>CAWUFW010006363.1:600000-1164720 GCA_963921515.1 Calotriton arnoldi | reverse complement strand
AGCAATGTTGCACCGACAACACAGATGAGTCCTTCCCCATTGATGCCCAAACCTGCATGTCCAGTGGAGATGGCCACACGGTCAGGGAAGTAGACGAATTGAACAATGGCAGGCACAACAGATGTGCAGGGGTGGAAGCCACAGATGTGAAATAGCTAATCTAAGTAGGAAATCCCATTGCCAAATACTGAACACATGACACCCTCAGATGCTGCTATGGATGACATGGATACACCACAGGATAGGACACATACCCCCTGGACCACATGGGTTCCTGCACAGTAACACTTCATTATCATGAGACCAAATATCACCATCACTGCAGCAAGGGCATGGTTAGCATCATCAACAACATGTACATCAGAAGCATAAGCACTAGAGAACAGAAAGTTGCTTTATTCAGCATATGTGTGTAATGAAAACAAAGTCCAGAAAAACACAAAGGCCAATGGCCAGTCCATTGTCAAAGTCCAAACAGGGTGACAGTGGCAGATGTCACCCTACGCATGCCTGCACAAAACCAGGGACAATCCACTAGGAGGGGCAACCGGGGGGCAGGCCAGGCACCGCAGGGACAGGATCAGGGCTCACCAGGAGGAAGCAGGGAAGGGGTGGTGGGTGCTGGAGAGCCACTGACAACTGCAGTGGAGGTGTCTGACATGGTGTGTGCCGGCACAACTGGGGGGCATGACTCAGATGTTGTGGGTGCCGGCACGACTGCAGTGGACCCTGCAGATGGAGTGGACAGATCCGCCACTGCAGTGCCCAAGTCAGACAGGGTGGTAGTGGACTCCACTGCAGTGCCTACCACCAGAGGAGGAGAATGGGGAACAGGCAAAGTGGGCTGGACAGAGGGGGAGGACACCCTCACCACATCAGTGGCACAGACAAGCGCAGCGAGGGGTGTGGTGCCGGGAGAGCAAGTGGCAGGGGAGAAGGCCGGATCCTCTTGGGGATGGTATATCTGTGGGTGGGGGAACCTGGGGCAGGGTGTGGTGGGGGCACCTGTGGAGTGGGGGCCTGAGGGATGGAGGAAGGAGACCTGGTGCCTGAGCTGCAGGGCGGCGGCGGGGTCTTGCTCTTACGACTCCGGGGGACTTGCGGGTGGGGGCCTCAGTCTGTCTGCGCCTGGGGGAGGGTGTCCGGGGGCGAGGGGCACTCTGCTCCGTGTGGGTGGGCTTCCTCTTCCCCCTGAATGCTGTATCAGCTGGATCGGAGGGGAAGAGGCCGAGGTCACTGAGGAAGAGCCGCTGGGTCTTTGGGGTTGCAGGTGAGGCAAGGGAGGGTGTTTTGGAGGGAGAGGCAACTGAGGACTGCGCAGTGCTCATGGATGCGTGTGTGTGTTCCAGGGCCCCATCCCCTGTGAGTCTGGTTTCAGTCCCCTGACTGTGCGTGCGTGTGCGTTTTGTTTGTGGCGTGTGTGTCTGTGTGCTGGATGTGTGTGTGCTGGTGTGTGCCTGTGCCGGTGTGTGTGTGCTTGGGACGGGTAAGGTGCTGGGGAGTGTGGATGGAGCAGAGGCAGGAGGGGTGAGGGACTGTCTGAGGAGGGACACTGCTGCCGTCAGGGAGGAGTCCATGGACCTATTGCCCCTCTGTAGGTCAGATATGCCCGATGAGATGCCCTCCATGAACGTCACCAGCTGAGTCAACAGAGCGGTGTGCGCATGGAGGACACTCAGCATGGCTGTCTGCCCTACATGGAGCTGGCGAAGGAGGTACACAGACTCCTCACTCAGGGCAGCAGGGGACACAGGGGCAGGGGGTGCGGTGCCTGGCCCAAAGGAGACACTCTCCTGAACATGGGAGCCTCCACGGACCTGGGGAATGGGAGCCGATGGGAGGGCGGTGGTGGTACTGGTGGTGGCGGGGACAGCAACACTAGCTGGGGTGTGGTGGCTGCTGACACCCGCCTCCATAAGGGAGTCATCCTCCGAGTTGCTCTGGTCCTCAGCTGAGGTGGATGGTGCTGAGGACTCCTCGGTGTGGCTCCCTCGCCCTCCGTGCCACTGGGTCCCTCCGACCACTCCTCGGCTGCTGACCCAGTCTGGCTCTCCGGCTCCTCCTGGTCCGTGGAGCTGTCCCCTTCCGTGGCCGTGGATGTATCTGCAAACAATGGGGAAACAGACAGACATCAGTCACCTGCACCAAACTCACACACCACTGTGAGCACAGCACATTACAGAGCAAGCCCTGGCATCATTAGTTGTACACTTCTAAAAGTGCCCTAACTGAACAGGAGAAGCCAATTGTCAGTCTGATGCCAACCCTGGCACTCACATCCCACATGGCCTTGCACCCATCTGTCTGGTGTCTGTTGGATAGCAACACCCCAGTGTGGACACATGCACCAACTACACAGTAGTTGGACAGTGCAGAGGACACGGTGTAGCATGTGGACATGCACACATCACAACTCTTGCCACTGAGTCAGTACAGGTTTCCGGATGAAAGGGACGCCCAGAGTCAAATAGGAAATGCATGTGATGCATACCAGCGACAGACACCATGATGCACCCATGTCCTGATAGCCATCGCCACAATGGTGTGCATGTAGCACATGTCACTCCCCTGCAGGATCACCAATAAGTAGACACATGCCATGGCGGAGGCATGACTGCTAAGTCATACATCACTGTCTCAGTGATGAATGACTTGGCAGCCAGACAACAACACTCTGCACTGTGTCACAATAGTAGGTCATGGGGAATGCAAGTCCTGGAGCTGCACAAGTGCACATGTACATCCCCCACACAACACATCATCTTAACCCTCATCTGTCCAGGTCATACCGATTGGACATATGGGAGACCTGTGACACTACCCTCTGAACCTGAGCCCCTCACAATCTGCTGTGAATGGGGAACAGCTGTCTGAACTTCACATTCGCATACCCCAGTCTGCACGGGCAGCTGATCAAACACCTATGTGACACACAAGTATCATCTCCTATGGTCACATCTCCAGTGGCATGCTGAGCCCCTACCGAGAAACACCCCAGCAGTCCTGGCAACAAATCCACAGCACACTGACACAGAGGCAGACACCTGAGGGGTCAAATCACTGCGCACAATGTGTCAGCTGATACACGGGAGTGGGAGTACAGAGTGCATTGCATGGCCTGGAGTAGGCATGACTGTCCTGCCCCACATGAATGAGGGATGAGCCCTGGACAGTGGATAGCTGGCTATGTATGTGTGACACACGTAATCTGCACACTCCTGGGGCCCAAACATTGTTCCCACCCACTGCATGGGTGTGTGCCACATACCCCAGGCACATGTGGTGGCTCAGCTCAGCAAGTGGACCGCATATCAAAGCAACACGCAGATTACATGTCCGAACACAGGCGTTGTGTGAACAATGGACCCACCCATGATGCCCACAACAGAGTTAGGGAAACAGATGCTGTCCCCCACCTTTAGTGAAGCAAACTGCAAGGACACAGTCCCAAGTGACACAATTCCCTGAATGTAAGGGCCACACCTGGGTATCAGATGAGGAGTGGGCAGTGCACAATAGAGGGACATGGCTCCTGGACAACATGACTGCTGTACTGTGGCAGTTGAACCAGACCAGAGGAGGGCACATAGCATGTAATACAGAGTTCACAGTGCAGTCTTTGACTCACCCCTCCTTGCTGCTGTCTGGCCTTCAGCTGCCCATCCAGGTCTGGAAACACCACCGCCAGGATCTGGAGCATGTGGGGGTCAGGGTCCGTGTTCCGCCCCTCCTGCGAGGAGGCGACAGCTTCAGCTGGACCCGTGCAATCCTCCGGGTCCAGCCCCGAAGGTCCTGCCACCTCTTCTGGCAGTTGCGGATCCGGCGCTTGTAGACCCCCACGGACCGGACAGCCCGGACGATGTCCTTCCAGATCTCCTGCTTCCGATGGGCATTAACCTGTCAGGATGACAAAGTGAAAAGGCCATTACTACACATGCAACATATCCGTGCATGACACAGTTGTATATACATGTCTCAATCACAGGGGCACATGATGTACACAGGCAGTGCAAAGCTGCCCATGTACAGTTTGCCAGAAGTCACTACATGGTATCATTGCATGGGAAGTAAAACCTTGTTCAAATGCACTGTCACTGCACCATACCTGTCCAGTGCATGTCACTACACACTATGGGGGGTGACAACTACTCAGTGAGCCTGCTAGCCAGTGGCGTGCAGACTTTCAGCCTTGCTAGTCAGACAAAATGCACATTCAGAAAGGCAGTGCACAGAACACTCACCTGCTCCCCTGGTGTCCAATACAGCTTGCTGTACTGTGGAAGTAGGCTGTCCAGCAGGGCCTGGTTCTCCTCAAGGCTGAAGGCTGGGACTCTCTCCACAGTACGTGCCATTGCAGGTTCCAGAGGGGCAGAGACAGCAGCAGTGCAGTGGCAGATGTCGTCCTGGAGCATGTAGTGCAGGCAAGGGAGCTCTCAGGGGAACAGCCAGCAATATATATGTGCTGGAGAGGCAGATACTGTCCCTTGTGTCCAAAGTGATAGGTCCAAGTCGTTTGCATCTTCTGAATCTGGCCAATCCATGGAATAGCAGCACCAATACACGCCCACAGCATCCTTCAAATCTTCAACTTCATGACATACATGATTTTGCAACATTGTTGTGGGTGACCAACTGAATTCCAGCAACCGACTCGTTCGAATTTCGAAACGCGTCCGTTGCCAGGCTAGGCCATTGTCAATGGGTGCGCACCGATCGGTCCATTGCTGATCAACGCGTACAGGGGTACAACGCGTACCCGCACACATTGAATGCAATGGGCCGGCCGGGGCACCGATCGGTCCATTGCGCTACAACGCGTACAGGGGTACAATGCGCACTCCGCACACATTGAATGCAATGGGCCGGCCGGGGCACCGATCGGTCCATTGCTGACCAACGCGTACAGGGGTACAACGCGTACCCGCACACATTGAATGCAATGGGCCGGCCGGGGGCACCGATCGGTCCATTGCTGTATCAACGCTGCATAGGGGTACAACGCGTACCCGCACACATTGAATGCAATGGGCCGGCCGGGGCACCGATCGGTCCATTGCTGATCAACGCGTACAGGGGTACAACGCGTACCCGCACACATTGAATGCAATGGGCCGGCCGGGGCACCGATCGGTCCATTGCGGTACAACGCGTACAGGGGTACAACGCGTACCCGCACACATTGAATGCAATGGGCCGGCCGGGGCACCGATCGGTCCATTGCTGATCAACGCGTACAGGGGTACAACGCGTGCACCGCACACATTGAATGCAATGGGCCGGCCGGGGCACCGATCGGTCCATTGCGGTACAACGCTGTACAGGGGTACAACGCGTACCCGCACACATTGAATGCAATGGGCCGGCCGGGGCACCGATCGGTCCATTGCGGTATCAACGCGTACAGGGGTACAACGCGTACCCGCACACATTGAATGCAATGGGCCGGCCGGGGCACCGATCGGTCCATTGCTGATCAACGCGTACAGGGGTACAACACGCACCCGCACACATTGAATGCAATGGGCCGGCCGGGGCACCGATCGGTCCATTGCTGATACAACGCGTACAGGGGTACAACGCGTACCCGCACACATTGAATGCAATGGGCCGGCCGGGGCACCGATCGGTCCATTGCTGGTACAACGCTGCATAGGGGTACAACGCGTACCCGCACACATTGAATGCAATGGGCCGGCCGGGGCACCGATCGGTCCATTGCTGATCAACGCGTACAGGGGTACAACGCATACCCGCACACATTGAATGCAATGGGTCGGCCGGGGCACCGATCGGTCCATTGCTGATCAACGCGTACAGGGTACAACGCGTACCCGCACACATTGAATGCAATGGGCCGGCCGGGGGCACCGATCGGTCCATTGCGGTACAACGCGTACAGGGGTACAACGCGTACCCGCACACATTGAATGCAATGGGCCGGCCGGGGGCACCGATCGGTCCATTGCTGATCAACGCGTACAGGGGTACAACGCGTACCCGCACACATTGAATGCAATGGGCCGGCCGGGGGCACCGATCGGTCCATTGCTGATCAACGCTGTACAGGGGTACAACGCGTACCCGCACACATTGAATGCAATGGACCGGCCGGGGGCACTGATCGGTCCATTGCGGTACAACGCGTACAGGGGTACAACGCGTACCCGCACACATTGAATGCAATGGGCCGGCCGGGGCACCGATCGGTCCATTGCTGATCAATGCGTACAGGGGTACAACGCGTACCTGCACACATTGAATGCAATGGGCCGGCCGGGGCACCGATCGGTCCATTGCTGATCAACGCGTACAGGGGTACAACGCGTACCTGCACACATTGAATACAATGGGCCGGCCGGGGGCACCGATCGGTCCATTGCTGTTCAACGCATCCCTGTACAAGTGACTGGCATATGTCACCATGCCTGTCTCAGATGGACATATGCCATCCACAGATAGCTCCCAGGGAGTGAGGGGCACACCTACAACACGACAGCCTGTCCAAACTGTATGATAAGGCATGTAAGGCTGCATTTCCTATTGTGTGTATGTTGGTGTACATGTTGTCCTGTGGGTGTCACCTGGGGGCAGCCACCCCCAGGCTGTACACGTGTTCATGGGGACAGGATCCTGGGTGTTAGGTGTACATGACCACTGTGATGTGCAACTGTTCATATCTGTGCATGTGCTATGGTCACATTTCACGGTGGTGTATGTGTATGTCATGTCACATACCCCGTGAGTCCCATGTGGGACGGTATGTTTGAGCCAGGGTGTCCCAGTGGCACAATAGTGATGGTCCTCCACAGTCTGTGTGCATGTGGTGTTTACAATGTCTCTGATTTCATGTGCACAATGGGAGACAGTCTCCACATCCACGTTGTGTGTGCATGGACTTTGATGTTGTGCGTGTGTGTGTCACAGACGTCCATGTCTGTCTTGCAGTGGCAAGTGGGACCACTACCTGTGGGGGTCATAGTTGTTTTGCTGTGGTGTATACATGATACTCCATGTAATGCCAGTGTCCATGTGGCAATACAGGGTCCCTGGGAATGTACCTGTCGTTGAGCTGTGATGCCTGGGGCACATCTGTCCTCACATGTCACTGTGGGGGTGATTGTGACACGGCAGCAGGAGATGGGAACTGTGACACGGCCTCATGATATCCAATGGGCCAACCTGGGACTTATTGATGCCACTTGTTGAACCGTGATGACAGATGTTGGCCATGTATGTACCATACATGTCCTTACGGAACTGCACACTTCATGTAGTTGTGCCTCATAATGATGTATGTTGGGATATTGAGTGTGTTCAATGCCGCATATGTGGGCTGACTGACAATCTTGCTTTCTTCTCCTCTGCACTGCAGGGCTCCTGCTGTCCATCGACCATTCCCAGACCTGGCAACGATGGTGGAACGGGACAGTATCCGACGGTACCGCTTCACCAGGCAGCTGATTGAGGATTTGGCAGTGCAGTTGGCCCCACATTTGCAGCCTGGCCGGCCGTATCCTACAGCGCTGACCCCCAAGGTGAAGGTGATGGCAGCCCTACACTTCTTTGCCACCGGTACCTTCCAACATACTGTGGCGACTGCTGGTGGGATGTCACAGACCATGTTGAGCCTTGTGCTCCGCGATGTTTTGGTGGCAATGTTGCTATTCCTGAACCGGTACATCTATTTCCCTAGACTGCAACGACTCACTGACGTGAAGAGTGACTTCTATGCCCTGGGGAGGATGCCGCATGTCATTGGCTCCATTGATGGGACACATGTGGCTTTGGTACCACCACAGGCCCAGGAGCATGCCTACAGGAACCGCAAGCACTACCACTCGGTCAATGCACTGGTGGTGTGTCTTGCAGATATGACCATCACACACGTGTGTGCCCGTTTCCCTGGTTCAGCACATGATGCCTTTGTGATGAGGAGTAGTCGCATCCCCAGGATGATGGCACAGATGCAGAACCAGCGTGCCTGGCTTGTCGGTGTGTACTGACTTTGTGCCATTGTGTGTGATCTGATCTGTAGTATTCCGCCCACTTTTCCAAGTCAGCTAATGTGCACTTGTCTGTCCGTAGGTGACTCGGGATACCCCAACATGCCGTGGTTGCTGACACCCCTCAGGAACCCTGTGACACCAGCCCAGATGCGCTACAATGAGGCACATGGTCGGACCAGGAGAGTGATTGAGCGGACATTTGGTCTCCTGAAGAGCCGCTTCCGCTGCCTGGACAAGACCGGAGGGTCCCTCCCATATGCCCCTGCGAAAGTGTGCAAGATTATCATCGTCTGCTGCATGCTCCACAACCTGGCAGTGCGGAAGGAGTTGCCTCTCATCCAGGATGACAATGACCAACATCCGCCACCTGTGGAGGATCCTGGCCTGGACCACGATGCCAGTGATGATGATGATGATGAGGGTGATGTCCGCACACAGCTCATCACCAACTTCTTTAGCTGAATATGAGTATCCTGAGGTGTCATGTCAATGATGTGAGTTGGCATGATATGTGTAGGTGGTGCTCTGGTGCTGTTGGAGTGTGTCCATGGGCTACTTGACTGGATGTGTGTAGCGATGTGTGCTTACAGGTGGTCTGTACTCCCCAACAGTGTTGACATGCTAACTTGGTTCTGGGTGGGTATCTTGTAACATGTATTGTGCATGAGTTTTGCTGTTCTGTCCTGTTCTCCATTGCTTTTGACTGTGTGTCATTTCTGTCCTTCACAGGGTACTTTCAGATTCGTTTGGTCAACTGTGTCCACCGACGACGTGATTGTACTTCCAGGGTGGTAGCTGTTGTGTCCCTACAGGTGATGTGCGCCACACCCATGGACTTCCTTCCTTCTACAGTTGTTGACTGTGTGCCCGCTGCCAGGTGGGATTACCTTGCATCTGTAGTGGTTACATGTTGCAACTGTGTAATAAACCTGTGCTTCACTTTGTGATGTGCGTTGTCTGTGGTCACACATTTGACTGCCATTTGCTTACTGCACCTGTGGGCTACTTGACTACAACTGGGAATAGGTGTGGTGTCTGTGCATTGCACCGTCTTTCCTGGCAACATAAGTGTAGGCAATGAGTCAGATGGCCTAGGTGTGTATGTGTTGTGTAGCCCTGGTGGTGTGTCTCCCTCATATGTGTCACGTTGCCTTTATTCACATGCCTGTGTTGTACTTGCTGTTGCAGTTCGCATACACAGTGTAATTTTGCAGTTCATCATCCCCATAACAGCACCCACGTTGGAATCACAACAGAGGCAAGTATGGTGTATTAGTGTGTTTATTGTGATACATTTGTGTGATTAGTGCATAGGATGGGTAGTGCTATACATATATCTTGCAATCAGAAGTTCCTAGGTGAATTGAAAGTCCTGGTAGACAAAATCCCCGGTATCGGGGCCACAGTTGTCTGAGACATTGGTCCAACTTGTACTCCCCATGAAATGTGTGGGAGTTGTGTTGCCGTCAACAGGGTGAACAGTATGTGCACAAAGGTGAACATCCAGAACAGGTTCAGGCTTCCTGGGAGTTGCGCTTGGCCATCGGCCTCTCACTTGCCCCTCCTCGGACGACCCCTCTTCTTTGGGGGGGGCCCCTCAAGTACAGGCTGCTGCGGTGCAGGGGACTCTCCGCCAGAGTCATCCTCCCTCCCTGTGGCAGTTGCAGTTTGTTCAGCACCAGATGTTGTTGGCACACAGGGAGGTGTGGACTGGTTGCTGTTCATCTGGCGGAGGCATTGTAAAATGTCCCTGTGCACCGCCGTCATCTCATGCAGTGCGTCCCACTTGGACTCCACGCGGGACATGTGTGAGTCCACGCGGGACATGTGTGAGTCCAAGCGGGCATGATGGGCAGCCTGCTTCTCTTTCATGTCTCTGAGGAGCCCCACTACCTGGCTGAGATCTCCGGTGCTGGACTGGTACGCATCAGCTATGCGTACCAGTTGTGGGTCATCATGCACACCAGCAACCTCTGCAAGCAGCGACCTCTGTCTCCCACCCCTCCCACCACCCCTGCCAACATGTGCAGTGCGTGCAGTGGCACGCACAGATGACCCTGGTCCACCTTGGGGGTTGGTGGTGGTGGTGGTGTCCATGGCCCCACGTTGGTCCAGGGTCCCTGTGCTGGTGTTGCTCCTTGTTCTGTCCATGTCGGCAGGGATGGTATTTGTGGTGACAGTCGTTGGAGGGGTGGGTGCAGGGGGTGCAGCTGGTGTTCCTGCTGGTGCTGCAGCTGGTGGTCCTGCTGGTGCTGCATGTAGACTTGCACCGGATGTGCCAGGTTGGTCTTCTTCGTCCGAGGAGGGCAGAGGCTGTACGACACCAGTGAGCTCCGCATCCTCTTGAGCCTGGGACTGGGACTCCTCAGCGTATGCTGCTGTGTCCCCATCATCACCTGTTTTTGGGAGACACACACAATGTATGTTATGTTTCTGCAGGCATCAATGGTTGACACACCTGACAGTTGTGACTGTGCCTCTGGGTGCGGGCCTGTACATTGCATTGTCCTAAGTCGTCACAGTCAGGGGTTGATATTGGTGTGGCACATTGTCCTGCATTATTTGGGCATTTCTATGTATTTGTTGGGGTGTGAACATGGTCTGCATTGGTTGTATTTGGTTGACAGCCGGCCCTCCTTCCCACCCAGCCAGTCAGTTATCCCACCATGGACTGTGCTTGCATTGCAGGGAGTGGAAGTTGTCTCTCAGGATGTCAGTCAGTGGTGTCCTGCTGTTTGTTGGTGCACAGTTGCCAGCAGGGCCTTGTGCTCCCCACAGCAGTAGCCAGTGTCAGCCATCTTGTGAGTCCTTCTCCACTCCCTGTGATGTGAGCATGGTTCAGGGTGGTGTTGATGGGACAGTTGTGGGGTGAGCTATGTCTGTGACTGTGACTCCCATCATGCTATTGCCTCCACCCCACTTCCCGGCATTCCCATACTTACTTGCTTTTGTGGGGAATTCAGTGTGTGTGGGTGTGAGGGCAATGGCAAGATGGCTGACAGTGGTGTCCTGCTGTTGGTTGGTGTGCAGTTCCCAGCATGCCCTTGTGCTCCCCACAGCAGTAGCCAGTGTCAGCCATCTTGTGTGTCCTTATCCACTCCCTGTGATGTGAGCATGGTTCAGAGTGGTGTTGATGGGCCAGTTGTGAGGCTGAGCAATATCTGTGCCTACTACTCCCATCATGCTATTGCCGCCACCCCCTTCCCAGCATGCCCATGCTTCCTTCCTTTGACTCTGCTTCCCTGTGGGGTGGGCTGGCTGTGCTGACAGGATGGCTGGGAGTGTTGTCCTGGCAGTTGTTTGGCTAAAAGTCCCAAGAGTGTCCCTGTGCTTCACACAACATAACCCAGGGTGGTGGTTCTTTGTGGGATCTTGAGTTAGGATGTGAGGCATTGCATTCTCCCAGGTGGGTTCTGTGGAGTTTGTGTTGAGGGGGTGTGTGAGGGGAGGTGCTTGTGACTATGGTCAGTGCTGCAAGTCCTCCTTCCCACCCAGCCAGCCAGATATCCCACCATGGAACGTGCTTCCATTGCAGGGAGTGGAAGTTGTCTCTCAGGATGTCAGTCAGTGGTGTCCTGCTGTTTGTTGGTGCACAGTTCCCAGCAGGGCCTTGTGCTCCCCACAGCAGTAGCCAGTGTCAGCCATCTTGTGAGTCCTTCTCCACTCCCTGTGATGTGAGCATGGTTCAGGGTGGTGTTGATGGGACAGTTGTGGGGGTGAGCTATGTCTGTGACTCCCATCATGCTATTGCCTCCACCCCACTTCCCGGCATTCCCATACTTACTTGCTTTTGTGGGGAGTTCAGTGTGTGTGGGTGTGAGGGCAATGGCAAGATGGCTGACAGTGGTGTCCTGCTGTTGGTTGATGTGCAGTTCCCAGCATGCCCTTGTGCTCCCCACAGCAGTAGCCAGTGTCAGCCATCTTGTGTGTCCTTCTCCACTCCCTGTGATGTGAGCATGGTTCAGGGTGATGTTGATGGGACAGTTGTGGGGGTGAGCTATGTCTGTGACTGTGACTCCCATCATGCTAGTGCCTCCACCCCACTTCCCAGCATTCCCATACTTACTTGCTTTTGTGGGGAGTTCAGTGTGTGTGGGTGTGAGAGCAATGGCAAGATGGCTGACAGTGGTGTCCTGCTGTTGGTTGGTGTGCAGTTCCCAGCATGCCCTTGTGCTCCCCACGACACAGCAACAGTGTCAGACATCTTTGATGGGCCTTTCCACTCTCTGTGGGATGTGCATGCGTGAGTGTGAGCTTGCTGGGCCATGTGGTGGGGGATGTAGAGCTGTGACTACGACTCCCATCATGCTATTGCCTCCACCCCCTTCCCAGCATGCCCATCCTTCCTTCCTTTTGACTCTGCTTACCTGTGGGGTGGGCTGCCTGTGCTGACAGGATGGCTGGGAGTGTTGTCCTGGCAGTTGTTTGGCTGAAAGTCCCAAGAGTGTCCCTGTGCTTCACACGACATAACCCAGGGTGGAGGTTCTTTGTGGGATCTTGAGTTAGGATGTGTGGCATTGCATTCTCCCAGGTGGGTTATGTGGAGTATGTGTTGAGGGTGTGTGTGAGGGGAGGTGCTTGTGACTATGGTCAGTGGTGCGAGTCCTCCTTCCCACCCAGCCAGCCAGATATCCCACCATGGAACATGCTTCCATTGCAGGGAGTGGAAGTTGTCTCTCAGGATGTCAGTCAGTGGTGTCCTGCTGTTGGTTGTTGCACAGTTGCCAGCAGGGCCTTGTGCTCCCCACAGCAGTAGCCAGTGTCAGCCATCTTGTGAGTCCTTTTCCACTCCCTGTGATGTGCGTATGGTTCATGGTGGTGTTGATGGGACAGTTGTGGGGGGGGGCGATATGTGTGACTACGACTCCCATGATGCTATTGGCTACACTGACTTGCCCAGCATACACAGAATTCCTTTCTTTCAGTGGTCTTCACTGTGTGTTGGTGTTGTAGTGGTGGCTACATGTCTGGATGTGTTTGTTAGTTCTATTTGTGCCACTGCCTAGCTGTAGTTGTAGTTGTGTTTGTACATGTGATGACACGGTTAAATGTAACTTTGAGATGGCATGTGTTGTGTTTATCTGACTGACATACACATTTTGGGATGATTCTGTTCTGGTTGCTGTGTAATTGCTATGAGTGCATGGTTTGACTCTCCCCTTGACAGTGATGTGTGTGTGTATTGTGGCAGAATATTGTGTACATTTGTTGTGTACTCACCAGGCTCTGGGATGTTCTCTAGTCCATATACGCTCACTGGCGGAAGGATGGCCCGCACCTTCTCCTCCCAGGGCCTGAGGTATACTGGCTTGGCAGGAGGGCCACTGCCGGTATATTGGCTCAGGAGGTAGTCTTTCTTGAGCAGGTCCCGTACCCTCCTGCGCACGTCATACCATCTGTTCTGGATGTCGGTCTTTGTGCGCAGACATGGTGATTGTGCGTTCACCCTGTTGATGATCCTCTCCCACATCTTGGTTTTCTGGGAGATGGGGGTCTGTTGGACCAGTGTGCCAAACAGCTGTGGCTCTACCCTGAGGATCTCGTCTACCATGACTTCCAATTCACAATCTAGGAACTTGTGATTCTTCTTGGGGGGCATGGTGATGGGAGGTGATGGTGAGTGATGTGTGTGTTGGTGTGCAGGTGAGGGTGTGTGAGTGTGTGTTTTGCTGGGTGTATGTGAGGTAGGTATTTGTTGGTGTGCTGATGGTGTGTGGCTTGTGTGAGGGATGAGCTGTGGGTGTGTGGTTGCTGTCTGTTGGGTGCTGGCAGTAGAATGGCATTTGCAAAGGATCATGGTTGGGATTTGTGTCCTTTATATGGGTGGAGTTGTGGGTGTGTCTTTGTTCTCTGTCCCCACCCCCCAGTATTTATTGGCTTTGTAATTGCTTGTTTGGCCTTTTTTTGTGTAATTTTTCCTTTGTACTGTCTGTGCATGTTGGAAACGTTCTTGTGACCGAGTCGGACCCTGCATTTGTCTCGTACGGTGTTCTCCGTTTCGTTCACGCTGTGTTTGTGCAGTTTTCTATGCTGCGTACGCGTCGGTCACGGTGTTTTGTGTTACTTCGGCTCTGTTTTGTATGCGTGTCGGTCGTACGGCTTGTCCTCCGTACGACTCGGTCGTGGTTTTCGCGCCTTGCATCGTACTTAGCGGTTTGGAGTTCGCGTGTACGTTTCGGTTGGATTTGTTCCGGGTGCGTGTCAGTCGGTTCGATTCGCGTGTTTTTCCGGCTGGATTGCTGTTTTCCGTGCGGCTCGGTCGTTCGGGTTGGGTTCGGTACGTGTCGGTCGGATTTTGCACGCCTTGCATCGTACTTGGCGTGTCGGGCGCCACAGGTACGTGTCGGTCGGAATAAATTCCGGCTCCGAGTCAGTCGGTGCTTTTTCCGGCCCGAATCGGAATCGACCCCTCTGTGTCTAGCACCTTCCCTGACTTAATACTAACTGGAGTGGGAATAGTAAATTAAATATCTTTAATGTCCAGCACCTTCCCTGAGTATATATTAACTGGAGTGGGAATAGTAAATTATATATTTTTAGTGTCAAGCACCTTCTTTGACTTAATACTAGCTGGAGTGGGAATAGTAAATTATATAGGTTTAGTGTCCAGCATCTTCCCTGACTTAATACTAACTGGAGTGGGAATAGTAAATTATATATCTTTAATGTCCAGCACCTTCCCTGAGTATATATTAACTGGAGTGGGAATAGTAAATGATATATGTTTAGTGTCCAGCACCTTCCCTGACTTAGGGGCCGATTCCGATCTCGGTCGGAAGCTCTCTGAACGGGATCCGGCCGGAAAATACGAGCCGTACGCTTGTTTTCCGACCGACTCGTACAGCTGTACGAGCGAGCGAGTACGATGCGATTGTACGCTTGTGTCCCGACCGAACCGTTTCCGGATCCCAACCGCTCCGACCGACTCGTACAGAAACGAATCGCACCATGGAGACGTCTTACGACCGAGTGAGTACGATGTACGCGTCGGACAGCCGGATCGAGTCGGAGCGTCCGGCTCGAAAAAGCTCCCGGAGCCGGACGTTGGGGGTCCGTGCTGGACCCCCCAAAACCCGTAGCCTTACGAGTCGAACACAGGGGGAGACCCATGGGTCTCCCCAACACAGGTATGTACGGTGCGGGTTGCACCAACGCGTACCCACTGTAGGGGGTGCACTTGTTCGCGACGTACCCATTCAGTCAATGGAAGCCCATGTACGCGTCGTACGACCGGCTCCCATTGACTTCAATGGGAGTCCAACCGAATCGAGTCCGGCAGCATGCGGCCGCATCGTACTCGCTCGGTCGGACTGCAGGACTCCGGCTCGGTCGGAAAACACTCCGGATCCGGCTCGGTCGGAGAGCTTTCCGACCCAGATCGGAATCGGCCCCTTAATATTAACTGGAGTGGGAATAGTAAATTATATATGTTTAGTGTCCAGCACCTTCCCTGATTTAATATTAACTGGAGTGGGAATATTAAATTATATATCTTTAGTGTCAAGCACCTTCTTTGACTTAATTCTAGCTGCAGTGGGAAAAGTAAATTATATAGGTTTAGGGCCTGATTCTGATGCGGGTTGGAAAGCTTCCCGACCGAATCGGTTTGGAAATGGTTTCCGACCCACTCGGATCGGGAGAGTCCGACCGACGGAGTACGATGCATCCGGATGCTTCCAGATACGATTTGGTTGGACTCCCATTGACTTCAATGGGAGCATATGTTCCTAACCGCATCATAATTGGGCCCTGGGTCGGGAAGACACGTTCCCGATCCGATTTGGAAGGAGCAAATGCCATTAGGAGGCCTTCCAACCGCATCAGAATCAGGCCCTAGGTGGGAATGCTTTCCTAACCGCATCAGAATCAGGCCCTTAGTGTCTAGCACCTTCCCTGACTTAATACTAACTGGAGTGGGAATAGTAAATTATATATGTTTAGTGTCCAGCACCTTCCCTGACTTAATATTAACTGGAGTGGGAATATTAAATTATATATGTTTAGTGTCCAGCACCTTCCCTGACTTAATAGTAACTGGAGTGGGAATAGTAAATTATATATCTTTAGTGTCAAGCACCTTCTTTGACTTAATACTAACTGTAGTGGGAATAGTAAATTATATAGGTTTAGTATCCAGCAACTTCCCGGATTTAATATTAACTGGAGTGAGAATAGTAAATTATATATGTGTAGTGTACAGCACATTTCTTGAGTTAATAGTAATTGGTGTAGGAATTATTACATTATATATGTTTATAGGTCTGTCATTTTAAATTATTTTTAAAATCTGCAGTGGTAATGTGTATGTATAATAATTTATTTTATATTTAGAATTACAATAATTATAACAATATATTTTGAACATACATATTAGTTAAAAAAATATACATTGCATTAAAATATACATTTTAGGAAAATATTTAGTAAAAATAAATTAATAGAAAAATAATCACACTTGTAAATATTTTAAAGGATCTTTATTTTTTAATAATAATATAGTTAGAGTAAAGAAACATATTTTATTAACGGAATATAATACACATGATGAAATATACAAAATAAATACATATTTTTAAATTTGTAACAAAGTATTTTGGATATATGTTTATTTACATATATTATATTTTTCAACATACATATTTTTAACATTGTTATATTGTAGGATACAAGTATTTATCTTTTGTAACAGAAAACATTTTTTGGTATTTTTGTTTAGAATATTTTTGTAATATACATTAATTTTGCAATATAATTTTACAGTTTATTTTTGCATGTTTAACAGTTAATAATTAAATACATATTTTGTTAAAATAAAACAATATAACATAAAACAGATTTATTAAAAAGAAATTAACATTTTAAGTGGTTAACAATTTTTGTACATGTAATATATATTTTTAATTAATATTATTAATGTATGATATATTAATAATATTAATTATTACATTGTTACATTTTATGTAAACATGTTTTTGAAGAGGTAAGTTTTTATTTAACATTTGAAAAAAATTAACATGTTTTAGAAAATTATTGTAAATAATACAAATAAATAAGTAATTATAATAATAATTAATATATTTTATATTAATTATTATTATAATTTTACAATGTAGAAAAAATGTTACATTATTTTTAACATATAAGTACAATATTGTAATATTTTTAGAAAACATATAAGTAATTTATGTATTATTGTATTACATGTTTTTAAATTAATTTCAATTTTTTTTATTATTTAACCAGCCATATTTCTTTTACAGGTACTATTTTGTAACCGCTTACTGTTGTTTTGGGTTACTTCTGAGGGGACAAGCTCGCGGTTAGAAGCTGCGTCGCGTCGATGAAGGTAAGTGTAATTTTCTTTAATTAAACTAAGGGGCCTATTACGATGGAGGGCGGACTTTGTCCACCCGCCACCGTAACGGAACACGGGACCGACCACCGAAGGTGCGGCGGTCCCGCTATGGCAATTAGGATGCGACCGCCACCCTGGCGGTCGCATCCAGCACATTTTACATTGCGGCGGGCGGTGCTGTCAGGAGCACCCGCCGCAATGCAAAATATGCATGTTGTGCATTGGCATGCACAACGTGACAGGCACCGCGCGGTGCCTGCCACCTTGTGCATGCCAATGAAGGGGGGTACCATGGGTACCCCCCAAGTGCAGGCATCCACCCCCCAACCCCCGGGGGCCTACAACGGGCCCCCAAAGGCATTCTCCGCATGCCTTTCCATGGCAGAGTCTCCGCCATGGAAAGGCATGTCACCGCAGGCATGCTAATATGGATGGCGGTGCCTGCAAGGCACCGCCACCATGTTGTCTGCCTTTTCCGCCCGGCCGGCAATCCGACCGGCGGAAAAGCGGCGAACGGTCTTTCCGTCCGCCGCGGTGCCCCTCGCCATGCTAATATGGCGGGGGTGAAAAAGGATTTTTGGCGATCCGCCAGATATCCTAATGGGCCCCTAAGTTTTTACTTGAATTTGAATGTAGTTAGGTGGTAGGTAGTGTGTCTAGGGTTAGGTGGTTGTGTTTTTGGTGTTAGTTGTATTTTCGCTACATATCGATAGTTACTGTTTGAGGCTTAGTGTAGAGAGGTTAGAATATGTACAGAAATGTGTGCCTATGGTATTAAAAGTGTTTGTAAATGTATTTAATTCTAGTGTATGTGTATGTTTGTGTGGGTGGGTATGTTTTTTTACTTTTTTACAGGTTTTCCGTTTTCGAAGTCGCGTTTTGGAGAGGATAGCATTTTTTTAATTAAGAAGTGTGTATTAGTATTTTAAACTAATATTTATTTAACACTTTCTTAATTTTTCGGGTTTTCCTGGAGCGTTTTTAAAAAAATATATATATTTTCGGGTTTTTTATGGTTTAATCGAGTTGGATTTATCGACCTAGGATTATTTTTCAAACAGTTGCATTTTTGCATTTTTTGGGGGTTTATTTTTACATTCATTTGGATTGAGAGATACCTGGATGGACTAACAATATTTGGAATATGTTTTCTTCAGCTACACAAACAGTAAGTAATTTAATTAGCTTTGTTCTTTTTGGAGAGCTTGGAGTAGTTTGTGTAGGGTAGGTGTCCATCTGCCTGTTGTTGCTTGGAAGGCATTATGCCATCCTTCAACAGCATTGTTGGTTTTGGCTTGTTTGTTTAGTGTGCTGAGGTACACATTCCACCATGGAATGTGGAATTTAGGTAGTCTTCTGTGCCCTGATCTATGGAGTCTTCCCACCCAGGTATCTTCGAAGTATTCTAAAAGTGGGCTTAGTTTTTCTTCATTTCTTTTGTAGTAGGGGCTTTCTATGAGGAGGTTATAGTGTTCTGCTACCTCAGTTACTGAGACATAGGCCAGTGCTATGAGTTTTTTAACTTGGTATGCAAAAGTACTGTCAGTTGCATATTCAACACTTAGGGGCCGATTCCGATCTCGCTCGGACAGCCCTCCGAGAGCTGTCCGTAGCGTTACCTTACGACCTACTCGTTCCGGGAGCCGGTCTGTCCGAACGATGAAGTACGATGCGCAAATGTGTCCAAATCCTGACCGACACGTACGCTCCGATTCCAGCTACATTTCCCGTACGAGCCGGATCCGTAAATGCTGAATAGAGTCGCCTAGAAGCATTTTCACAGCAGTTTCCGGCCAGCCATGTACGATGCGTACGTCCTACGCGCCGAACAGGTCGCCACCTCCAGCACGTCACAGCATCCGGAAGAGCAGTATTTCAGGTACGATTCGCGCCACAACACGATCTACGCCTACGAGACGAACCACCGATCAATGCCTACGAGACAAACCAACCATGAATCCGATCGCGCAAGTCATCCCTGTACTGTACATCTATGACCGGATCAACAACAGGAACCGACGCGTACGTCGCAGACGGTAAGTCAGACACCCACCACACAAAAAAACATCACGAACCAGCGAAATGCAACACACACATAGGGGGGGTGGATCTCCCTCTCCACCAGCATTGCCCAACCCATAGGGGTTGGATGGCTACCACTACCAGCATTGTCCAGCCCATAGGGGGCTTGATGGCTATCACTACCAGCAGTCCCTACTCATAGGGTGGGGGATGACAATCACCACCAGTAGTCCCCACCCATAGGGGGTGGATGGCTACCACTATCAGCATTGTCCAGCCCATAGGGGGCTTGATGGCTATCACTACCAGTAGTCCCTACTCATAGGGGGGTGGATGTCTATCACTACCAGTAGTCCCTACTCATAGGGGGGGTTGGCTATCACTACCAGCATTGTCTAGCCCATAGGGGGGTGGATGGCTATCACTACCAGCAGTCCCTACTCATGGGGGGATGGCTATCACTACCAGTAGTCCCTACTCATAGGGTGGGGGATGGCTATCACTACCAGCATTGTCCAGCCCATAGGGGATTGGATGGCTACCACCACCACCATTGTCCAGCCCATAGGGGGCTTGATGGCTATCACTACCAGCAGTCCCTACTCATAGGGGGAGTTACTATCACTACCAGTAGTCCCTACTCATAGGGGGGATGGCTAACACCACTAGCATTCCCACCCATAGGGGTTGTAGGCCAAACACCCCCCCCCTACCATCATGGCAAGATTGTGTATTGTGTGGAAACTGCCTGCAACAGTGACACTGAAACGGAACACATACTGTAACTCCCATCACAGTTGTGACCAAAAGGTGAATGTGGGGCTCAAACCCCAAGCATTTTGAGGAACATTGTGGGAATGGGGTTTAACCCCCCCGTCACTACAGTGACCAAAAGGTGAGTGTGGGGTCCAAAACACCAGCATATCAGGAACATTGTGGTAATGGGGTTAAACCCCCCCTCACCACAGTGACCAAAAGGTGAATGTGGGGTCCAAAACTCAAGCAAATCTGGAACATTGTGGTAATGGGGTTAAACCCCCCCTCACCACAGTGACCAAAAGGTGAATGTGGGGTCCAAAACTCCAGCAAATCTGGAACATTGTGGTAATGGGGTTAAACCCCCCTCACCACAGTGACCAAAAGGTGAATGTGGGGTCCAAAACTCCAGCAACTCTGGAACATTGTGGTAATGAGGTTTAACCCCCCTCACCACAGTGACCAAAAGGTGAGTGTGGGGTCCAAAACTCCAGCATATCAGGAACATTGTGGTAATGGGGTTAAACCCCCCCTCACTACAGTGACCAAAAGGTGAGTGCGAGCTTAAAAATACCAGCATCTGCAAACCAGCATGTATGATTCCTGGTCCTAACACGACAAGCAATGTAGTGGCAAAGTAGTGGTTGTGTTGCAAACAAACATAGACCTGTTCAGTGAAAGATTTTTGTGTTGTCTAAAAAACCCTCTGCCATGTGCAGAAAAGCATCGCACATGGGGGCTGACAATGCCTCCAATGTCCAATTAGACAATGTAAGAAGTGACCATCATAATGCATACACACATATGTTCACTAACAGACACACATACTAAGGAATCCTGTGTGGACTGCAGCTTTTAGGTGATCAAGTCCCATACCATGGCAGCAATGGGACATACTAACCATGATGAATGTGCAGACTGATGAGGTAGGAGTCCCAGGGACAGTAGGAAAAAACCTACAACCAACATCCAGCCAATGGCCCACAAAAGCTATACCAATGCCTTCGGTGCAGATGCACAAACACAACCAGCCAGCCTCACACTGCATATCAAACACAACATGTGTGTGTGTGTCTCAGTGTACCCAGGCTAGTACGACACACATGATGTGGGGCTGAACTCCAATGAGACATATGTGTACACAGTGCAATCCAGAAGTATCACATGAATTGGATACCTCTTTGTGGGCAATCAGGCATTGTTAGATGAGTGGGTTCACAACAGACTCATGTGACATAAGCTGGGCGGAACATCAACCAACACAGCAAGAGACAGACCCACTCCATCAGTACCCACAAGGACCCTACATTGTGGTGACAGTAGCCTGTATGATGATCCCTCTGTGATGACAAATTTGGATGTTGCCCATACTGTGGAGCACAGTCACATGTGCGCACTGTGTCATGTCGTGACAGACCAACTTCCATCACACTCACATACAGAAAACTCACTGGGCATGGCCTGTAATTTAAGGCCACTATGTAGGTAGGGGCCTAGACATGAGACAACTCACATTTGCCCACTCTCAATACCACACACCTTGATCTGCACCAATGTGCATCAGCTAAGCCCACATGGACTGGTGACATTGCACATGCACCTATGACAATCCCAGGGGTGGAGGGGGGATCTAAGGTGTACAAACTCATCACACATGGCCAGTCACCAACCCTTGTGAATGTCTTCCACACTGCATAGTATGAGGTACATGTGCATGACGTGAAACGTATCAGACACATTGGGATCCCTGTCACAGTCCCAGACCAATGAAGAGCCCTAGGAGACCCACAAAGAACACATGTTGACATCATCCAACATTGAATGCTAGGATCTGATAAGTGTGAGCAGTCACACACACATACAAGTGACCCAGTCACAGAAAGACACCACATAGTGAAAACACCCTGATGTTGGAAACACAAAAGTGCCTTGGGGAATCCTGAATATGTCTCATGTGCCCACATTCCAGGCCCTTACATCAAACACACCCACGGATGACACCCGAATGACCAGTAGTTTTCCATGCACCTACATCCCAGAAAACCTAGGTCAAAGATGTTGGATAAACACAGGACAACTCATCAAGCATCACAAACAGGAACATCTGCAGGGGATATAGGCTGTGTAGAAAAAGGGAAGGGAACCCACAGAGACATGCTCACAGAACACACAGCATGGGCTCAGTCAATGTCACGGAATAACACACTGCCATGAGGTGACTCCACTCATGTGTAAGGTCAATCAATCAATCAATCAATCAGGAAATTTGTAGAGCGCACTACTCACCCGTAAGGGTCTCAAGGCGCTGGGGGGGAGGGGGGTGCTGCTACTGCTCGAATAGCCAGGTCTTGAGTAGTCTCCTGAAGGTTAGTAGGTCTTGGGTCTGCCGTAGGAGGATGGGGAGGGTGTTCCAGGTCTTGGCGGCGAGGTAGGAGAACGATCTGCTGCCGGAGGTCGCTCTTCGGATGCAAGGGACGGTAGCTAGGGCGTGGTCGGCGGAGCGGAGCTGGCGGTTTGGGGTGTAGAAGGTGAGTCGTCTGTTGAGGTATGCTGGTCCGGTGTCGTGGAGTGCCTTGTGTGCGTGGGTGAGGAGCTTGAAGGTGATCCTCTTGTTGATGGGCAGCCAGTGCAGGTCTTTCAGGTGGGGTGTGATGTGGATGTGTCGGGGGATGTCGAGGATCATGCGGGCAGAGGCGTTCTGTATGCGTTGTAGTCGTTTCAGCAGTTTGGCCGGGGCTCCCGCGTAGAGGGCGGTTCCGTAGTCCAGCCTGCTGCTGACGAGGGCCTGGGTGACCGTTCTTCTTTTGTCGGAGGGGATCCACCTGTAGATCTTGTGGAGCATGCGGAGGGTGTTGAAGCAGGAGGATGAGATGGCGTTGACTTGCTTGGTCATGGAGAGTGTTGAGTCGAGGATGAACCCCAGGTTGCATGCGTGGTCGGTGGGTGTCAGTGCTTCTCCCAGGGAGGTCGGCCACCAGGAGTCGTCCCAGGCCGAGGGGGTGGGGCCGAGGATGAGGACCCCCGTCTTGTCCGAGTTCAGCTTCAGACGGCTGTTCTTCATCCATTCGGCGACGGCTTTCATTCCTTCGTGGAGGTTGGTTTTGGCGGTGAGTGGGTCCTTGGTGAGGGAGAGGATCAGCTGTGTGTCGTCGGCGTAGGAGATGATGTTGAGGTCGTGTAGTCTGGCGACGTGGGCGAGCGGGGCCATGTAGATGTTGAACAATGTCGGGCTGAGGGATGATCCTTGGGGTATGCCGCAGATGATCTTGGAGGCTTCGGATCAGAAAGGGGGGAGGCGGAAGCTCTGCGTTCTGCCGGAGAGGAAGGAGGTGGTCCAGTCCAGTGCTTTGTCTCGGATTCCTGCGTCATAGAGGCGTGTGCATAGGGTGCGATGGCAGACCGTGTTGAAGGCGGCTGATAGGTCCAGGAGGATGAGGGCCGCGGTCTCGCCGTTATCCAGCAGGGTCCTGATGTCATCGGTGGCGGCGATGAGGGCAGTTTCGGTGCTGTAGTTGCTGCGGAACCCGGACTGGGCCGGGTCCAGGATGTTGTTCTCTTCGGGGTAGCGGGTCAGCTGTTTGTTGACGGTTTTCTCGATGATCTTTGCCGGGAACGGGAGCAGGGAGATGGGCCGGAAGTTCTTGAGGTCCCTCGGGTCTGCCTTGGGTTTCTTGAGCAAGGCGTTGATCTTGGCGTGCTTCCAGCTCTCCGGTAAGGTTGCAGTCTCGAAGGAGATGTTGATGGCCATGCGGAGATGGGGTGCGATGGCGGCGCTGGCTTTGTTGAAGATGTGGTGTGGGCACGGGTCTGACGGGGAGCCGGAGTGGATGGTGTTCATGATTTTGATGGTGTCGTCGTCGTTGATGTTAGTCCAGGTGAGCAGGGGGTCGCTGTGGGTGGTGGCAGTGGGGCTTGGGGTGTCGCTGGCTGTCGTGGTGGTCTGGTTGTCGAAGCTGTCGTGAATGTCTGCGATCTTGCGGTGGAAGAAGGAGGCGAGGGAGTTGCACAGGTCTTGCGATGGTGGGATGTCGTTGGTGTTGGAGCTGGGGTTGGAGAGTTCCTTCACGATGTTGAAGAGCTCTTTGCTGTTGTGTACGTTGTTGTCGAGGCGGTCCTTGAAGGAGGTCTTTTTTGTGGATCTGATGAGGTGATGGTGTTGGCGCATGGAGTTCTTGTGGGCTGCGTGGTTCTCTGGTGTCTGTTCGTGGCGCCATTTCTTCTCTAGTTTACGGCAGGTTTGTTTGGAGGACTGGAGGTCTGTGGAGAACCAGCTGGCCCTCTTGTTGGTGCGACTGTTGGAGGGTTTCTTGATCAGGCGAGGGTGTTGGCGCAGTCGTCGATCCAACGCCTGAGGTTGCTGGCGGCGGCGTCGGTGAGGTCTGTGGGTGGGCTTCGGGCCAGGGCGGTGTTTAGCTGTTCTTCGATGATTGTGCTCCATCTGCGGCGGGGGGGTCTGTTGGGTGCGGTGGTGCGTGGTGGGTTTCCGGAAGGTGAAGTGGATGCAGCGATGGTCGGTCCAGTGGAGTTCGGTGGTGTGGCTGAAGGAGACGTGGGAGCTTGCGGAGAAGATGGGGTCAAGCGTGTGGCCGGCAGAGTGGGTGGGTGTCGTGACGAGCCTGTCTGAGTCCGAGGTTGGCGAGGTTGTCGATCAAGGTGGTGGAGTTGGTGTCGTTGTTGTTCTCGAGGTGGAAGTTCAGGTCTCCGAGGAGGATGTAGTCAGCTGGGAGTCTCCTGAGGTCAGCTGTGCCAAACGTTGTCTGTGCAGGGCTCTGTCATGTCAGCATACAACTTGGTCAGTGAGCCACCAATTACAACACCCTGAAAGCTGTGGTCACATCAGCCTGTGTACAGGAGTGACTCTTAAGTCATCTGCACAACATCAAAACACATGTATAGCAAGTTGCACTGATGACACAGATGACTTGTTCATCATTAATGCGCTAATCTGCATGTCCAGTGGAGATGGGCCACAGTCAGGAAAAAGTACAATGTGCACAAATCTAAGCCCAACATATGTGCAACAGTGTAAGCCAAAGATGTGAAGTTGTGAAAAGAAGGTGACACTCCCTGTGCCAAGTTATTGGGATCATGACTACCTCAATTTGCAGCAAAGGATGACATGGCTACATACTGTAATAGGACACATATACCATGGACCACATGCAGTCCATCCCATTACCAAATCACTTATTTTCAACAAACACAATAGCAACAGCAACTTAATGACACTCATCAGCAACATCATGTACATTAAATGCAAAACTAGCAAATAACAAAAATTAGCTTTATTCAGCTTGCAAAAATAAACATTTTGATACCATGATCAATCCAAAGGCCAATGGCCAGTCCATTGCAATTGTCTGTTTCGTGTGACATATGACTACTCGTCACACATTGCTTGCCTGCACTGCTACAGCCAGGGGACATATCCCCTTGGAGGGGCATACACAGGGGCAGGCCAGGCACCACAGGGACAGGATCAGGGGATAGCAGTATGGGGCAGGGGAGGTGTGGTGGGTGCAGGAGTGTCAGTGGCAACTGCAGTGGATGTGTCTGATGCAGTGGGTGCCGTCACCACTGCAGTGCCCAAGTCAGACGGAGTGGACGGGGTCTCCACTGCAGTGTCAATGTCCAAAGGTGTTGTTTGGGGCTCAGATGAAGTGGGTAGGTCAGATGGGGGGGACAAGGTCTCCACAGCAGTCGTAGGAATAGGCTGAGGGTGTGAGGTTGGGGTGGAAGTGCATGTGGAAGGGGGGAGGGCCTAATCATTTTGGGGATGGTGTACCTGTGTGTGGGGTAACCTGGGGCAGGGTGTGGCGTGGGAACCCTAGGAGTGGTAGCCTGGGGGCTGGAGGACAGAGACTGTGTGGTGGGAGTGCAGGATTGTGGTGGGGTCTTGCTCTTCCTGGTCCTGGGGGATTTGCGGGTGGGGGCTCAGTGTTCCTGCTCCTGGGGGAGGGTGTGCGTGTGGGGGGATTCTACCCTCTGTGTGTGGTGACTTCCTCTTCCCCTTGTGAGTTGGACCTGATGGATGTGGGGAAGAGGCCAAGGTCACAGAGGAAGACCTTCTGGGAAGGGGGGGTTGCAGGTGAGTCAAGGGAAGGGGTTTTGGAGGGAGAGGTATTGTCGTGTGGTTTGTGGCCTCCTGGTCTGCCTTGCTACGTTGAATTAGGCCTGGCTGCCATGAGGCCTTTTTGCGCACGTTACTTTGTGCCTTTGTTTTTCCAGCCTCTGCTTCTGCCTGGCTATTTTAGCACTGTCTGCATTTTTATCATTCACCTTTTCTCCTGTTCCCTTTTGGGCTACGTCTGCACACCATGTACAAGGTCGAAAAACAACGTCCCTTGTTCCTTCTGATTTGGCCAGTCCCTCGCACTTACACATAACACTATGTACAGCTGCCCTGGAGAAATTCGTGTGCTTTAATATTGTGATTTTCACGGTTAGAGACACTTGGAGAAAAACCTTTCCAGAAAGAAGAGCTGTGCTTGTCTGATGATGTAAACCTTGCATCTAGATATTGAGGTATGGGGGTTCGCTCGACAAAGCCCAGAGGTCTTCTGTTTTTATAATAAACTAGCAACTAGCACGGGGAGGGTGGTATTGTCAATTAGCCATATATCCACTGCTTTATGAAATGCTTTCCCCGTTTGTATTCTATGGAGTCGTAACTATGCTGATTATATTATCCTTATGCATTATGCTGATAGTACTGACACGTGTACTGTATCTTAGAGCATGGTAGTTGAAATAAACATTTTAAACTATACAGTGTCTCTTCTTACGCACGTTGTGGACAGGTATGAGTGAGTTATGAAAGGGTGTTCTTTCTCCTGCGAGTCCTGAGAGAGAGATACCGTGTTCTGGGTTGTCTAATCATTGGTAGCATTGTTGCTAATGAGACGCTAAAGCTAGTCGGATTGGGGTGTTAGGTGCTAAGGTGTATGGTTGGCTCACCACTATATTCCGAGGTCCTATTATCCTGTGCATAGCTCTGTGTATGTGCAGAATCCCTGCAACATGGCGCAACCAACGAGTGGGCTGCTTATCTGCGAGACGCTTGAGTAGTACTTGTGCTTGTCCACAACACCCTTTGCAGACGCTTCCGGAGGCGTGTGTGAGGGCGATACCTCCTATATTGACGTTTTTATAGGTTCATTCAAGCTTGAAGTTGTTAAAAAAGGTTTTTAAACATAACCCTATATTGTGCTGCCTCCTACTAGGTTGTCGAATACTTTTTAGCCTTAAATGGCTGTCCAGATTGCGGCACATAGCCGCGCAGTGCTCAAAGCTCACTTGACAGTGTATGGAGTGCCTGACGCGGGTGTCGATCTTATCTTTGTGGTACAAGCGGATCCTGCTTTCCACTTTGAGGTATTTTACTCTTGGATCACCTTTCCGGCGGTGGATGGGACTGATCACTTGTTCCATGAATATACAGAAACCGCCCTTCCTAATGTCTATAGGCCTTATAGGAATATTGAAGTACCGCTCACGGCATGGCAACACCGTGTTTGGTTTGATGGCGCCCTCCCCCAACCGATTACCACGGTTCATTTAGGCCCCTTATCGATTGAAGGGGCCACTTGGCCTGTTTTGGCCGGGTATACCCCACATCCGCGTTATATGACGCTGCCGCTCGCTGACCTGCGTAATTTGCATTCGTCTTTGATACGTGTGCATTGTGCTTTAGTACAGTATGTTACAGGCAACATCCAGTCAGCCCCGCCTGGAGTTGCAGCGCATCCAGCTAGACCGGGCGGTGTAATCATAAATCCCGTCATGGTTAATTCGGTGATGGGCAAGCGCCCACAAAATAAGGATGATATGCCCTATTGGCTTGCAGAGAAATTTGACCAGCTGGAGGCAGTTTTTCCAAATACTTCTCCTGTGGAAAAACACAGGATTTTGACGATTAGTTTGCCAAAAGACTTGATCCCCGAGTTGACAGAATGCAACAACTGGGGTAAGGTATTCGCAGCAGTGTATGCGAAGTGTTTCGGCACTCCTTCCATGACAGTACTCCCCTCTGTAATTAAACGAGTGCAGGATGAGCATGGCCCTGAGGCGGCTGTGGAATTAGGGATGAGACTGGTGGGAGTGTTCGACGTAGTGGCTGATTTGATCCTTGCGAATGTCAAGGGCGATGCAGTTAACTTCCAAGTAGCTAATGCTTTGGCTCTGGTCCCAGAACCGGACTGGCCGTGCGAATTACCTAAAATTATTGCACAGGCTTACAAAACCATAGGCCGCAATAGCCTGGGAGTCAAGCCTTTTGCTAAAACGCAAACACAATCGCAACCACAACCAAAAACTCAATCTGAGAAAGATGAGAAACCATTCTTTACTAAAAAGAGCTGGAGGTTGAAAAAACAGGGTAAGCAACAGAAGAAGCCGGGGTCGCGAGGCGCTTCCCCAGTTTCAGGCTCTTCCGAACGCACATATGATTTGCGCGATAGAGCGAGAATTAAATCTCCAGAGAGATTTCAAGTCCCTGATCCGCGTTCTCCTCGTTCTTCACAGGCTCCGTCGAACTCCCAGACAGGTGGAGGAGATCGCCAGGATAGAGGTCGGGGTCGAGAGGCTCCACAGGGACAAGACCAACCTCGACAACAAGTCCGAGGGAAACCAGAAGAATTTCAACGTTCTCGCCCACAGTTTCAGAAGAAAAAAGTTGCAGCTGTAACAGCGAGGTATGCCACAGACGGTGAGAACGAGACTCCTGAATTGGACGTGGGCAGTGACGCTCCTAGACAGCGCCGCAGAAGTTACCATAGTGCGGGAGGCACTACGTCCTCATGTGGAGGCGACAGCAACTGAAACATTCATTACTGTCGAGACAGCAGACACCAGAGTGGCACCCCCTGACAGACTATATAATATTGTCATTCAAATTGAGGGTGACATACAGCGTGTTATTAAAGGGATTTTTGGGAGAATCTGACCTCTTCTTACGACATTTTGTTAGCTGAGGCGGATTGGCCGCCCCCATTCGTACTTCTGCTGCGCGTAGAGGGAGGAGGTAATCCTTCCGAGCTTTCTCGTCATGTCCCCAAGGACAAAGCGGAGGCTCTCGCAGCTGAGTGGGCTGTGTCCCTGGCTCCGGCGTTATACCGCAACCACGTGGGCTGGGATGAAGACTCTCCCCCCCATGATATTCCTTTGTGGTCGCTGCCACAGCCACAACCCCAATATCCCATTAAGCGGGAAGCTAAAGGTCCCGTTTCCGAAATTCTGACACAGTTAGAATATCAAGGAGTAATTGAAACATGCGTGTCACCTATGAATAATCCCCTTTTCGTGGTTTCTAAACCCGATGGATCGTACCGCCTAGTATTGGATTACCGGCATTTGAACTCTCATTGTCGGACCTTTGCGGTGCAAAATACCGATAGTTCTGCGCTTGTAGACAGTCTTGTTCGTAAAAAATATAAAACAACACTTGACCTATCCAATGGATTTTACACGCACAACTTAGCCCCGGAGTGTAGCCAATGGAGCGCTTTCACTTCCGGTGGTAAACAATTCAAATTCCGGCGTTTACCCATGGGCTACAAGAACAGTCCGGGTGTATTCGCCGCCCGTGTTGTCTCTTTGTTGGACAACATAGACCCAGATGCGTGTTCGTACGTCGACGATATCTATCTAACAGACGACGAGTTATACCCGCATCTTTCCCGAGTGGACCGCATTATTCTCGAATTTGCGGTTTTAGGTTATAAGTTTAACTTTGCCAAATCACACATTGCTGAATTTACCGTGTTGTTTCTGGGCTATGAGCTCAATAATGAAGGTAAGGGCTTAGCCCCCCATTTCCTTGAGAAATGTGCACTTTTGTGCCCTCCGACCACTCTGAAAAAACTTCAGTCTTTACTGGGTTTTCTGAATTTCGGGCGTACTTACATTCCCGAATATGCCCAGCGTATCAAGCCACTGTATGCCTTGATACAACCTAGCTTTTCGAAGTCATGCTGGCTTCCGGAGCATTCTTTCATTCTGCAGTCATTGCAGACAGACCTGCTTGAATCTAAATTCTTGTTGACTCGTGACAACCGCACAAACCTGGTGATTAGAATCATTCCGGGGGCAGTGGGTTTCACATACTTGACCTTTAACGAAGGTGACACAGTACCAATTGCATACAAGTCACATCTATACACCTCTGCAGAAATGCGCTTTTCCTCTGTGGAAAAGGTTTTGACCGCAGTGCAAATGGCGATTCTAAAGGAACGCGCACTGGCCCAGGGAAAACGCATTTTGGTGTTAACACTAACCCTGGGCATAGTTCGCGAAGTTGCGCTACGTGAAGCTACGTGAAGTGCACCTCGCACTAGGCGAGCTACGCGTAGCTACGCGAACTGCGTAGTGCACTGTGCAAAATGCTGTTCGCACTGATTGCACAGTGCCGGATGCTTGTCCGCACTGTGCAATCATTGAAAACGGCATCTTGCACAGTGCGAGCTGCTCTTACTGCCGCCGAGTAGATTTTTACCGAGCGGCAGCTTCTCAACGCGGACTGGTAGTTGCTCATCGCGAGCGGTCGCAAGCATGCGCAACCACTCGCAATGAGAAACCTGACCTCCCCGCGTTGAGAATCTCGCCAGGAGGTTTTTTCCACGCTCGCGATCGGCAACTTGATGTTGCTGATCGCGAACGAGGAAAAGTCTCGCCGGGATGTCATTTTGCTTGCTCGCGGTCGCCAACTTGACGTTGAGGACCGCGAGCAAGCAAAAAATGACCGCTACGCTACGCTACGCGTGTTTGCACTGTGCAACGTGCAATTCGCGTAGTGCGAAGTAGCGCAAACTTCGCAAACTACGCGAGCGTAGCGTAGTGCTTTGCCCAGGCTTAGTTAACACCCTATCCTGCCCTTGAGGCAGTGACGAAAGCAAGTGTTCCGAACTCTAAAGCTTTGCACCCCCGTTGGATACAATGGGCAACATCTTTGACGTCTCCGGATGTCACTTTTATCTTTGATTCTTCTCTTCAGACTCAGGAGTTTTTGCAGTATGAATTCGTTTATCCTCCTCCTCTGTCTTTGCTACCACTTGAGGAATACGAATGTATTATCTATACCGATGGTTCGGCACAGCCGGCCACGGTTTCCAAGCATGCTTATTCAGCAGCATGTGCTATTGTTGCAGGTTCCTTTGTGAACAGAAAGTTCAAATCAACTGTAGTGCATACACAGGCACTAGGAGACAGTACTGCACAATTGGCCGAGCTGCGTGCTTTGGTGCTCGCACTTGAGTTCGCTAATCCTGATGTGACCACTCTTATTGTATGTGATTCTTACTACTGTGTCCAGTCTTACAATGACAATCTATTCTTTTGGTCACAAAATGACTATAGAGATGCAAAAGGCAGCACAATCAAGCATAAAATGCTTTGGATTTGAGTGGCAGATCTACAACAACGTCTGCCTCTCACACAGGTGGTACACACTCTTGGCCACCAGCGTGTGGGCGCACACGCTGTCGGTAACGGTTTGGCAGACGAAGCTGCCAAATCAGCAGTAGCCACGTGCTCAGTGCAGCAGTTACCAGATCCATGTCTAAAATAGATACTGATATACTAGCAGCTATTGCTGCGACCAAGGAAGGTGCTAAATACCCTAGGGGTTTCCCTTCAAAATACTCTTATCAATTAGGTCCCGAACAGGCTCCTTATGTAAGAATTCCAAACGTTGGTGATCGGCTGATTCCCAACGCGGGCTGCAGACTTTCCTTGATAACGGCGGCACACGAAGGCATGGCGTCAGCTCATGCTGGAGTGTCTGCGACTGTTTCCATCTTGCAGCAGCGTTACTGGTGGCGTGGTTTATACAAACAAACCCGTGCTTATGTGCTTTCTTGTGACGTTTGTCAGCAGATTAAGCCTTCCAGGGTTACTCAGCCACCACAGACTCCGCTCTGCATTTCTAACAGACCTTTTGGGTGTGTTTACCTGGATCACTGCGGTACATTCTCATCAGACACTGCATATAAATATATCTTAGTTGCAGTGGATTCGTGCACACGTTTCATCTGGGTTTGGCCACAACGAAGTGCTGACGCTCGAAATGTCATAAGGGATTTGCGTGTCTTTGTGGGAATTTTCGCCTGTGGCACCTTCCATTCTGACCAAGGTCCGGCGTTCGCCTCTAAGGCTTACAAGGACGCAATGGGTTCACTGGGGGTACAGGGTGAAATTTTCGTCTCCGTATCGGCCTGAGGGCAATTCGATTGTTGAACGAATGAACCGTGACTTAAAGCAATCCTTGACAGCTAGAGTCTTAGGTACTGGCAGGAACTGGCTGGCCCACTTGTATACGGTACAACGTGCACTTAATAATCTCCCTAGAAGACCTCTGGGTGGGCGGACCCCTTACGAAATGCTCTTTGGCATAAGAATGTTTGTGCCTGACCTTGATGGTCTAGACATGGCGGCGCAATCCGCCATCTTTGATGTAGATAATCATTCTACTATGTTACAGGACTTACAAGAAGCCCGAGACAAACTTGCAATCGCACATTTCCCTTCAGCCACAGACGCTGCACTGCAGATTCCGGTTGCCGGCTGGCTTCCGAAGATTGGAGATCTGGTTCGAGAGAAGGTGGAGAACAAAAAAGAATTTGGCCCCTCTTATCGTGCACCGGTTCCAGTCCTTGGCTTGAAGGGAATTCGTACAGTCATCTTACCACCGCTTCCTGGTCGCAAAGAGAACAGATACATCTCAGTGGAAAATGTCAAGCTACAGCATCTGGCCGATCCTGAATAGTGTTACACCAGCGGTCTCTTGTCCTGTCATTTACCGGACGAATGTTCGTGGCCCTCCTGCCCGAACGGTCACTGATGTTGCTCTCGAGATGGTAGATTTGCCTGATAACCTGCACGACTACCCGGATTCCCGCTGCAACGAGGAGTCCGAGTATACCTACCCCGCAACCGAGTCCGTGGCTCATCTACCAACAACGCCACTGAGCCCAACACGTTATTCCTTTGACTCGGATTCAGCTTCATCACTTGTCCCATCCAAATTCAGTATTTTTGTAACCTGGTTCAGAGACAATTTTTTGATCCCCCCATGGACATACATCTGGTTGGCACTTTTCCTGATTTTTTTGTTCATGTCCATTGGCTTTGTCACCGTGTTTTTTCTGCTCATCAATGGACACTATTTGCCAGAAAACTCTGCAGTGAACTCTGTCGCTGGAGCTTTGGCTCCACATTCTTCATCTCACGTCATGAAGCGAGACCACACATTTGTGAACATTTCAGCTGTTCCAGTCGCTGATGGCATAGTTTGGGATGCGGTAAACTTCCAAATTCATGGACCGACCGAAATTATTAATGTACCAAATGTCCTCCGTGTTTCAATGGGTGATGTCGTTAAAAGTAATATTCATTCTGACGATTGGGATGTGCATGCAGTTGAATCGTTATTTACTGATTTGAAATATTATGCTGCCTTTAATGCTGAAGATTTGTACATGAATTCTGCGAGTTATGCCGATTTGTATTGTTACCAGCATTGGGGCAACCACTTTCTCCATAAACCCAGTACCCTTCGGGGTCTTTTTAATTACACCCAATGGGAAAATTGTCCGACCCCTTTGCCAGGTAGCTCCCAAACTCATAAAACTAAGTTCCACCCCAATAAGTCACACAAAATTCTGAAGAAAATCTGCTCGAAATACAACCTAGTAGACGCCTGGAGAATTCAAAACCCGACAGAAAGAGAATATACGTTCTACTCCTTTCCACATAAATCGTATTCACGGATAGACTACCTCCTGATTTCCAGTAATACTTTATGTAAAGTAGACCAAACGACAATTGAACCCAGGATAATCTCAGATCATTCATGCATAACACTGTCCATGGCAGACCCGACACCTCACAAAAAACAGACAAGCTGGCGGCGCAATGACGAGGTACTAAGTAATCAAAGTAGTTTACAGACCATTAAGGATACGATAAATAATTTTCTAATTGAAAATAAAGCTGATGACACGTCCGATCTAACAAGATGGGAGGCCCTTAAAGCAACAGTAAGAGGGAAATAATCCAGATAAGATCAAAAGCTAACAAAGATGCTAACGCTAAACTAAATACCTTAGAGAAAGAAATATCTAATCTAGAAAAAATACACATTATTAAGAAAAACGATGATACCCTTACTAAAATACTCAACAAGAAGTACGAATATAATAAAATAATCAGTCGTAGAGCGGGAGTCTGGATTAACAAACAGAAAAGCATAAAGTTGTGTGAATCTAACAGAGCTGGCAAATCCCTTGCATCCTACCTAAAATTCAAAATACAAAGATACGCCATCAACGCTATGACGGACAGAGTAGGGAACGTTAATACCAACCCACAGAAGATAGCTGATATCTTCAGGGACTTCTATAAGGACCTATATGAGGAAAACACTAATGTAAATCACTCAAAATGTAATGACTATTTAAATGGTGTTTCCCTCTCTAGCCTTACAGATGAAGAAAACTCTTCAATTAACGGTCCGATTACAGAAAGTGAAATACTAACGGCGATTAAAAGATTAAAAAAGGAAAAGCCCCAGGCCCTGACGGGTTTAATGCAAATTTCTTTAAAACATTTACACCATTACTTCTGTCACCACTTCTGAAACTCTTCCACCACTTCGCTGAAACTGGCCAGGTGTCGGGCACACCATCTGAAGCAATCATAACTGTCATACCCAAAGAAGGTAAAGACCCCCTCCTGCCTAAAAACTATAGGCCGATTTCATTAATTAACCTCGACTGCAAAATCTATGCCGCAATTCTCTCAAATAGGATTCAACAGCACATTTCCAAATTAATACACCCATCCCAGGTGGGTTTTTTAAAATATAGGCTCTCCAGTGACAACACGCGTCTATTGTGCCATACCATAGAAAAAGCTAGACTTCTTGACTCACCAACTGTAGCTATCACGCCTGACGCAGAAAAAGCATTCAACAAGGTTGACTGGAGATACCTTAAGGCTTCTCTGGAGAAATTCAACCTGGGCGAAAATCTGATCAAAATGATAAATGTCTCTCTATCATAACCCATCTGCCAAAGTTAGAGCTGGAGGCGTAGTCTCCACTGCATTTAACCTAAAGCAAGGGACAAGGCAAGGTTGTCCTCTTTCACCCCCACTCTTTCTTTTAGCATTGGAACCCCTCCTCCAATACATCAGAGAAAACAAAGACATTACGGGTGTCTCATTCGACAATACAAACGTCAAATTGGCTGCATACGCAGACGATGTGCTAATAATCACTGAAAAGGCCCCTACAGCCATCCCAGCCCTGATGAACAACATACAACAATTTTCAGAAGTGTCAGGATATTCTCTCAATAAGGACAAATCTGAGGTAAAACTCCTCAACCGTTGTGGCGATAAAAGTCTCCTGGGTTCCTCAGGTCTCACCTGGCAACAGGATACTATCAAATATCTAGGCTTAGAGTTCACAAATGATCTAGTCACGACCCTACATACAAATGAAAGTATACTGTCCAAGAAAATAGACGCTCTTTTAGATACTTGGTCCCCAAAGTTTTTATCGTGGTGGGGCAGAGTTGAGACTATAAAAATGATGCTCACTCCCCTTGTCAATTATCTTATTAGCATGCTACCCATGACCCTAACAGAGGAATTTTTAAAAAAGGTTGACAAGTCTTTTAGTAACTTTCTGTGGCAGGGCAAAAGCCTAGAATATCCTTGAAAAAACTAAAGTTGGCCAAGGTTAAAGGGGGCCTCTCTCTCCCTATCTTCAGGAACTATCAGACAGCCTTCTTATGTAAACAGGGCGCCAATTGGTTTATTGAAAATTCAACTTATGCACCTCCTTGGGTGGCGATTGAAAAATCACTTATACAAAACACCCCTCTTGCTGCATTAGCCACTATGGATACACTCTATCTACCACATTCCAGAAACATCATACAGAACACCAAAAGAGCTCTCATGAACCTTGACTCGAAGCTGGAGATTAAATTATACCAGTCCCACTTATCATCTCTGTGGCATAATCCAAAGCTCAAAATGGACGGCTCCACTGTTTTCTGGGCTGACTGGTCACACAAAGGTATCAATCTAGTACAAGATATCTTCGAAGGTACCTCCCCACTACCATACTCTTCGCTACAAAAGAAGTTTAACCTAACGAATTTCGACTTCTATAAATTTTTACAGCTTAAAGTAATACTCGCCAAAAAGAATCTTTCGACTGCCACTCCTTCCATCATTACTCTTATGACCCATCTACTCAAAGTTGGCCACCTGGTATCAAGTTTATACAAAATTCTACTTCCGATCCAAAGTAAAGCGCTCTCTTATAATCAGAGCAAATGGGAAGCTGAGTCAAACAAATGTGACATAACCTTTGACTGGGCAAACATTAACAAATCTCCCTTTACTCACAAAATCTCGCCTATTCTATCACAAACTAAATATATGCTTATAAATAGAACATACTGGACCCCATTCCGACTCTTTAAAGTTGGCCTCAAACAAGACCCAAATTGCTGGTGCTGCTACAAACAGGAGGGTTCCTTAGCACACATGTTATTCGAATGTCCCCTTCTCCAAGAATTTTGGGATAAAATCTTAGAATGTATTGGGCATACATTTGATGTTCTTCCAACAAAAGAGTTCTCCTATATCATCTTAGGGCCTTTGGACCCCCAAATCAAGAGTGAAAACGACCGCCTCTTATTAGATCTAATGCTTACTCTAGCCTGTAAAATGGTGCTTAACAACTGGAAAAACTTCAGAGCGGTCACATTCCACGTGTGGCAAGAATGGCTGACTTTCCTCAGAGGTGCTGATAACATTGCATTACAGATGTCACCGTGGAGAACTCCTCGCTGCTCAATTTGGGAGGCACTGGATGATACTGCTTTCCCATACAAACCTCCATGAACGTTAAGAGATCCTCTTGTATGCCAATATGATCTACGTCTGCCGAAAGGTTACCACTCTTTAAGGTCACTATCAGACCCATCTTCCCCCACCCACATAAGACATACACTTCCTTTTATTCACACCTGTGCACATTTGTTTCATACAACAGGTCTCATAAAGAACCTTATTGTTACTTACCTGTACGGTGACTTTTTCCGCTACATGTTGGTGTTAGACTGTATAATATATGGGAAGATCTTTGACACAATACCTTGCTGGAAATGTAGTCCTCTTCTACATTCTTACATAATTACTTTATATAGTATTCAATAGCAGAGATATGTTATATATCAGTTATAGAACTCAACGTCTTACCCATAGGAAGGTCAAGAAGAAATGTAACATTTTGCTAGAAATGTATTCAATGAGATGTCTCAAATACATAATCTAATTATGTCTCATCTTGTGCACAGTCTCCCCCCCTTCCCATCAATGTAACTCCCCACTCTGTCTGTACAATTATTTTTGTTCTTCCACTGTACAACTCTGTCTGTAAAATTAATAAAATTCTTTGAACACAAAAAAAAAAACCTAAGTTTACTTATTTTACAGATTTTAATAGATCGAACCCTGGGTCCTATTTCTTTAAATTAAAGACTTCATTTACTGAGAAAGTCATGTTAACACATACCAAATTGCTATATTCCGGCTCCTTTTTAGAAGCCTTAGCTGTGGGTGGGTATGAATATTGGCGTGACACCATTGATTTGAAATCTATTTGGGGCTCCAAAGCATGGCAGGTACAAGGCACAGAAGCCTTGCACCGTGCTTGACTCATCCCGGCCCAAATTTTATTTTTAAATCAGACCATCTATCAAACGACATGTTGGGGTTTGGCTACGTCCACACAATTAAATGCCCCATCCATTCCTGTATTGTCTTCCACTCCCAACGAAAGCTTGCACTTCAATATGTCCCTTACAGATTTGCAAGCTTTGTTTCAGAACAATTCGTTTAATGTCTCTACGTTTGTTCAGTCACCCTGGTTGGCTTGGCCCATAGCATCTAATGCCTGCCAACAGCGTTTTCATGACACGGATCCTGGCTACAAACAGGATAGGCCAGATCCAAGGTTTTCTGACTCTCGTACTGTTACAACATATTCTGTTGGTAAATTATGTAAACAGTGGTTGCAGCACTTTTCTTTAGACTCTGTTAAACAACATTTATCCCTCCTATCAGGCAACTTTGATCTGTCCGACTTTGTTCTGGGGCCTCGTGGTCCTCGACCAAAGAGATTCATTTATGAGACTTACAATGAACTCTGGAAGCTTTCGCAAATTGAAGCTGCTTCCCGTCTTCGGGAAATCGATCAAGCTAATTTAGAAAAAGTGCTTGCTGTTGTTGACAATAGTATTAATACCCTGTCTTCCCGCATTTACACGTTAGAGAATATTGTTTCCTCTGTTGTTGATATTGTACAGGATGATGTTTCTGTGTTATATCATGGTCAAAATCAATTGCGTTCAGTAATGCAGTTTGCATGGACTTTGCAAACACTTAAAATGTGGAAAGTTCCTTGGCAATTTTTGAACACCTCTGCCTTGTTCTTACCTTTTAATTTAACTGAGAAACAGCGATTCATGTCCATGAAAGATGCAGCATACACTCTGTTACATATCGAAAAAATAGCGCCCTTACCATTCTCTGTTGCGGAATTGGATTCTGCCGTGTGGCTAGTACACGGGGTTATCTCTTTGCCTTTTTCATTGTTTGAATTTAGTTCGTGTATGAAGCATTATCCTGTAGGACGTTTCCAGCCTTTGGGCAGTGCCTTCCTGCATGAACTTTGGTCCCTGCCTTTCATGTTTAAATGCCTTGGAGACGGAGGGGAGGTTTTTCTCACGGGGGAGTCATGCGATTCAACTGTGGGCCATTCCCTTGTTTGCAAACACATTCAATTGCACGGGGCTTGTAACGTTTCAGCTCCGAATCTTGCTTGTGTGTTGAAGGGTAATCCTGCTCCTGCTATTTCTCCTACTTTCACTGTGCTTGCAAATGGTAGCTATCTACTTTTGAATAACCAAGATTGCTGTGGCATGCTGGCCGGCATACCCTATATTGTTACAGTTTCACACAGGGTTGTCTGCTGCAAAAATGTGCTTTTTCCACCCCCGCACGACATCATAGATAGTTCCGTTTGGCCTTCCATTCCTACTCTGAGGGCGGATTTCAATAAATTGAGCAGAATAAAGGCACTGTTATTGAACCAGGAGGTTATGCTCACGTCCGCCCGGGAGACATTCATTCTCCAGGTGGCCAGTACCCACAGTGAAATACAGGCCCTTTTGAACACTAACCTCCCGACAACATTTCGGTGAACTGATTCACCGTGTTTTTAATGCTTCACGCACTGAAGGTCTGGTGCACTTTTTTAAAGTTGTGGGCTCTGGCCTTGTGACCTCTTTTCAGACTATTTTTGGTGTAATCCCTGCTTTTATTCATTCCATTTTTTCCAGCGTCTTTGGTGGCTTTCCATTGATCCTCGCCTTAGCGGTTGGTATACTGCTTTTGGTCTGTTTGCTACGCAATGGCTGCACCTCCTTGGGCCCTTCTCGACCCAGGTCATCTCCAGATGCTCCGTGAGCGCATTCTCGCTGGTTTCGACATCCTGCCGTTTGCGACGCTCAGTGTGTCCTATAGACTGTCTTTTCGCTTTGCGTATTTCACTTGCGTGCAACCTGTGATGTCTTGCATCAGATGTCCTTTCTCGTGGTCCTTGGATTATTGCCTCTCCAATACGTCTCTGCCTCGACCGGATTTTGTCCTGCTGGTGGGTCCCTTAGAGGCCCATGAACGGGACTGTCCCGGTGCAGGCTACATGGCGCGTGCGGCTGCACTGGGGATTTTGGCACAATGGGATATCTGGGCGGCTGCTCAGAATCTCCTACAACAAAGTTATATTGAGTACCACGCAAGTTGTCCCGCAATGCTGTTCGCTGCTCCCTCTTGCGAGGAACATGACTGCAGCTTTGGTTTACTGGACTGGATGGCGTCGCTTTTTTCCGACGATTCCAATGAAGTCCTCTTGGAAGGTGTGGCGTATTTCAGCACTTACACTCTGTTGGAGTGACAAGGGCCTTCGCATTCTTCGACCGGCCTCTTTGGATTATTTTTTTTCCTCTGCAATTTATTTCCATCTCACGATGGTTGATCTTCATGGAGACCGCTCCACAACGAACTTGTCTGTTCTGCCCCGTGTGTTGAACTCTGTCCTCCTGCTATGACTTGGCCGCTGGACTGACCAGGGGAGGGTGTCGTGTGGTTTGTGGCCTCCTGGTCTGCCTTGCTACGTTGAATTAGGCCTGGCTGCCATGAGGCTTTTTTGCGCACGTTACTTTGTGCCTTTGTTTTTCCAGCCTCTGCTTCTGCCTGGCTATTTTAGCACTGTCTGCATTTTTATCATTCACCTTTTCTCCTGTTCCCTTTTGGGCTACGTCTGCACACCATGTACAAGGTCGAAAAACAACGTCCCTTGTTCCTGCTGATTTGGCCAGTCCCTCGCACTTAGACATAACACTATGTACAGCTGCCCTGGAGAAATTCGTGTGCTTTTAATATTGTGATTTTCACGGTTAGAGACACTTGGAGAAAAACCTTTCCAGAGAGAAGAGCTGTGCTTGTCTGATGATGTAAACCTTGCATCTAGATATTGAGGTATGGGGGTTCGCTCGACAAAGCCCAGAGGTCTTCTGTTTTTTTAATAAACTAGCAACTAGCACGGGGAGGGTGGTATTGTCATTTAGCCATATATCCACTGCTTTATGAAATGCTTTCCCCGTTTGTATTCTATGGAGTCGTAACTATGCTGATTATATTATCCTTATGCATTATGCTGATAGTACTGACACGTGTACTGTATCTTAGAGCACGGTAGTTGAAATAAACATTTTAAACTATACAGTGTCTCTTCTTACGCACGTTGTGGACAGGTATGAGTGAGTTATGAAAGGGTGTTCTTGCTCCTGCGAGTCCTGAGAGAGAGATACCGTGTTCTGGGTTGTCTAATCATTGGTAGCATTGTTGCTAATGAGACGCTAAAGCTAGTCGGATTGGGGTGTTAGGTGCTAAGGTGTATGGTTGGCTCACCACTATATTCAGAGGTCCTATTATCCTGTGCATAGCTCTGTGTATGTGCAGAATCCCTGCAACAGTATCTGAGGACTGCGGAGTGGTTGTGGATGCCTGTCTGTGTGTCTGTACCCTATCCCCTGTGTGTGTGCCATCAGTCCCCTGAGTGTGCGTGCTTGCGCGTTTTGCCTTGGACTGACATTGCTGTGTGCTGCTTGTGTCTGTTGTTGTGCGTGCATGTGCCTGTGTGAGTGTGCGTTGGGCAGGTAGGGTAGTGGGGATTGTGGATGGGGCATAGGTAGGAGGGGTGAGGGACTGTTGGAGGAGGGACACTGCTGCCGTCAGTGAGGAGGCCATGGACTGATTGGTCTGCTGTAGGGCAGACATGTTTGCTGAGATGCCCTCCATGAATGACACCAATTGTGTCAATAGACCGGTGTGAGCATGGAGGACACTCAGCATCGATGTCTGCCCCACATGGATCTGCTTCAGCAAGTCCACAGACTCCACACTCAGGGCAGCAGGGGAGACAGAGGTAGGGGTTGCGGTGCCTGGTTTGAAGGAGACATGCTCCCTAACACGGGAGGCTCCACGGACATCTGGGATGGAAGCAGCTGTGAGGGTGGAGATGGTGGTGGTGGCGGGGACAGACTCGCTAGTTGTGGCCTGTGGTCCTGTAACACCCGCCTCCACAAGGGAGTCCTCACTGGAGCTGGAGTGTTCCTCAGCTGAGGTGGTTGTTGCTGAGTGTCCCTCAGTGTGGCTCCCCTCACCCTCCATGCCACTGGGTCCCTCCGCCTCATCCACAGCAGACCCAGCCTGGCTCTGCGCCTCCTCTTGTTGGTCCGTGGAGTTGTCTCCTCCAGTAGCCGTAGATGATGCTGTAAACAAAGAGGAAAAACAGAATCACATCAGTCACCTGTATTGACTTGACACATGACTGTAATTGCAGCACATCAGAGAGCAAGCCCTGGTATTATCAGAAAATCATTGCTTAAATGAATGACACATATGTGAACCAGGCACTTGCCAGTCTGCCAGTCAACCATGCTCCTCGTACCCATCCTGGCAATGGACCCATCTGTCTGGTGCATGTATGATATCACTAATGATATGTGCAAACATGCACCACATTGCCAGTTTTCTTATCTGCAAGGATTGTGATTGTAATGTGTCATTACACACATATCCCATCTCCTGCCAGTGACTCAGTACTTGTGTCAGTAAATGGGCTGGCCGTAGTCATTGTTGATATGATGGATATGCTTCCATCCCCAGACACCATGATGGCCTCATGTCTTGATAGTCAATGCTACAATGGAGTTCATGCAGGACAACTGACAATACTGCAGGCTCCAGATTGGCATGTGGTACACCATGCCACAGGCCTGTCTGGCCAATGAGTCATTACTGGCTCCTGTCACAAGGGCAGTGCATCCAAAAACAACAGTCTGCACCGTGTCACACTCATGTTTTTGCGGGGGATGCAAGCTCTGTAGTGGTCAAGTACACATGTACACCCCATGCTACCCACATTAGAAAGAATCTGATGATCACACGTTATCCAAATGAGACATTTGAGGGTGTGATAACACAAATCAGTATACATGAACACATCACAGGCTGATGAGAACAAAGTAAAGCTGCTTGCACATTAATGTGGAATCCACCATTAGGCACAGTCCAGTGATTACACACATATGTTTTACCCTATGTGCAGATCCAACAGCCACAAATCAGATGTCAGTACATTATAAACATTTTACCACTCTTGAAGTCCAAAAAGCTATGCCAGTCCACAATGACACAGAGTCAGACACCTGATCGCACATTTTGCAATGGTCATGATGTTGGATGACACCCAGGATTAGGAGGACAGAGTGTCTCGGATGGCCGGAGTTGCCATACCTGTCCTGGACCATGTGCAACATGGGATTACCAGGAACACTTGGCAGGTGGCTATGCATTAGTTACACGCATGAATTTCATTCCTCTGAGGCCCCAACATTGGTCTTACCTGCTGCATGGGTGTGTGGTAAATACCTCAGACACCTATGGTGACCCAGGTCAGCAATTAGAACATTTATGTATGGCCCACAAAGAGTACAGGTCAGATTTCTGTCAATGTGCTGACACACGTCAGACAATAGCCCCACTCATGAAGCCCAAATCAATGCACCTGTAGCAGATGCTGTTCCCAACATCAACCTTGGACAACAGCAAGAACACACAACCCAAGTGACACAAGTCACAGACTGAAAGGGATACACCTGGTTATCAGATGAGAATGGGGCATCACCAAATTTAGCCACATGAGTCTTGTCTCAGCAGACAGACGAACTGTGGGATTGTTACCAGGCTGAAGGGGTGCAAATTGCATGTTAGACATAGTTCACCAAAAAGGCATGAACTTACCCCCTCCTTGCTGCTGTCTGTCCTTCAACTGCCCATCCAGGTCAGGGAAGACCACCGTCAGTATCCTGAGCATGTGGGGGGTCAGTGTCCATCATCCGCCCCGTCTGCGTGGAGGCGACAGCTTCAGCTGGACTCTGGCTATCCTCCTGGTCCAGCCACAAAGGTCCTGCCACCTCTTCTGGCAGTGGCGGATGCGGCGTTTGAAGACCCCCACAGATCTTACTGCCCGGACGATGATCTGCCAAATCTCCTGCTTCTGATGGGCTTCAACCTGCATGGATGACAAAGTTAGACACCATTGCCACACATGCAACATGTCTGTTCATCACACAGTTGGACATACATGTCATTTGCTGAAGGGCATATTATGGAAACAGGGAGTGCAACTATGGACATGGGCAGTTGTCCTGTGTGCAAGCCAGCACTGACAACATGATAACAGTGCATGTTAATCCAAAGCAAATGCAAAATGCTATTTCTTAGAAACTGCACCTGTACATTACTTTTTTCTGCACACTTGGAGACTTACAATTACTCAGTGAGCATGCTTGCCCTTGGTGAACACAATGCTAGTAGTGCTCGTCAGACAACATGCACAATTAGAAAGGCAGTGGACTGCACACTCACCTGCTCCCCTGGTTTCCCATACAGCTTGCTGTACTGTGGCAGGAGGCTGTCCAGCAGGGTCTGGTTCTCCTCCTCAGTGAATGCTGGGGCCCTCTCCACAGTACGTGCCATTGCAGTAGCCAGAGGATGCAGAGACAGCAGCAGTGGTAGTGGTAGATGTAGTCCTGTAGCATGTAGTGCAGGCAAGTGAAGTCTCTGGGGAACAGACAGCCTTATATCTGTGCTGCAGAGGCAGAATCTGTCCCATGCGTCCGAAGCGATAGGTCCGAGACGTTAGCTTTTTATGATATTGGCCAATCCATTGCATTGCACGCTTCGTACACGCCTTCCTCATCGTTCAAATATTCCCCATCATGACACCATTGACTTTGATACATTGTTGTTGGGTGCCAACGGAATTTTTGAACGCGATTCGCATAAGTATCAAAACCGCGTCCGTCTCCATGACAGTCAAGAGCCAATGCGTGCGCCCGGCTCGGCCCGGAAATGTATGACGCGTCTTTTGAGAACTCACACGCATCCGTCTCCATTGCAGTCAATAGCCAATGCGTGCGCCCGGCTCGGCCCGTAAAGGTATGACGCGTCTTTTGAAAACTCACACGCATCCGTCTCCATTGCAGTCAATAGCCAATGTGTGCGCCCGGCTCGGTCCGTAACTGTACGACGCGTCTTATGAAAACTCACACTCATCTGTCTCCATTGCAGTCAATAGCCAATGCGTACGCCCGGATCGGACCCTAAGTGAACGACGCGTCTCTTGAAATCTCACCCGCGTCTGTCACCATTACAGTCAATAGCCAAAGGATGCCACACACAATATCTTGGCAGGGACTCCGGTGCTCTACAACAAACATACAGCCTGTCACACAGTATATGGAATAACATTTCAGGCTTCATAACATGTGTGGGTATATGGCTCCACATATCATATTGGACGGGGAACTTAGTGGCACACACTCCCAGGATGTGCCATGTTTAATGGGGATAAACACCATTGTGTGTGAGGCACATCACTACTGTGAGTGACAACTTTGCAGATCAAACCCCGAGGCCTGTACACAGTTCAAGGTGCACATTGTGTGATGACATGTTACATACACCCTGACTCATAGGTGAAATGTACTGTGTGTCACAGGGTGTCCCAGAGCGACCATTGTGTGGTTAATCCAGAGTATGTGCATATTGTGCTACACACATGTCTCTGATTGTATGTGGTAGATGTCAATCGTTTACAACATCCATGTGATTTGGCCATGTGAGTTGCTGTTGTGTCTGTGTGTCACAGACATCCATGTATGCCCTGCGAACAAATCTGGTAGCACATCATGTGGGTTTAATGGGTGTGTTGGTACGTGTACATCAGACGCTACATCATGACAGTGTCCTTGTGGCACTACAAGATCCTTGTGTGTGTGACTGAAAAAGCACCTGTCATGTGGGTAACACATCTATCCTTACTGGTCACTGAGGTGTGTGTTTGGTATGTGACATTTGTGCAGATGTACTGTGACAGACCCCTTAGATTGTTCACAGCGCAGCATTGCACTTGTTGTGTAACCATGTTGAGCTGAGATGTCAGGTGAGGGGCACATAGCTGACATATGTGTCCATGCCCAACAGCACACACATCAAGTAATTGTGTCTTGCTATGATGTAGCATGTGATATTTAGCATGGTCATTGCCACATATGTAGGGGAACTGACAATCTTTCTTTGCTCACCTATGTACTGCAGGAGACCAGCTGTCCATAGACCGTTCCCAGACCTTCCAACCATGGCTGAACGTGACTGCATCCGACGGTACCGCTTCACCAGACCATTAATTGAGGTGTTGGCGGAGCAGTTGGCCCCACATTTACAACCTGGCCGGACATATCCATCAGCGCTGACCCCCAAGGTGAAGGTGATGGCAGCCCTACACTTCTTTGCCACTGGTACCTTCCGGTACATAAAAAGCTATATCAAAGCTGCACCACTTCACAAATGTATACAATCAAATCATATTTTGTCCAGTCCGTTTTAAGAAAATATAAGGTTCCTGCTTTATTGATTTTTTCTTAAAAAGAGCCACAGCCAACGCGCTTCGTTCTGCAAACAGAACTTCTTCAGGGCTGTAAATTAAAAACACATATAAAACAACATATAAAAACAATAATGTGCACAAACAATATGTACAACATTTAACACAATTAAGTACATAAATAACAAATGTTTTTTGTTTTTTGTGTGACCTCATAATACATTATACATTGTTTAAGATCAAACATTTAATTACAATACAAAAGACCATACTCCAAACAAGCAGACAATTGATAACAGTGAAGAGGGTTATACAACGTCATGAAATAAGAAACAAAAACAGCTAAGTGAGGGAACAAATTATATATGTCAATTATATAAAAAAGGTGGGCAAGTTCCTTTGCCAATATTGGGACTCAAGAAAATAGTCCACCTAATATGATCTAATTCCAATCATAACCACTACACATACCTATGTCCCAGAACACAGCCACACAAAGACCCACAATATAGGGAAAGCCGACAAAAGGCAGAGGGGCCCAATGCCAAAAAATCCACTAGTGACAGTGAGAGGGAGGAAAGTGGTGTCCTGGCCCCCATGCATAAAGAAACTGCACCAATGACTCTAAAAACCAAATGATGAAAGATGGTACCAACATATAATAAAAGATAAGTACGATCACTTAAATCACGCATACAGGAGCATGTACGAGCATTCAAAAATTATGATCTGAAATACCCCATGACGCACCACATGAGGGAGCACCATGGGGATAATGGTAAGATATGGTTTCATGGTATAGATCATGTCCCAGCCCACCCTCGTGGGGGAAATAGAGAATTAACTTTACGCCGAAGGGAGGCTATGTGGATATGCCGCTTAAGATGTATATAAATGGGACATAACACAGATGATGAAATGCACTACCATTTGTGAACAAAATCACAGTGTTATCGATCTGTACCACTATTAGCTCTGATATGGATGCCTAGTTTAGCACGCAGAAAATGTTCCGTTATACTCCACATCAGGTGCTGGTGCCCTGGCATATGCGATATAGTTGAACATGTACCCCTTCTGTTTTGGGTTAACCATTGAATCATTAAGATATACAACCACTCTCCTTATGGAAGCTGAATGGAATTGTTCTCTTTACTTATGTCACTGTCAATGCATCGACCTATTCAACCTTTAAATCATAGGATACTAACCTTTCTGCTCTTGGTTTTAAACAGTATACACCTATCTCCTAGAACACACTACAAGATGGTGGCCGAATTAGCGGCACGCAAATCGGGCAGTCTGGTTGGATTAAGACCTTAAGAATCCTAGAAGCATTATCCACTTTTCAAATCTATTTCAGATTCCCAACAATGGGGGAACATACTATAAGATGGTAGCCGTAGCAATGGAGGGCTGACTGGGTAGCCCGGCTCGATACACATCCTTACGTATCTCAGAAGAAGTATCTACTTCCTTTATTAATTCGAATTCTCTTGTAATGACATTTTATTATGCATGTCTAATGTATCATTACGTAATGAAATAGTCATGATTATAGGTCATGTCAGAACTTTCGAACTATTATAATAATTATTATAAGATTACAGCTTATGAACCTAACGGTTTAATCTGTTATCAAGTATATTTCTTGGACACCATTTATAAAAAGTGGCCCGTTATGGATTGGGCACTTTTTAAGTATGATATGAACATGCGCTTTGGTATTACATCATGACAGCACATTACAATATGGCGGCTATGGTTTCCTGTAACTTTTTATCAAATATACCTCAGAATGTCGCACGCGCGCACTTGTGACGTGGTAGATACGTATTTGTATTGGCCGGTTTTCCGCCCTGGGTTTGAACCACGGGCAGGAATTGGAACGCCGAGAAGTTAAGTTGGGCGCACTGGCCCCTTTGTAAGGTAAGGTTAAGGGGACATGGGTGGGCCCTAGAGATGCAAGTATGCATGCATATCATCGTGCCCCTTTTCCGTTCATGCATAATTGTGGGCGCCGAACTTTTACGTTCATTTGGTAGATATGTACTCCCAGCGGGAGATATTGTGGGTGCCGAACCATTATGATCATATTATAAACGTGTACCCCTGGCTGGCGGTATTGGCAGGCTACTTCTCGTACCTCTTTATTTCCTTGCAAGCACCCTGGCGTATATAGATTTGATAGGCCTATTACCGATCGTCCTACATCTTTCCGATTAAATATTTCCGTTTATGCATAATTGCGGGCGCCAAACTTTCACGTTTGTATTGTAGATTTGTACTTCCAGCAGGAGATATTGTGGGTGCCGAACCATTACAATTATATTATAAACGTGTACCCCTAGCAGGCGGTATTGGCATCCCGTACCTTTGTATTTCCTTGCAAGTACCCTGGCGTATATAGATTTGATAGGCCCATCATTGATCGTCATATATTATATATTTTTTTGATTAAATATTTCTTGATATATCTCTTGATATTGTTTGGGCCCTCATAGGTACGGTGTGTGCTGTGCTCAATGTACATACTCATTTGAGAAATCAGAGTGACTATCATATCACAACACCACACCCGGTTCCGAATTGGTCTTGGTGCGAATACGAAAAGGTCATCACGTAACGTCTTACTTAGAGGCGACGTCGAGATATACGGATGATGTAGGCCTGCATTGGTTTTTAGACTTATGATATCTGGAGGGGCTGGATATTATGTGTTTCTGAGTCATTTTTTTAAAATTGGGTGGTGTATAACCCCCCCCCTCATCCCCCCCTTTTTTTGTCTAATCCAGATATAAGAGTGTAATCTCCAAAGGAAATTTAGAAGTGAGAGACTACTACCTCACGTATCAATTACCTAATGGCTTCGCGAAATAGAGGAACGGTATGTCTCTCCTCTTCTTCTTTTTTCCTCTTTTCTTTTTTCCTCTTTTATTATATGTTGGTACCATCTTTCATCATTTGGTTTTTTGAGTCATTGGTGCAGTTTCTTTATGCATGGGGGCCAGGACACCACTTTCCTCCCTCTCACTGTCACTAGTGGATTTTTTGGCATTGGGCCCCTCTGCCTTTTGTCGGCTTTCCCTATATTGTGGGTCTTTGTGTGGATGTGTTCTGGGACATAGGTATGTGTAGTGGTTATGATTGGAATTAGATCATATTAGGTGGACTATTTTCTTGAGTCCCAATATTGGCAAAGGAACTTGCCCACCTTTTTATATAATTGACATATATAATTTGTTCCCTCACTTAGCTGTTTTTGTTTCTTATTTCATGACGTTGTATAACCCTCTTCACTGTTATCAATTGTCTGCTTGTTTGGAGTATGGTCTTTTGTATTGTAATTAAATGTTTGACCTTAAACAATGTATAATGTATTATGAGGTCACACAAAAAACAAAAAACATTTGTTATTTATGTACTTAATTGTGTTACATGTGTCATGTTAAATGTTGTACATATTGTTTGTGCACATTATTGTTTTTATATGTTGTTTTATATGTGTTTTTAATTTACAGCCCTGAAGAAGTTCTGTTTGCAGAACGAAACGCGTTGGCTGTGGCTCTTTTTAAAAAAAATTAATAAAGCAGGAACCTTATATTTTCTTAAAACGGACTGGACAAAATATGATTTGATTGTATACATTTGTGAAGTGGTGCAGCTTTGATATAGCTTATATGTACGATTGACCCTGAGGGAAAGGGTGGTGCCTTTGGAGAGAGGGCACTTTTGAAGTTTGCACACAGAATTGCTTTGTATCTCACAGAATATTGGTATACCCTCTGAGGTTGGTGCCTAACACAGGCGAGCTAGTCCACTGTCCAGTTTAGGTGTTTACATTTTTTGGACCCAAGGGGCACAACCCAGACCAGGTTATTGTCTTTGGATATTAGAAACTAACTATACAACTTTTTGACCATACCAGTTCAATTATGTCAAAATTTAATGACAATAGAGAAGAGATGGCCTTAGGCCTCTTTTCCAACACAAACCCGAGTAGCTCCAATACAAACAAGGAGCAATCTGGAGAGGGTTTGCGAATCAGATTTCAAAAACTTGAAAGGCTTAAAAAGCAGGAAATGTCTCGCTGGTGGGACGGAATCACCCTACAAAAATACCTCGATAATAAAAAAATTCCTCGAGGATTAAGGATACTTATCTTCCCAACCTTTGAGGACCTCGATGAGGAGGCACTCAAAGATTGGGAAGAAAATCTACAACAAGCATCCAATACTATGATGCGGATCCTAATCAGACACTCAGACAAAAAGGTAGCAAGTTTAAAACAGGAGATAATCAATCTAGAGAGAGAAATTGAGGGCTCAAATTTAAAGGATGTAATTAAGAAAAACTATGAGGTATATGATAGGGTTATAGAGACCCACCAGATCTATCTGAGAGACAAAAAACTAAGAAAAATAAAACGCGATGACAATGATTATTAAAATGGGTGAATTTACACCTTCGCCCATAGATTCGACAATGTGAAACCAGTGGGGGAAGGCAAAAGATCTAGGGAGGAATCAATAGACTCTCTATCGATCAGTAGTAGTTCCATCTCCTCAATTGAAAATGGTACCTCCCGGGATGGAAGAGTAACACCAGCAACCTCCTCGGGGCGGCGGAATTTTTTATTGGAAATGGAAAGGATCAGGTTGGGCAACAAAACCATTAAAAAAGATCAAAAACAAGGAGGGGAGGAAAGAAGTGGCAGGCAACAAGGAAAAAAGAAAGAAACGACTCATGCGATGGATACTCGGTCCAAGACAACATAGGAACTGATGTACAGGATTGTGCAGAACAGAATGCCTTAACAATTGTTAACTTATCTGATCGTCCTTTGACCAATGTGGAACTTGATGTGTTACAGAGGGGTTTAAGTTTTTGTCCCTCACAGTGGGGGGATCCAGCTGAAATGATGGTTGATTTGTTTAAGTTTATACGTTTGTTAAAATTAAAGGATCATTTTCATGATATTCCTTTTAATGTTTGTTCTAATACACAACCAACACAAATGGTGACGCACACTGTTTCAGATTTATTTAATCTTCAAATGTTGTTATCTATCCCTGGGGAGGAACATTTCTCCATACAAGAAATCAGGGACGACCTGAATATTAGGGAAAATACGGGGGTGACCAGTGGGCTCAAACCACTATCTAAATTCATACCCAATAACACACATATAAACATCGATTTGTTCAAAGAAAGAGTCACCAAGGACCTGTATAAACTGATGGACGCTCCTTGCAAATATACACAACACCAGCAAAATTTGACCAAAATAGAAAGAAGAGCCTTGAATGATCTTAAAAACGATGAGTCTATTACCATCAAGGAGGCGGACAAGGGAGGGAATGTGGTTGTCATGAACACCACTGATTATACGAAAGAAATAAAGAGACAACTTGGGGATCCACGTTGCTACCAAAAAATTGCTGGCAACCCCATTCCCTCCCTTGTCACCCATATAAATGCTAAGATTCATGATTGGTGTGAGAGCGGTCTACTTTCGGAAGAAGAACGCAGGTACCTTACTGTTAACAACCCACTTGTCCCTTGTATTTATATCCTCCCAAAAATTCACAAGGAGGGTACCTTTACGCCTGGGTGTCCCATCATATCCGGGATTGACTCACCCACTGAACGACTTTCACAGTATGTGGACAAGTTCCTCCAGCCCTTTGTAACAAATTTGCCAGCATACATACAGGATTCCAGAGACATTTTAGAGAAATTCGATGGCTTATCATGGTCAGAGGATCTGACATTTGTCACGATGGACGTGACCGGATTGTATACCTGTATTCAAAAACATTTCACCATGACAGCTGTGCATTCCTTTTTGGCAACACGCACGGCTGATCATGCCGAACACAATGAAATGTTGATGGATATGATCGATATTATACTATCACGAATTTTTTTTCTACATGATGGGACTTGGTTTCACCAAACCCAGGGAACTGCGATGGGGACCAGGTTTGCTCCCTTGTACGCCGGCCTTTTCATGGGCTGGTGGGAGAGGGAGTACGCCTGGGGAAAATATGCCTCCCCTTGGATGGACATGATTGTCTTCTGGGGGAGGTATATTGACGACATCATTCTTTTGTGGAAGGGGACTCCAAGCCAACTCACGGAGTTCCACACCTTCCTAAATGATAATCCCCACAATGTACACTTGACCATGAAGCATAGCCAAAGCAGTATCGAATTTCTGGATATCCTGTTTTATATTGATAACAATGAGATACAAAGTACCATCTTTCGTAAAGCCACGTTGTGCAATAGTACACTGCACGCATCTAGCTCTCATCCTAAATCAGTGATCAAAAACATTCCATTTGGAGAAATGGTACGTGTTCGTCGAAACTGTAGCTCTGATGAAAAGTTCAGGGACAACATCAGAGACGTGAAAAAGAGATTTAGACAACGGGGTTACAATGAAGAAATCCTGAGAAAGGCTGACTCAAGAATCAACAAGGTCACCAGAGCAAGTACATTGCAAAAAAACATTAACACAAGCAGTAAGAAGGCTCAAGGGTAACGCCTGGCCTTTATTACACAGTATACTAACAATAGCGCAAGTCTGTTCAATATTCTAAGGAAACATTGGGGGCTTTTATATGATACACCAAATTTGAGAGAATTCGTAACAGCTACACCCAAAGTAAAATTTCGGAGAGGGAAAACACTTCGTAACTTGCTTTGCCCAAGCTATACCAGAAATGTGTCTCCAAAAACATGGCTTCCCTCTGCCCCGAAGGGTTTTTTCACATGCTCAAATTGTAACATGTGTCCGTTTGGGAGACACAAGACTAGGACTTTCCGTTATAATACATCTAAGGAATATGATATAAGACATTTTGTGAATTGTAAAACCAACCACGTTATCTATGTAATAGGCTGTGAGTGCGAAAAGATATACGTGGGCAGCACAGTACGATCACTTAAATCACGCATACAGGAGCACGTACGAGCATTCAAAAATTATGATCTGAAATACCCCATGACGCACCACATGAGGGAGCACCATGGGGATAATGGTAAGATATGGTTTCATGGTATAGATCATGTCCCAGCCCACCCTCGTGGGGGAAATAGAGAATTAACTTTACGCCGAAGGGAGGCTATGTGGATATGCCGCTTAAGATGTATTTAAATGGGACATAACACAGATGATGAGATGCACTACCATTTGTGAACAAAATCACAGTGTTATCGATCTGTACCACTATTAGCTCTGATATGGATGCCTAGTTTAGCACGCAGAAAATGTTCCGTTATACTCCACATCAGGTGCTGGTGCCCTGGCATATGCGATATAGTTGAACGTGTACCCCTTCTGTTTTGGGTTAACCATTGAATCATTAAGATATACAATTACTCTCCTTATGGAAGCTGAATGGAATTGTTCTCTTTACTATGTCACTGTCAATGCATCGACCTATTCAACCTTTAAATCATAGAATACTAACCTTTCTGCTCTTGGTTTTAAACACTATACACCTATCTCCTAGAACACACTACAAGATGGTGGCCGAATTTGCGGCACGCGAATCGGGCAGTCTGGTTGGATTAAGACCTTAAGAATCCTAGAAGCATTATCCACTTTTCAAATCTATTTCAGATTCCCAACAATGGGGGAACATACTATAAGATGGTAGCCGTAGCAATGGAGGGCTGACTGGGTAGCCCGGCTCGATACACATCCTTACGTATCTCAGAAGAAGTATCTACTTCCTTTATTAATTCGAGTTCTCTTGTAATGACTTTTTATTATGCATGTCTAACGTATCATTACGTAATGAAATAGTCATGATTATAGGTCATGTCAGAACTTTCGAACTATTATAATAATTATTATAAGATTACAGTTTATGAACCTAACGGTTTAATCTGTTATCAAGTATATTTCTTGGACACCATTTATAATAAGTGGCCCGTTATGGATTGGGCACTTTTTAAGTATGATATGAACATGCGCTTTGGTATTACATCATGACAGCACATTACAATATGGCGGCTATGTTTTCCTGTAACTTTTGATCTAATATACCTCCGAATGTCGCACGCGCGCACTTATGACGTGGTAGATACGTATTTGTAATGGCCGGTTTTCCGCCCTGGGTTTGAATCACGGGCGGGAATTGGAACGCCGAGTAGTTAAGTTGGGCGCCCTGGCCCCTTTGTAAGGTAAGGTTAAGGGGACTTGGGTGGGGCCCTTGAGAAACAAGTATGCGTGCATATCATCGTGCCCCTTTTCCGTTCATGCATAATTGCGGGCGTCAAACTTTTACGTTCATTTGGTAGATATGTACTCCCAGCGGGAGATATTGTGGGTGCCGAACCATTATGATCATATTATAAACGTGTACCCCTGGCTGGCGGTATTGGCAGGCTACTTCTTGTACCTCTTTATTTCCTTGCAAGCACCTTGGCGTATATAGATTTGATAGGCCTATTACCGATCGTCATACATCTTTCCGATTAAATATTTCCGTTTATGCATAATTGCGGGCGCCGAACTTTCACGTTTGTATTGTAGATTTGTACTTCCAGCAGGAGATATTGTGGGTGCCGAACCATTACAATTATATTATAAACGTGTACCCCTAGCAGGCGGTATTGGCAGGCTACTTCCCGTACCTTTGTATTTCCTTGCAAGTACCCTGGCGTATATAGATTTGATAGGCCCATCATTGATCGTCATATATTATATATTTTTTTGATTAAATATTTCTTGCTATATCTCTTGATATTGTTTGGACCCTCATAGGTACGGTGTGTGCTGTGCTCAATGTACATACTCATTTGAGAAATCAGAGTGACTATCATATCACAACACCACACCCGGTTCCAAATTGGTCTTTGTGCGAATACAAAAAAGGTCATCACGTAACGTCTTACTTAGAGGCGACATTGAGATATACGGATGAGGTAGGCCTGCATTGGTTTTTAGACTTATGATGTCTGGAGGGGCTGGATATTATGTGTTTCTGAGTGATTTTTTAAAAATTGGGTCGTGTATAACCCCCCCCTCCTCACCCCCCCCTTTTTGTCTAATCCAGATATAAGAGTATAATCTCCAAAGGAAATTTAGAAGTGAGAGACTACTACCTCACGTATCAATTACCTAATGGCTTCGCGAAATAGAGGAACGGTATGTCTCTCCTCTTCTTCTTTTTCCTCTTTTCTTTTTTCCTCTTTTATTATATGTTGGTACCATCTTTCATCATTTGGTTTTTGAGTCATTGGTGCAGTTTCTTTATGCATGGGGGCCAGGACACCACTTTCCTCCCTCTCACTGTCACTAGTGGATTTTTTGGCATTGGGCCCCTCTGCCTTTTGTCGGCTTTCCCTATATTGTGGGTCTTTGTGTGGATGTGTTCTGGGACATAGGTATGTGTAGTGGTTATGATTGGAATTAGATCATATTAGGTGGACTATTTTCTTGAGTCCCAATATTGGCAAAGGAACTTGCCCACCTTTTTTATATAATTGACATATATAATTTGTTCCCTCACTTAGCTGTTTTTGTTTCTTATTTCATGACGTTGTATAACCCTCTTCACTGTTATCAATTGTCTGCTTGTTTGGAGTATGGTCTTTTGTATTGTAATTAAATGTTTGACCTTAAACAATGTATAATGTATTATGAGGTCACACAAAAACAAAAAACATTTGTTATTTATGTACTTAATTGTGTTACATTTGTCATGTTAAATGTTGTACATATTGTTTGTGCACATTATTGTTTTTATATGTTGTTTTATATGTGTTTTTAATTTACAGCCCTGAAGAAGTTCTGTTTGCAGAACGAAACGCGTTGGCTGTGGCTCTTTTTAAGAAAAAATCAATAAAGCTGGAACCTTATATTTCCTTAAAACGGACTGGACAAAATATGATTTGATTGTATACATTTGTGAAGTGGTGCAGCTTTGATATAGCTTATATGTACGATTGACCCTGAGGGAAAGGGTGGTGCCTTTGGAGAGAGGGCACTTTTGAAGTTTGCACACAGAATTGCTTTGTAGCTCACAGAATATTGGTATACCCTCTGAGGTTGGTGCCTAACGCAGGCGAGTTAGTCCACTGTCCAGTTTAGGTGTTTACCTTCCAGTACACTGTGGCTTCTGCTGGTGGGATGTCACAGACCATGTTCAGCCGTGTGCTTCGCGATGTTTTGGAGGCGATGTTGCATTTCCTGAACCGGTACATCCAATTCCCAACCCCAGGATAATTCACTGACATAAAGAGTGACTTTTATGCACTGGGAAGGATGCCACATGTCATAGGCTCTGTAGATGGAACACATGTGGCTTTGGTATCACCACAAGCACATGAGCAGACATACCGGAACAGAAAACATTTTCACTCCATTAATGCCCTGGTGGTATGTCTGCCGGACATGACAATATCACATGTGTGTGCACGTTTCCCTGGTTCAGCACACAACGCTTACATCATGCGGACTAGTCAGATCCCAACAATGATGTCACAGCTGCAGAACCAGCGTGCCTGGCTTGTCGGTGTGTAATATCTGTTTCCCTTGTGTGTTTTTGGTAATTTTCTTTTTCAACCTCTTTTCAGACCCATAAAATGTTTGTTTGTTTGTATGTAGGTGACTCCGGATACCCAAACATGCCGTGGTTGCTGACACCCCTCAGGAACCCTGTGACACCGGCGGAGATATGTTATAATGAGGCACATGGGCGGACCAGGAGAGAGATAGAGCGGACATTTGGTCTACTGAAAAGCAGATTCCGCTGCCTGGACAGGACAGCAGGAACCCTCCCATATGCCCCTGAGAAGGTGTGCAAAATCATAATTGTGTGCTGCATGCTACACAACCTGGCAGTGAGGGAGGAGTTGGCTCTCATCCAGGATGATGATGACTGCCAGCCGCCAGCCATGGAGGATCCTGCTCTGGGTCATGTTGCCAGTGATGATGAGGGTGAGGGGGATGTTTGGACACAGCTCATCAACAACTTTTTCACATGATTGTGAGTATACAGTGATGTGTTGTCTACGTTTTGTCATGGCCTGATATGTGTAGGTGGTGCAATGTTGCTGCATATGTGTGGCTGTGTGCTACTTGACAGGATGCTTGCAGTGATGTGTCCTTTAAGTTAGTATGTACTCCCAAACAGTGTTGACATGATTACTAGGTTGTGTTCACGTATCTTAAGATTTGTGTATGGCATGTGTATTGGAGATGTATGCTGTTATTTTGTGATAATAATAGTGTTGTATGTCTGTCCTTCACAGGGTCCTTTGGCTGTTGTTTGGTCACGTGTGGCCCCCGAAACAAGGATTCCTGTTACAGAGTGCAAGTTGTCGTTGTCAAACCGATGATGTGCCACACACCCCTGGACTTTCATTGTTTACCACTTGGTTACTTTGTGCTCACTGTCACGTGAGGTTACCTTCCATCTGTTGTGGAGTTCACATGTAGTGATTGTGTAATAAACCTGTGCGTCACTTTGGAGTGTGCTTTGTCTGTGTCCACACATCCGACAATCATTTGCATACCGTACCTGTGGGCTGATTGCCACTGACTCAGGATGGGTGTTGTGTATGTGCATTCCACTGTATTTTCAGTTCACAAAAGTGTAGGCGATGAGTTAGATGGCCATGGTAAGTATGTGTTGTGTTGACGTTGTGGTGTGTCTCCCTCATATGTGTCACATCACCATGACTCACATAACTGTGTTTACATTGCTGTAGTAGTTTTCATGCACAGTGTTCTTTTAGCAGGTCATCATCTCTATGACACAAACCAAGTTTAAGTCACAACAGAAGCAAGTTTTGTGTGATTCTGAATTTATTAACATGCATGTGTTTGAATAGTATACGTAAATGAAAGTGCTGTACAGTGCGATAGGAATCCAAAGTTCACAGAGGAGTTGGTAGTGTTGGTAGATGAAATTTCAGAAGTAAAGTCCACAGTCATTTGAAACATTGGTCCAACTTAGACCCTCCATCACATGTCTGGGAGTTTAGCGACAGTCAACAAGGTGAACGCTTTGCACACAATGGAGGATGTCTGGAACAGGTATTCACTTCCTGGGGGGTATGCATGGCCATCTGCCTCTCACTTGTCCTTTTTCGGACGACCCCTCTTCTTCTTTTTAGGGGGACCCTCAGGTGCAGTCTGCTGCGTTGCCGGGGACTCTCTGCCAGAGTCCTCATCCCTCCCTGTGGTAGTTGCAGATGTAGTGGCAACAGATGTAGTGGGCACACAGGGAGGTGTGGTCATGTTGTCAGCTATCTGGTGGAGGCATGTGAGTATGTCCCTATGCACCGCCGTGAGTTCATCAATTTTGTCCATTTTGGACTCCATTCGGGACATGTGGGAGTCCAATCTGGCATGATGGGCAGCCTGCTGTTGTTGCATGTCCCTGAGGATCCCCACTACCTGGCCAAAGCCTCCGGTGCTTTACTGGTACGCATCTATGATGCGTCCCAACTGTGGATCATCCTGCAGTCCAGCCCCATCTGCAGGCCGTGGCCTCAGCCTGCCCACCCTCACACCACCCCTGCCCACACGGGCAGGACCTGCCGTGGCAGGCACAGACGACACTGGGCCCCCTTCTGTGTTGGCACTGGTGGTGTTGTCCATCACCTCCAGGGTGCCCTGTGTAGCTGTGCCATTGGTGTTCTGTTGCCTTGGTCTGTCCGTGTCGGCAGAGGTCATTAGTGTGTTTGCAGATGTGGCAGGAGTGGTGGCAGGGGGTGCTGATGTTACAGCTGCTGGGGCTGGACGCGGAGCCACACCGGAGGTGCCAGGTCGTTCGTCGTCATCCGAAGAGGACTGAGAGACATCCACACCGGAGAGCTCAGGGTCAACCAGAGTCTGGGACTGGGATCCTTCTTCGGTCCCTGCAGTGTCCCCTGCATCCCCTGTGGGTGGAAGAGACACACAATGTATGTTGGGGTTCAGCACACATCAACAGATCACACACATTACAGTTGCTACTGTACTTCATGATGAGTGTATGTACATTGCATTGTCCTCCATTGTCACAGACAGAGGTCTATATTGGTTAAGCACATTGTCATGGCAACCTGAAGCGTTTTGATGGGCAGTTGGAGCTGTGTGCGTGGTCAGCTCATGTATTGATTCAAGTACTGTACATGGCCATTGCTGCTCAAGTGCTATCCCGTGCCTGACACAGGTGTGTTTTCCTTATCATCATTTGTGCTTTAACAAGGACATACGTGCACTTCCTCTTACAATGTGTTGCAAGATTGGGGCATGTGTGCTAGCCTTTGTGCATGTTTATTTGAGTCACATTTGTGTGAGTCGGAACAACATGGTCACAGTCCGGTATGTCTGAGATCTCTTGTGAGCTACCATATTGATGTACGTGTTCCTGATTTACATCTCATTGCACACATGTGATGGTGTTACCGTAGCAAATGATGTTGCTGCTGAGCTTTGTACGTGATAACGTCATTTATCTTGTCAATGTCCTCCATGGAAAGAGGAGTTAACCAAGGCAGCTCTCTTGATTTTCAATGCTCATGACAGGGAGGGCCAGAGGTTTGTGTGTTTGAGTTATGCTGCTGTAAGTTGTATGCGTCCTCCTACCCAGTCCAGGTTACTCCTTGTGTTGCAAGTGTCAATGACAGTGAGGGGAGTGTTGTGTCAAGGATGCTGACAATGCTGCCTGATGTAGGAGTGGAATGCAGCTCACAACAGCACCCTGTGTACATGACACCATGCAACAGTGTCAGCTATCTTGCTGTGGCCATTCCATTCACTGTCATATGTCCCCTGTCAATGATGTATATGTAGCTTTGTGTGTGTGTTTTGATATGTGCTATGTCTGCATCTCCTCAATTGTCATTTAACCCACACACCTTCACAGCTAGGCCAGGGGGCACCCCTGGGACACTGCTTCCCCAGACAGTGAGTGGAAACATACAGTTGCGATGGCTGTGGGTGTGATCGTGTTTGGGGGGGCCAGTGCCTAGGTGTGACTTGCAGCCAATTCATATATCAGCCCCATGTGTCAGCCATCTTGCCAGGGCGTTTACTTTCAAGGTGACTAGTCCCAATGGTGCTATTTGTTCTGGCTGAGAAGGTGTGTGTTGAGCCGGACTTGATAGTATTTGGAGTCATTGCAGGTCCTCCTTCACCCACAGAGCCCAGGTAATCCCCCCGAAGCATGCCTCAATTGCAGAGAGTCAAAGTTGACGTTCAGGATGTCAGGCAGTGGTGTCCTGTTGTTTGTTGGAGCACAACCCCAACCAGGGCCTGGTGCTCTCCACTGCATAGCCCAGTGTCAGCCATCTTGTCAGTCTCTTTCCACTCCCTGTGAGGTGAGCATGGTTCAGGGTGGGCTTGAAGGGCCATGTGGGAGGAGGACTGTTGGCTGTGACTACGACTCACATCATGCTATTGGCTACACCCACCTTCCCAGAATACCAAGAATTCCTTCCTGTGACTCAGCTTCCCTGTGAGGTGGTGTAACAGTGCTGGCAAGATGGCTGACAGTGGTGTCCTGTTGTTTGTTTCAACAGTACTCCCACCAGGGCCTAGTGCTCCCCACAGCAGAGCCCAGTGTCATCCATCTTGTCAGTCTCTTTCCACTCCCTGTGAGGTGAGCATGGTTCAGGGTGGGCTTGATTGGCCATGTGGGAGGGAGACTGTTGGCTGTGACTGCAACTCCCATCATGCTTTTGGCTACGTCCACCTTCCCAGCATACCCAACCTTCCTTCCTGTGAATCAGCTTCCCTGTGAGGTAGTGTAACAGTGCTGGCAGGATGGCTGACAGTGGTGGCCTGGTGTTTGTTTGTGCACAGTTCCCAGCAAGGCCTTGTGCTCCCCACAGCAGAGCCCAGTGACAGACATCTTGGAAGTGGGTTTTGACTCACTCTCTTGGAGAGCATAGTCCCAGGTGTGTTGTTTGGTGTTGGTGTGAGGTGTGTGTATGTGTCAGGGCCTGCTGGTAGATGTAGTCAGAGCTAGCACTCCTCCTCCCCCCCCCAGGCCAGATGGGCCACCATGAAGCATGCTTCCATTGCAGGGAGTCACAGTTGACATTCAGAATGTCAGGCAGTGGTGTCCTGTTGTTTGTTGGAGCACAACCCCCACCAGGGCCTAGTGCTCCCCACAGCAGAGCCCAGTGTCAGCCATCTTGTCAGTCTCTTTCCACTCCCTGTGAGGTGATCATGGTTCAGGGTGGGCTTAATGGGCCTTGTGGGAGGAGGACTGTTGGCTGTGACTATGACTCACATCATGCTATTGGCTACACCCACCTTCCCAGAATACCAAGACTTTCTTCCTGTGACTCAGCTTCCCTGTGAGGTGGTGTAACAGTGCTGGAAAGATGGCTGACAGTGGTGTCCTGTTGTTTGTTTGAGCAGTACTCCCACCAGGGCCCTGTGCTCCCCACAGCAGAGCCCAGTGTCAGCCATCTTGTCAGTATTATGCCACTGACAGTGAGGTGAACATGGTTCAGGGTGGGCTTGATGGGCCATGTGGGAGGAGGACTGTTGGCTGTGACTACGACTCACATCATGCAGTTGGCTACACCCACCTTCCCAGAATACCAAGACTTCCTTCCTGTGACTCAGCTTCCCTGTGAGGTGGTGTAACAGTGCTGGCAAGATGGCTGATAGTGGTGTCCTGTTTGTTTGAGCAGTACTCCCACCAGGGCCTTGTGTTCCCCACAGCAGAGCCCAGTGTTAGCCATCTTGTCAGTATTATGCCACTCACAGTGAGGTAAACATGGTTCAGGGTGGGCTTGATGGGCCATGTGGGAGGAGGACTGTTGGCTGTGACTACGACTCCCATCATGCTTTTGGCTACACTCACCTTCCCAGCATACCCAACCTTCCTTCCTTTTGACTCTGCTTCCCTGTGAGTGGGTGAAATAGTGCTGGCAAAATGGCTGACAGTGTTTGTTGGTGTTTTGGGCCAATGCCTTGCTGTATTTGTTAGTAAGTTTGTACATGTTATGACATAGTTCCATATTACTCTGATTTGCAGGTATTGTGTTTATCTAAGTGGCATACACATTGCAGGATAATTAGCTTTCGGTTGCTATGGCTTTGCTAACAGTGATTGGTTTTACTGTCCCCTTGACAGTGATGTCTGTGTGTATATTGCCTTACAATATTGGCTAGTTGGTTATGTACCCACCAGGCTCTGGTATTCCTGTTAATCCATGGCTGCCCTCCGGTGGAAGGATGGCCCGCACCTTCTCCTCCCAGGAAGTGAAGTGCGTTGGTTTTGCAGGAGGGCCACCATCGGCCCGCTGGCTCAGGGCATGGTCTCTGGCAATCAGCTTCTTGACCCTCCTTCGCACATCATAGTACCTGATCTTGATATCCTCCATTGTGCGCAGGCAAGGTGCTTGTGCGTTCACCTTGTCGACAATCCTCTCCCACATCTTTGTTTTCTGTGACATGGGGGTCTGTTGGACCAATGTGCCAAATAAATGTGGCTCTACTCTGAGGATTTCATCAACCAAGATTTCCAACTCACTATCTGTGAACTTTGGATTCTTCTTTGGGGGCATGGTGATGGGTGGTTGTGGAGATTGATGTGTGTTTGAGGGTGAAAGTGAGGGTGAGTGGGTGTCAGTTTATCTGGGTGTTTGTGGGTGTGTTTTTGAGAGGTGCAAATGGTGTAAAGGTTGTATGGTGGGTGAGTTGTGAGTGTGTCTCTGAGTGCAGGGTGGTGGTGGTGTTCTCTGCTGTCATATGTGTGGAATTTGCAAAGGATCATGGTAGGCATTTTGGCCCTTTATGTAGGTGGAGTTGTGGGTGTCTTTGTTCCATTATTATTATTTTTTATTTATTGACTTTGACAATGCTTGTTTGGTCTTTTTCAGTTTGTTTCTATCTCATTTTGGTGAGCATGGCGGACATGTTCAGTTGTCCGGGACGGACGCTTACAGAGGCAATTGCGGACTAATCCGAGTCTGTCACACTCACATTTATGCTATGTTGCAGCGTTCGCGTGCGCGTCGGTCGCGACGGGCTCTTTTACGTGGTAGTCAGTATGTCCCGTACGTTTCGGTCTTACGGATTGTGCTCCGTGCGAGTCGTTAGTATTTCACACGCATTGCATCGTACTGGGCCGGACGTACAGCGCGTGTACGTGTCGGTCGGACCCATTCCCGGTCCGTGTTGTTCGGAATGGTTCCCGGTCAGTTTACGGCTGAATCATGATTTTCCGTACATTTCGGTCGTGCGGATTGTGCTCCGTGCGAGTCGTTTGTAATTCACTCGAATTGCATCGTACTCGGCCGGTTGTACGGCGCGTGTACGTGTCGGTCGGACTCCAGTCCCGGTACCTGTCTGTCGGTACGGTTTCCAACCAGGATCGGAATCGGCCCCTTAGGGTTGACATTTGTAGGTGTCTCCATAGGCATTGGTTAAAATGGTAATAGCAACCCTGGATTGCTGTATGTGGGTAGGATTTAAGTATAGAATTAATCATGGCTTGTTCAAAATCAATAATTATTTTCTGAGGAAAATAATTATTTGTTTCTTGTTTGATTTTGTTTAGGGTTTCAAGGTAGGTAGAATGTTGTTTATTGGGGAGTAAGGTATAGATAAAGGGAATATTAGTATTTTGATACAGACCATGGACTGTGTATAACTGATAAAATGGTTTGGGACAAATTTTGAAAGTCCCATCCATCATCCATGTGTCGCATTGTTGTAATTTGAGTAAATTGTTTGCAGTAGCAAACATAATGATTCTTTTGTCTTTGCATTTATTATCAAATAGTATAAATGGTTCATTATTGTGGGTTATACTTAGTTCAGGGGGAATCTCTACCTCTTGAAAGGTTTTAGGGGCACGTGTGGTAGTTGTAGTGGCTTTCTTTTGTCTAGCTATTGTTCTTTTTAATGAATCAATAGATGGTAATTGACTAGATGCATGTTGGGGTACTGTTAGTAACTGTTGTTTTAGTATTTCTGTGGTAGGTCTATCTGTACTAGTGCTAGCTTCTTTTATTGATTCAAGAGAATCTCTTACTTCAATCTCAGTTACATTTGGGGGTGGTTATGCTCTTTTACAGATACAATAGTGGTTTCTTGTGTTATAGCTCTTCCATAACATTTGTTTGAATAATATTTGCTACATTTCCAAAACACTTTTAAACCAGTTTGTTTTTCTTGTGTATATACATAACCCATGTAACATAATAACATCTTCCCTTTTTGAGACATAATAAATTGTGCGCCTTCAGTCATGGTGGTGTTTTTAGTGCTAAGGAAAATATATATAAAAATTAATAAAAATAATACAGTATAGTTTTTTAATAAATACATATAAATTGCTTTGGATAAACTTACAATGTTGATGTTGATGTAAATAAAAATGCTGCTGTCATTTTTCAAGCTTGTATTTTGGATTTGGTGAAGATGTTTCTGTTGGTAGGAAAAAATATAATTTTAATACTTTTGTTATTTTGTGTTGTAGGTGGTGGGGAAATTGTGAAAAAGTGGGTCTTTGGGTGGGTATTTTAGGGAGTGGTTTAATACAAAAATATCATATACTTACTTTCTTTGTAGCTTTATTGTTGACGCTTTTGTAGTATTTTTTGGCTGCTTTAAAAGATATCTGTAGAGGAGATATAAATTTAAGAGAGAGATATTAGTGCATTATGTTTTATATATACATTTTGGTGAAGACTAGAAGTAGTGTTATTTTTAAAATGCAGTTTTACTTACTTAGTGCAGTTCCAAAGCTTTTTCTGTAATGAAAATCTGCGTTCTGGAAGCAATCTGGCAGAGTTTCCCCTTCTTTTTTCTTGCAGGTTTGAAGTGTAAATTAAATATAATTTTTGTGTTGTTTATATAGTGTTGATTAAATTGATAGTTTTCTGTTATTGGTGTATTTTATTAGTGTGAAGTTTTCATTAGGCCTGGGCGGTGAACTTCGCTCCGTTCGCGGAGTTTGCTGAGTTTTCTGCACTCCGCACACCGCGGAGCTCGCGGAGTGCAGAAAACTCCGCTTTGCGATGTGCAGCGGAGTTTTTTCTCTGCTCGCGAACGGTAAGTTCGCGATCGTGAACAGTAAGTTCGCGAGCGCGAGCTGCCGCTCAGGTAGAATTCCTACCCGAGCGGCAGGAATACCAGCACAAACTGCAGTTCGCACTGCACTCCGCCACTCGCGGAACTTCGCAGAGTTTTTTGTAACTTCGCGGAGTTCCGCGTAGCAAAACTCAGCGAACTACGCCCAGGCCTAGTTTTCATTCGTTGTTGTTAATTTTTGTTTTTGTTTTGGCAGTTGGTTTCCCTATATGGCAAACGCTAATTAAGAAGTTGTTAGTGCTAATTTTTTTTTTTAACTGATTTCGTTAGTTAAGTGTGTTTTACATTGCTTTTAATGTTAAATGCTAGATGCATTATATTTAATAATATTTTACTTATTACTTATTAGTGTGTTTTGCTAATATTTTATATTTTTATATGTTTATATATTATAACAAAAATTGTATTATATTTATAATGTGTGTAGTGAATGTTTATAGTGTAAAAATACATTTTGGTGTCAAGATATGTTCATTTTAGTCATTTTTAAATAGTCGATATTTGTATAAAAACGATCATTTTGCTGTCTATATTTTTAATTTCGATGTTTAGGACATTTTGTATATTTTTAAAGAAATGTCGATATTTTAGTTTACGATATTTGTGTGTTCGATAATATTTAAAACTATATTTTATATTGACGATAATATGGTGTTGATATTTGTGTATTTTTTTAAATAAGTATTGTTCATCGATAATAGTGTTGTCGATATTTTAGTGCCGATATTTTGGTATGTCGATATTCAGTCTGTCGATATTATGTCAGTGATCCCCCAACGCGGCCCCGTCCTCCTCACCCGTCCGCAGGCGAGGATGAAGTCACCCGATGGAGTCCCTGTTCGCGCGCCAACTGAAGGAAGTGACCCGAAAAGGGCCACTCGGGTCACTCACGACCACCTTCTCTGGCTTCCTACAAATGAAGAGTCGGTCAGACAGTAGAGAATACAAACCAGATATTTATTCAGATTACACTGCAGTGGAGTCCAGTCTGACCAGCCTCTTGGGATGGCTGTTGAGGGACTGACCTCCGTAAGCATACAATTACATTATGTACGTTTGCAAAGTCCACAAAGGCCCGCCTACTATAGAAAAACCCTAGCAGGTGTTGTAATACAATGGGGCTACAGAGCATAAGTTTCGATTCTGCAGCTGGGCACAGGCTATCTACTGCCCAAGGTCGTCTGGCCTATCCTCCCTACCAGACGGGTGGGAGAAAGGCTCCATCTAACAAGAAAGGTATGTACTAACGAGAATACTTGCAATTATAGAAGGAAAAACTGAACCTTGGGAAACAAAACTTACCAAGGACCGTTTCTCGAAAATAACTAAGCAGCAGTTTCGATTATCATACAAAATGGCGTCCAGATTGCAAGATGGTGTCACGAATGCTAAAATATACGGACAGAAGGGCTTCTCAATATTAACACTAGGAGTTTCCCTGGAAAGGTCTTCAGGTACAGATTTCCTGGCATAATCCTGAGAAAGTCATGTGACTTTCCATGCAGGCTCCTATTCCTGCTTGACGGAGTGCTCCACAGTGGAAACCTCACCACAGGGATAATAGTTCCCTGTGCGAACACACAGTTCCATTTTCACTTCAAGAGTGTTATGCTAAAGAGGCCCACATAGCACCTGAAACGAAGGCCTTGCACCAATTATGCTGCCCTGCTAGAGATATGAGGCTTGATGTATTAAATTATTTTGCAGCCACACAGTTTACAGTTTACAAAATGACAGGCTTTGTGACTCAACCGAATGGTGTAATGTGCTAAAGGGACATTGAAAGAAGGAAATGTCTTTCTGACTCTCAATATGAACTTTGCGATCATTTAGATTTGGAAGGAGGAGGGGGCATACAAGTGGTGCCAGTTTTCCTTCCGAATCAGTATGCAAAGCATCAGTGGTGTGCAATTTTAATTACCATTGACGTTCATTAGCTAGATACCCACGCCCATAAGGATTGCTATCGATTTGTAAAGTGGAAGCTGCCCATGAGGGAATGTGAGTACAGACAGTGGTCCTTATTGCATGCTCTCTCTAAAGCACATCACAGAAGCTTATTTTATTTTTGTTTGCAGCCCATTCCCCTTTTATGGGACGTCGGTTGCAAGGTAAAAAGAACAGTAGGCATTCAGCAACTGTGAATGCCGATGGAGGTCTGCTGTATCCTGCTAATTGAGTTGCAGTTAACAAGGGAACCCGAGGATCATCGGGGAGCTTGGGAAAGTACACAAACAAGAAGCACTGGTCCCAAAGTTAAAAACAATACAATCAATAAAGTGAACCAAATGAGAATTTTAATAATTAGTTATAATAAATCATATATAAAGAACTTTTATATAAAAAACTTTTAATTTGTGACAACGCAGTAAATGTGTAGTGAGAAATATTCTTCGCGCTCATCAAAGTGATACACATATGTGAACAAATTCAGTGATCAAAGCTGGGTACCATTAAAACCAAGATCAGCACGGCCCATTTACACATAATATAATCTATCTAGGGTCCATAGTGGTAGTCGACAATGTTTCAATCCCTCAAGAAAATGGGAGGACCATCATCAGGACTCATAAGATAAAGAGGAGCTGAAACAAGGAGAACGAGGGAGAGTGAAAATTGAAAGCTTCTGCGGGGAAGAAAGGTGTTTGTCCCTGAATCCTGATAGGTCGAATGAACAGGTAACAATATTGTAACTGTGATGTCTGTCCCATTGTAGTATGACTTTCAGATTTTCCAGAAGAAAAATTATAACCGCCGATTCCTTAATATCAGAGTTAATGTGGGGGCTTCAAAAGTCCTTATTGTATTCACAAGGAAGAAAGAAAGAAAGTCAATGCACAGAAATAGTGTGCACTGTATTGCAACACTTGCGAGGACAGAGTGCTTCACAGAGCTCAAGAAAATAAAAGGGGATGCCCAAAGATTGCTCTGAGGACAGCAGGTCTGCACTACGGTCGGGCAAATACCTATTTAATTCCTAAATAGATATTCCCACTCCATTCTATAGGATTCACAAACAGACTCCTGCCTCATTAATATTAATAATGAAAGATTCTGTAAGTAATGCTGAATGCTCATTCTTTTGTACTGAGTTGCATGTGTACATCTGCCACAATGCACAGCGAAGGTCAGGTCTTTAAGGGCTTGCACAGTTATTGCACAGGAACTGCTTGGCATCCCTAACTGTGGTACATCTAGCCTCTTTTCCTTTTTAATTAATTGTATTGATTTTAGCAAACAAACAGATAAATGCAGCATCCTCTCTGTAGATTTCATAAGCAAAAGAGGTCCAAACCCAGGACAGAGGTTTTTCTTCTTCTATGACCTGCTTTTGAAAGTCTTGCTAAGTTTGTTTTGCAGAACTGAAAATATTAACTCTTCCACGGATAGTCTTTTCTATTTTTTGGGATGGGCTCTTTCCTGAATCATTACTTTTTATTGTTTTAAGGTTCAGTAGATGAAAGGGATAAAGATTTGGTTCAATGGATCCATGTGCTCTTTTTGTGTGGTAAGGTTTGTATATTTTATAGTTTGTTTTTCACTTCTTTTGTTATGTATTGTGTCAGTTACATTCAGGGCCTCATTTATGATGCCTCTTGCACCGCCGGAACGTCAGTTTTTTTGATGTACCGTGGCGCAGGAGCCTGTTCCATATTTACAAAGCAGCACTAAGCCACTTTTTGGGCTAAATGCTGCCTCATAAATATTGTTTCCTTTAACGCAGTTTTCTGCATTAAAGGGGCATACAATGGGTGTTGCTGGGGGTGTTCCCAGCAATATCCAGGGCTTTTTAAAAAAAAATTATTCTTTTTATTAAACAGTTGTGATGTTACAGTGGAAGGCAGTGAGGCCGCATGATAGTAAAATACAGTGGCGACATATCAAGTAATCATTGAACACAGATCTTATACAATCTCCGTACAACTTTAAATTGTTTCAAAATCGGTGTCCACCCCAGCCCTACGTAGTTCCTCAGTTGGGGATACACAGAGACCGCCACATGACACATTCCATTTAGCCCATTTGTGGTCCCATTTCTTAGGGCAACCCCTGTGTTTAAAGACGTCTTTCTCTGAAATCATCGCATTGTCCATGTCATTGGACCATTTCCGGTAGGTGGGCAAATCCCCAGTCCCCCATATCTGGGCTATATTTCTCTTGGCAAGGGCAAATCCTAGTGAGGCCCACGTGCGCTCAGTCTGGGTCAAATCGGTGGCCTCCCAAACATTGAGCAAGCAAAGTCGTGGGGAGCTGGCTATGTTTTTCCCACACACCTTTGTGAGTGTGGAGGAGATTCTTCCCCAGTAGTACTGAATGTGTGGGCATTCCCAGAGCACGTGGAAAAATGTACCTTCCGCAGCGCATCGTCTAAGGCACCCAGCATTTGGCCGACGCCCCATTTTTACCAATGTCAGTGCCGATAGATAAGTTCTGTGTAGGATTTTGAGCTGGACTAAGCGGAGCCTCATCGGTATAGCGACCTATTTGGGGGAGGAAAGTGCCTCTTGCCAGTCATCATCTTCCAAATATCCTAGATCTGATTCCCACAACTGCCGGAGACGCACCAGTGGGTCCGGCCTGTTGTTGATTAATTTGCGATACGTGAGTGATATTGCTTTGCGGGACATGGGATCTGCTAGAAGTCTATCCTCCAGTGGGGAGGCTTCAGGTAGAGTCTCACCACACGCCACATTGGTAGTGATTGCATGGCGTATTTGTTAGTATCGGAACGATTCCGACCCTGCCAGTTGGTATTTCACTTGCAGGTCATTGAAAGGGACCATCTCATTTCGCTTCCAGAGGTCACCTACGGAGGAGATACCAATTAAGTCCCACTTATCAAAGCCCGGGCATTTACTCAGTGTGCCTAGTTGCTCGGATTCCCATAGGGGAGTGGTCAGTGTTATATTTTTGTTCCACACTAGTGTTCTTGTCGCACGATGCCAGATTGCAACTGTTTGGGCCGTGGGACCTGTGAGGCGCTGGCATTTGGGATTAGAATAAAGTGCACGCCAATACCCCCCGTGGCTCATTACCCATTTGTCCGTTCGGTATGCCGGTTCGGACGGTGGGGCAAAGACCCATTGGTTGATCACCGCCAGCTGGGAGGTCCAGTAGTACTGTTTAAGGTCGGGTAACGCGATCCCTCCGTCATACCACCCCCGGTCAATTTATGTGTCGCAATGCGCGGGTTTTTTTCTGTCCCATAGAAGCGTTCTGATCTCGATTTCTACACTTGTAAAGTATGCATCCGGGACTTCATAGGAGGTGTTTTGCAACGCATATAGGAACCTGGGCAACGCCAACATTTTGAATAGCGCTGCTCTGCCCAGAAGAGTTAGGGGCAGAGACCGCCAGTGGAGCACATCATTATGGAGTCTAGCCAGCGGGGCCTTGAGGTGAACTTCATAGAATTTGGTAGGACATTGGGTGATATATATGCCGAGATAGCGAAAACCCTCAGTGGCAATTGTAACGTCGGTGCCCCTGGGCACCGGGGCAGGGGGCCCTGAAGCATATAGAGTACCGATTTCGTCCAGTTAATAGTATATCCTGAGTGGGCGCTGAAGATTGCAAAGATGTGTAAAATTTGGTGGATCGAGGCTGAAGGAGCAGCGACATACAATAGGACGTCGTCGGCATTCAAAGAAATTCGATCCTCATGGTAGTCCGTCCATTTCAGCCCTCTGATCATGGGGTCACCCCTCACCCAGGTCACCAAGGGCTCCAGTAGTAAGGCGAATATGAAGGGTGACAGGGGGCATCCCTGTCGAGTCCCTCTTTCATGACGGAATAGCCAGGATGTGTGTTGGTTGACAACCACTTGGGCAGTCGGATCTGTATACAGGAGCTGGACCCACTTTATAAATTTCGGGCCGAAGCCCATGCGTTCTAGGAGGGCAAATAGGTAAGGCCATTCGATGGTGTCGAACGCCATTTTGGCGTCTAATGATAACAGTGCTGCGTCTTCTTGAATGGTGTTAATTCTCCCCATCACTCCATGTAGTCGTCTAAGATTAAGGGCCGTGTTCCAACCAGGCATGAAGCCTGATTGATCTGGGTGCACATGCTTACAAATAACTGGAATCAAACGGTTGGCCAATGCCTTGGCGAAAATGTTTGCCTCAGCAGTTAACAGGGAGATCGGGCGATACGAGTTGCACCTCGTCAGTGGCTTACCCTGTTTGTGTATAACGACCACCGAGGCCAGCATCAGATCTTTAGGTAGAGATCCAGTTTGGTAGCTCTCTAAGTACATAGCTCGGAGAGCGGGTGTTATCTTGGAGGTCACTAATTTGAACAGCTCTATTGGAAGCCCGTTGGGGCCCATAGCTTTTCCCGACCTCATCCCACGTATGGCAGTCGCTAATTCCTCTTCCGTAGGATCGCCCTCCAGGGGCGAGAGTAGAGATCGGGATCGTGGCTAGGAGATCCCTAGAGTCGGTAAAGGTAGTGCGAGTAGTAGATGAGTATATAGAGGCAAAGTGGGATGCAAAGGTCTCAGCAATCAACTGTGGGTCACTCAGCATTTCTCCCGTATCCCCCTCAATAAGGGGCACCCATCTCTGTGCGGCTTCCCGCCTTTCTAACCATGCAAGTAGCTTTCCCGTATGGTCACCCAATTCGTATATTTTGTGCAAAGTAGCTTTTTGTTTCGACCTAGCTGCCTCCAATGCAAGCTGCCTGTAATCTTGCCTCATTACGCTAAGAGTATGTGAGATCTGCTCATCGTCTGTGATTGCCACCTCGTCCTCCAGCCCTTGAATCTTGTGTTCTAGAGTCTCCAATCGTGCCCTCAGTTCCTTCTTATGCCCCGACATTAATGAGAGTGCCTGACCTTTAATAACTGCCCCAAAGGCCCCCCACAGGATCTAATGGGAATCAACAGTGTTTGTGTTCTCGGCAAAGTACTGGTCCACCCCTTTTAAAATCGCGCTCTTTACATGTGGGATCTTCAAACACCATGGATTAATAGAGAGGGTGAGACGTCTATTCTCCTGAGGCAGGGCCAGCTGCGTAAGAACAGGAGAGTGATCAGAGATACCTCGCGCCAGAGACCTGGCTTCGATAAAGTGAGAGAGAACATCGGCGTGTGTAAGCAGGTGATCAATTCTGGATTGACTACCATGCACGCCGGAGTGAAAAGTAAAATTACGCGCTGAGGGATTGAAATGGCGCCAGAGATCAACTAGGCGAAACGCCAAGAGCAAGTCCAACATTGGTGAGGTGCCCTGTGGATCTTGTCGAGGGGGACGCCGATAGACCCGCCCATCCACAGTCAAATTAAAATCGCCTCCCATCACGAGAATGCCAGCTGGAAGGTTAAGCAGGAATTTTCCCAAGTTGGCCAGTGTAGATTTTTTCAGCGCTGGAGGGATATAAATCGAGAGGATATTAAGGGGGTGCCCTTCCCACGTCCCGGCAACTGCAACAAATGTACCCTGGGCATCCACCCATGTGTCATTTAATATGTAGGGGCATTGCTTGCGAATGAGAATACCGGTCCCTCTCGAACCAGACGTGAAGCCCGAATGGGCCACCAGTCTATAACCCGATCGATCGAGTGCCTTACATGTATTGCCAATGAGGTGTGTCTCCTGCAGCAGAGCGATATCAGGGGCCTGCCTCTTGAGAGATACTGGAGCACAACCCCTCTTTTTAACTTATCCCCCAGTCCGTTGACGTTCCAGGTGAGGATACAGAGCGCTCTCTTCACGTCTCGGTCAGCCATAGTGTACGTGGATGTCGTAGGGCGCTACTCGCCCAGGGCACATGTGCGGTTGTCGCTAGTTGGTACAGTGGATCAGCAAGCCCTGATTGTGTTTGTCTTAAGGACGTCCCTGTCCCCCCCATCATCACAACAAGATAGCTACATAAACTAAAAAAACAACCCCCCCCAAAACGTCCCTCTCCCTCCCCCCTCCCTGCCTCCCTGCATGGCGGGCAATGAACTTCCCACCACCCCAAACTTGCAGAGTGCCTATCGCCCACCCTTAAAATCTTAGGGAACGTGTTCCAACCCCACTCCCTGAGGCATTTGTGAGTTACTTCTGTGTGTGCACATCATGAAATAAATAAACAAGCAACGATACCCCACAGGAGGTAGTAACGGAGTCCGTGCGGCGGCAAGCAGCCACACCAGGCACCCTCAGAGTCACAATATAAAGCAGAGCGATGCCAGGGAATCCTGTGCTGGGCACAGGCGATGAAAGTCAAACCTCTTCAAGTGTGACAATGTTTATGCATGAATCAGTTCACTTGTCGGTGTTCCGATGGGTCTCTCTCCGTCTCGGCGCCATTCGGAGATCCTGCTTGACGGCCTGATCTGTCCTTGTTACCAGGGCCACGATTTTCTTTGTGGTGTCGCTTGCCCACCGTGCGCCAGCCATCAAGCCAGTCCCATGCATCTTCAGGACTAGTGAAGAACCATGTTTTCCCTTCGGATTCAACGCGCAGTTTTGCCGGAAACAACATGGCATATTTGATTTCTTGGTCTCAAAGGGCGCGTTTCACCTCAAGGAAGCTGCAGCGTTGCCTTTGCACTCTCAACGTAAAATCGGAGAAGAAGGTTATTTTGCTATTGTCCAGTGTGATCTGCGGGGTCACTCTTGCTGTGTGGAGTATGATGTCTCTATCGCGGAAGTTAAACACTCTGGCCAGGATGGGCCTGGGAGGTGCGCCGGGTTTGGATCGTCCGCCCGGTACTCTATGAACTCGTTCGATAGAGAAATATTTGGACAGTCCTTTAGGTTGAAGTTGTTGCAACACCAGGTCCTCCACAAAGAGATCCGCCACCTGCCCTTCCGCTCGTTCCGGCACCCCTAGTATACGGATATTGTTGCGGCGCATCCTGCCTTCATAATCGTCAAGTTGATGTTCCAGCAAATCTTGGTTAGTTTGGAGATCTGCGACTTGGCGTTTGAGGAGGGTGGTGTCATTTGTTAAGTTCTTTGTTGTGGATTCCACCTTCTTGATGCGGTCGTTCATGTTTCTCATGTCTGCCCTGATCAATGAGACCTTGGAAGCGACGGTGTCGATTCTGGATTCCAGAGACGTGCGCACGATCGTTATGGCTGACAGGATATCATGCAACGTGGGATCTGGTGGGTCCCCAGTGGATTTCTAGTTCGCCTGTGCATCTTCCTCACCCTTCTGCCATGCAAACTTGTCCAGTTTTGTTTGGCGTGCACTGCGACCACTCCGGCCGCTTGCCATTGTGTGCTCCGCGTAGAGGGTGGTGCCCAAGGTGTAAATATGGCCGCGTTGGGTATTCCCCGCCGCCTGCTCAAGGGTCAAGGCCCTCTCCGGCCTGTCGGGTTTCACCAATTGGGCCAATCCAAAGGGGAACACAGTCCTGGGTATGCATCGTCCCGGTAGGGGAACACTGTTCTGCTGTCGACCGCTTCTGCCCCCGCTGCGATTATCACTCACCTGTAGCCCTGGGTGATGGAGGTGCACTCAGCACGCCTTGATCGCCGCCATCTACGTGGGCGCCGCCCACGCGGTTCCGAGCAAATGTCCTTTTAGCCGCTTCAAGCTCCGGGGGGGCACCTGCTGGGTCGGGTGTATCCCTGGATACCGTGGGGGCCAGACAGTAAAGAGATCAGTTCAGGATGTGCCACCAATGCGGTGCCCCCTCCACGAGGACTGGCCTATAATCTTGCCGCTCTCGCAGATCCGCTGCCCACGATCCACCGGGCAGTTCAATGACGCACTTCGCGTCTTCCACGTCGCAGGTGTGGATCCGGGGCAGTCAAACGGGTCGGACACCCACCGGGCTGAGTTTAGGGTGTGTGCACCCTCCTTGATGTCACGCAGCAACCGCCGGTCCGGTCCAGTCCAGCGTCCCGCTCGAGCGGCGGAGCACAGGGCTAATTACGGCCGCCGGCCGCACTGGTCGGATGCGGGGAGGTTCCAGAGTGCGGCGAACGTCCGGATGTTAGTGGGGGCCAGGCACCGATTCGGCGGGTAGAGGTGAGGATTCGAAATATGCTGCCCCCTCCAATGCGTGATAACTGTTTTGTCTTACCGCGCTTGCGGTTCCGTTGTATCAGGCAGCCGGAGAGCTCTGGGGCATACTTCCCTGCTCACGGAACGGAGGCCAAGGACTGGAGCAAACACCGCAGGCACACGTTGGATCTGGACAGCGTTCGGCGTACAGGATCCCTGCGTTTCGGGGGCTAGATGGACTTCCCTGGAGCAACTTTCACTCAGGGCAAGATATGTTTAAAATGGATTTTCGGGAGTGGCGCTTCGGAGCTAGGCTACCGCGCAGCCATTTCCTTCGGCAGTTCCATCCAGGGCTTTTTGACACTACCCCAGGTTTACAAGAAATCGTAAATCTGAGGCAGCACCAAAAAAGTACGCCTCCCCAGGGGAGGCATGAGGCAGGCACAACAAGGAGAAATATCTTTCTTTTTCCTCGTTTTTCCTTTTTCTATGTCTGCTACAGAATGCAGCACACATAGAAAGAGGAAAAAGCCTCTTGTGATTGTTTTTGTGCAGGAAGGTTTCCTTTCCTGCACAAAAATAACCATCCCCGCAACGCAGGCACCCTTGCACCATGGTGCAAAGGTGCCTGCGTTGGCGCACGGCAGCCCATTGTACGCCGGCGCAGGGGAAAAGGACAGGAATGCGCCGTATCTGATAAATACGGCGCATTCCTGCCCTTTTCATTTGCCGTAGGGCAGCGCAGCAGGAAGGGCTGCCGCGCTGCCCTATGGCAAAACCTCATAAATGAGGGCCTTCGTTTTTATCTACAGTGTTGCATATGACTTAAACAATTTTCATACTTTCTGAAATATTTAAAATAAATAAATTAAATACGGAACAATTCTTATCAAACAGAAATGTTTGTCAGGATAGGATGCCTTTTCTATATGAGAAAAATGCTTTTGAAAGTGGTCTAGTGCTAAACGGGAACTAGTAAATGATGAACCGGGATATTGGTATTTACATCCGAACCGTGAAAAATATGTAAAGTTGCTTATGCCAAAATAATTATTATACCATGTGAAAAAGATTTTCAGTCAAATACAATGGGGCACTTTTATTAAATAAAGGTATCTGCTGTTGCTTAATGTTTAGGACATGAATTTACATGTGAAAGAGACAACATATTTTGATCTCATCAATCTATTTCCCAAGATTTATTGAGGGTTATTTGATTCAAGGGTTGTTTGCTTTGTTACCTCAATAGATTCTTTTGGGACACACAATGAAATGGATGGAGTTCTTCTTCATTTCTGAGAGAGAAGTTAATTAAGCTTTTTAGAAGTTTATTATCATTAAGCAATCACAAAAATATAAATCAGAAGGCAAACGTTCAGCCCTATGCTGCTATAGCACATCTGTTTCTAAACGAAATCATGTTTAACAATTTGAAATGCAAGCGAAATAATTCTGCACGGAAAGCATTGCGTTTGTTGGAAAAGAGTCAGTCAGCTATATGTCTGTCAGGAGACACATTTATTTTCAGCAAATTGCAAGGAGACAACTGTCTGCAGTCTGGACAGCATGCAAAGAAGTCTGCTGCCAAGATACACATTTTATGGAGTATTTATATAGAGGTTTATGATCTTTTAGCAATTCTGTCCTTGTAGACACAAATTTGAGGTAAAAGTACAAGGTTTAAAAAATACCTTAAACAGTGGCGTAGCTAGGCACTCTGCCGCCCGTGGCGGTCCCTGCCTTTTGCCGCCGCCGAGCGCCTAAGAGCAGGGGGTGCTGGCGATAAATTTACCTGCCGCCCCCAAATCTCGTGCCGCCCGGGGCGTACCGCCCCCTCCGCCCCCCCCCTTGCTACGCCAGTGACCTTATACCGAGGAAAGCTCTTTGCGCATTTCTCAGGGGCTTAGCACTTGTTATCAGTGTACCAAACACTGATTTCCTTTAAAATGTACACAAAAGTTCAGGACTGGATGTTATGTTAAAATGTTTCTAAAGTGCTCGAATACCCATGGGTGTCTTGGCGCTAGTTGGGATAGCAGTATAGGTGAGAGCAGTGGGAGACTAGAGGTTAAAAAGCCAGGTTTTTGTTAGTTTCCTAAAACTCAATAGTGTGGGAGCTTCTTTTATAGGCAGACTGTTCCATAGAACCGGGGCTTCAGAGGAGAAACAACTGCCTCCCCATTTGAGTCTCTTAAAACTGGGACGAGACACCGTCAGGGAATTTTTAGATCGTAGGTCTCTGTTGGGTATGTACCAAGAGAGGGATCGTTTGAGGTAACTAGGACCTAGATCATGCAAGGCTTTATAGGTGAGGCATAATGCCTTGAATTTAATGCAGTTATTTACCGAAAGCCAGTGAAGTTCCTTAATGGAGGCTGAAACTGGGTGGAACTTGGGAAGATCAAAAATAAGCCTGGCCGCCGCATTCTGTACGCTTTGGAGTTTCTTCACGTGTTGTTTTTGGAGCTTAACAAAGAGTCCGTTACAGTAGTCTAGCTTCGCGAGAATTAGTAAGGAAACAACTGTTTTTCTGGAGGTGAGAGGAATAAAAGGAAGAATCTTCCTGATGATTCTCAAAGTATTGAAGCTGGTAGAGACAACTGAGCTGATGTGCTTATTAAAGTTCAGTTTGTCCATACAACCAGTTCTTAATTTGGAAAAGAATGAGTGATGGTGCCCAAAACTCTGCTCAGAAGGCCACGTCTGGTGCAATTATATGTCAGCACACTTGAATACTAAATCTGTGGAGTCTTCATTTCACCTCAGGCCTCTTTAATCCACTACCAGAACCCTTTAATCCCCTACCTGTCCCTTTAGCTCACTAATGCAGGTTCCTCCTTTCTGCCTTTCCTCTGCTTTTGTCTTCCTCTATCTTTCCTTTTTGTTTGATTTTCCCTCTCTGACTCTCGGTAAAGGTCTGATGCAGAAAAATAAGTGCTGGTCCCTGAAATTGAGCAACACTGGGCACCACCAACACCCACCAGCTCAAATTAAGCATAGCATATGTTGTGTCTGAAAGGTAGACTAAGGGCCTTGTGTTCACTTTGTTCGCCCTAAATTGGCAGGGTATGCCCAGACGTGGGCCCCTTGCTCACTTTGCCACTGGATTCAAGCTAGCCTGGCTGATGATGGGTGTTACCCTGAAACCGGTCCCAGGACACTTGTTTCCGGTCCAGGGAAGACCTGGCTTGGCAGTTCGGGCTGGACTGTTCCCATGAGGAACAGAGTCAAGACTGACTTGCATATGGCTGGGTCTGAACTGGGGTGGCGAAGTGAGCTAAAGAATGATTATGGATTCAACCTAGATCTGTGACTGGGAGTGAGTGTCTGAAAAGATTCAGCGCTCTTTTCATCATCACCTTGTGTTTTCTCTGATACACAAAGGGCCTCCGCACTCGAGGTGGATGCCCCCCGCAGGCATGGGAGGTCTCCTCGCTCGTGGCAGAATCTCCGTAATGAGAATTCTCATGACTGCGGGGTCTCCACAGTGCAGAGGCCCTTTGTGAATCAGGTCCTCTGTGTCTGACCTGTATAGAATATAGGCTATTCTTTAGAGTAGCTTAAAAGGTAGAATTTAATCATGACTGATGAAAAGGTTGTCTTTAATCTCAATCTGTTTGAACGATTGGCTCTCCTATCATAAAGATAGACTGTTGAGCCAAAATGTCTAAAAGGCAGCCACTCCCTCTTTTTTTGCCAAGAACACAGGCTGGCTTATTTCGTTATTTAAATCCTTTGCCATGAAATCCTTAACATTCTACTATAGAACAGACGATTCTTTAATGTATTATTTTATAACTGCCTCGATATGAGCCTTTTTGCTATCATTGTGGTCATTGTGATCACTACAACACTTTTTACTGCAGATGTTCATTGTGAAGTGAAGATTGGGATTAAGGCACTTTTTGCACATGCTTTAAGACCAATTACTGCTGTGTAATTTAAAATTACCTAAGGCATATTGTCTTATTGCTAATCATTGTGTATATATTGTAGAAAAATGAAATTTGTTTTTCTATAATACTGACATTTTAAGGATCTATCTTTATGGCTAATGACGAAAACAATAAAGTTTGTTTCTTGTAGCCTTTCTCATCTAATCTCAGTGCTTAATTTGAGCCGGTGGTTTCCGGTGCTCGGCACCGGCAATTTAATTGTCAACACCAGCATTTGTGACAGCTGCCAGCTGTATGTGTAATTTAGAGATGAGTAGGACAACAATTGTTTAATAACTGAAAAGAACTAATGCATGTCGTCCATACCATTATTTGAGCTTTGGGGACCTCTAGCAGTCTGAATTGCCTCAGTTGTAGCAGTGTGATGGTTAGTAGTTGTGTAGGTACCGTCATTGGCAGCGTTGGCAAGTGCTATGGGTGGTGTGAGCTGCAGCGGCCTCCTGACAAGTGCCTTGGCACTTATTTTTTTGCAAATTAAGCACTGCCTAATCTGTGTAAAAGTTAGACTCTTCCTGGCTTGTACTAAAGGTATTTTTCTGACCTGTCTGTAAGGTAAACGTTAATAGACTCACTGCCCAACCTGTCGAAAGGGTGGATTCTCCCTTGCTTTATCTACAAGGTAGACACTGTGCCCGACCTGAATAAAATATAGGAATATACAACAGTGTCTCAGACACTGTTTGCAATTCCTATTGGGGGTGGCAAATTGCCTACCTCATTAATATTCATGAGGCAGGTGCAATTTGCGACCCCCATTAGGAATGGCTAGCACTCCCAGGGATGGTGGCCTGCTGGGGTCAGCAGACCACCATGTCTGTGACTTTGCCACTGGATTCAAGCAAGCCTGGCTGATGACGGCTGAAATGCCAGAAACCGGTCCTAGGATGCTTGTTTCCGGTCCAGGGAAGACATGGCTTGGCAGTTCGGGCTGGACTGTTCCCATGAGGCACAGGGTCAGACTGATTTGCATATGGCCTTGTCTGAACTGGGGTGGTGGAGTGAGCTAAAGAATGATGATGGATTAAACCCAGATCAGTTGACTGGGGGTGAGTGTTTGATTGGCTCAAACGTTCCGTCCATCATCCCCTTTTGTATCGCTTTGGTCGCCCTAAGTTAGCGGGGGTATGCCCAGACGTGGGTCCCTTGCTCACTTTGCCACTGGATTCAAGCAAGCCTGGCTGATGACGGCTGAAATGCCAGAAACCGGTCCTAGGATGCTTGTTTCCGGTCCAGGGAAGACATGGCTTGGCAGTTCGGGCTGGACTGTTCCCATGAGGCACAGGGTCAGACTGATTTGCATATGGCCATGTCTGAACTGGGGTGGTGGAGTGAGCTAAAGAATGATGATGGATTAAACCCAGATCAGTTGACTGGGGGTGAGTGTTTGATTGGCTCAAACGCTCCGTCCATCATCCCCTTTTGTATCGCTTTGGTCGCCCTAAGTTGGCGGGGGTATGCCCAGACGTGGGTCCCTTGCTCACTTTGCCACTGGATTCAAGCAAGCCTGGCTGATGACGGCTGAAATGCCAGAAACCGGTCCTAGGATGCTTGTTTCCGGTCCAGGGAAGACATGGCTTGGCAGTTCGGGCTGGACTGTTCCCATGAGGCACAGGGTCAGACTGATTTGCATATGGCCATGTCTGAACTGGGGTGGTGGAGTGAGCTAAAGAATGATGATGGATTAAACCCAGATCAGTTGACTGGGGGTGAGTGTTTGATTGGCTCAAACGTTCCGTCCATCATCCCCTTGTGTATCGCTTTGGTCGCCCTAAGTTGGCGGGGGTATGCCCAGACGTGGGTCCCTTGCTCACTTTGCCACTGGATTCAAGCAAGCCTGGCTGATGACGGCTGAAATGCCAGAAACCGGTCCTAGGATGCTTGTTTCCGGTCCAGGGAAGACATGGCTTGGCAGTTCGGGCTGGACTGTTCCCATGAGGCACAGGGTCAGACTGATTTGCATATGGCCATGTCTGAACTGGGGTGGTGGAGTGAGCTAAAGAATGATGATGGATTAAACCCAGATCAGTTGACTGGGGGTGAGTGTTTGATTGGCTCAAACGTTCCGTCCATCATCCCCTTTTGTATCGCTTTGGTCGCCCTAAGTTGGCGGGGGTATGCCCAGACGTGGGTCCCTTGCTCACTTTGCCACTGGATTCAAGCAAGCCTGGCTGATGACGGCTGAAATGCCAGAAACCGGTCCTAGGATGCTTGTTTCCGGTCCAGGGAAGACATGGCTTGGCAGTTCGGGCTGGACTGTTCCCATGAGGCACAGGGTCAGACTGATTTGCATATGGCCATGTCTGAACTGGGGTGGTGGAGTGAGCTAAAGAATGATGATGGATTAAACCCAGATCAGTTGACTGGGGGTGAGTGTTTGATTGGCTCAAGCGTTCCGTCCATCATCCCCTTTTGTATCGCTTTGGTCGCCCTAAGTTGGCGGGGGTATGCCCAGACGTGGGTCCCTTGCTCACTTTGCCACTGGATTCAAGCAAGCCTGGCTGATGACGGCTGAAATGCCAGAAACCGGTCCTAGGATGCTTGTTTCCGGTCCAGGGAAGACATGGCTTGGCAGTTCGGGCTGGACTGTTCCCATGAGGCACAGGGTCAGACTGATTTGCATATGGCCATGTCTGAACTGGGGTGGTGGAGTGAGCTAAAGAATGATGATGGATTAAACCCAGATCAGTTGACTGGGGGTGAGTGTTTGATTGGCTCAAACGTTCCGTCCATCATCCCCTTTTGTATCGCTTTGGTCGCCCTAAGTTGGCGGGGGTATGCCCAGACGTGGGTCCCTTGCTCACTTTGCCACTGGATTCAAGCAAGCCTGGCTGATGACGGCTGAAATGCCAGAAACCGGTCCTAGGATGCTTGTTTCCGGTCCAGGGAAGACATGGCTTGGCAGTTCGGGCTGGACTGTTCCCATGAGGCACAGGGTCAGACTGATTTGCATATGGCCATGTCTGAACTGGGGTGGTGGAGTGAGCTAAAGAATGATGATGGATTAAACCCAGATCAGTTGACTGGGGGTGAGTGTTTGATTGGCTCAAGCGTTCCGTCCATCATCCCCTTTGTATCGCTTTGGTCGCCCTAAGTTGGCGGGGGTATGCCCAGACGTGGGTCCCTTGCTCACTTTGCCACTGGATTCAAGCAAGCCTGGCTGATGACGGCTGAAATGCCAGAAACCGGTCCTAGGATGCTTGTTTCCGGTCCAGGGAAGACATGGCTTGGCAGCTCGGGCTGGACTGTTCCCATGAGGCACAGGGTCAGACTGATTTGCATATGGCCATGTCTGAACTGGGGTGGTGGAGTGAGCTAAAGAATGATGATGGATTAAACCCAGATCAGTTGACTGGGGGTGAGTGTTTGATTGGCTCAAACGTTCCGTCCATCATCCCCTTTTGTATCGCTTTGGTCGCCCCTAAGTTGGCGGGGGTATGCCCAGACGTGGGTCCCTTGCTCACTTTGCCACTGGATTCAAGCAAGCCTGGCTGATGACGGCTGAAATGCCAGAAACCGGTCCTAGGATGCTTGTTTCCGGTCCAGGGAAGACATGGCTTGGCAGTTCGGGCTGGACTGTTCCCATGAGGCACAGGGTCAGACTGATTTGCATATGGCCATGTCTGAACTGGGGTGGTGGAGTGAGCTAAAGAATGATGATGGATTAAACCCAGATCAGTTGACTGGGGGTGAGTGTTTGATTGGCTCAAACGTTCCGTCCATCATCCCCTTTTGTATCGCTTTGGTCGCCCTAAGTTGGCGGGGTATGCCCAGACGTGGGTCCCTTGCTCACTTTGCCACTGGATTCAAGCAAGCCTGGCTGATGACGGCTGAAATGCCAGAAACCGGTCCTAGGATGCTTGTTTCCGGTCCAGGGAAGACATGGCTTGGCAGTTCGGGCTGGACTGTTCCCATGAGGCACAGGGTCAGACTGATTTGCATATGGCCATGTCTGAACTGGGGTGGTGGAGTGAGCTAAAGAATGATGATGGATTAAACCCAGATCAGTTGACTGGGGGTGAGTGTTTGATTGGCTCAAACGTTCCGTCCATCATCCCCTTTTGTATCGCTTTGGTCGCCCTAAGTTGGCGGGGTATGCCCAGACGTGGGTCCCTTGCTCACTTTGCCACTGGATTCAAGCAAGCCTGGCTGATGACGGCTGAAATGCCAGAAACCGGTCCTAGGATGCTTGTTTCCGGTCCAGGGAAGACATGGCTTGGCAGTTCGGGCTGGACTGTTCCCATGAGGCACAGGGTCAGACTGATTTGCATATGGCCATGTCTGAACTGGGGTGGTGGAGTGAGCTAAAGAATGATGATGGATTAAACCCAGATCAGTTGACTGGGGGTGAGTGTTTGATTGGCTCAAACGCTCCGTCCATCATCCCCTTTTGTATCGCTTTGGTCGCCCTAAGTTGGCGGGGTATGCCCAGACGTGGGTCCCTTGCTCACTTTGCCACTGGATTCAAGCAAGCCTGGCTGATGACGGCTGAAATGCCAGAAACCGGTCCTAGGATGCTTGTTTCCGGTCCAGGGAAGACATGGCTTGGCAGTTCGGGCTGGACTGTTCCCATGAGGCACAGGGTCAGACTGATTTGCATATGGCCATGTCTGAACTGGGGTGGTGGAGTGAGCTAAAGAATGATGATGGATTAAACCCAGATCAGTTGACTGGGGGTGAGTGTTTGATTGGCTCAAACGTTCCGTCCATCATCCCCTTTTGTATCGCTTTGGTCGCCCTAAGTTGGCGGGGTATGCCCAGACGTGGGTCCCTTGCTCACTTTGCCACTGGATTCAAGCAAGCCTGGCTGATGACGGCTGGAAATGCCAGAAACCGGTCCTAGGATGCTTGTTTCCGGTCCAGGGAAGACATGGCTTGGCAGTTCGGGCTGGACTGTTCCCATGAGGCACAGGGTCAGACTGATTTGCATATGGCCATGTCTGAACTGGGGTGGTGGAGTGAGCTAAAGAATGATGATGGATTAAACCCAGATCAGTTGACTGGGGGTGAGTGTTTGATTGGCTCAAACGCTCCGTCCATCATCCCCTTTTGTATCGCTTTGGTCGCCCTAAGTTGGCGGGGGTATGCCCAGACGTGGGTCCCTTGCTCACTTTGCCACTGGATTCAAGCAAGCCTGGCTGATGACGGCTGAAATGCCAGAAACCGGTCCTAGGATGCTTGTTTCCGGTCCAGGGAAGACATGGCTTGGCAGTTCGGGCTGGACTGTTCCCATGAGGCACAGGGTCAGACTGATTTGCATATGGCCATGTCTGAACTGGGGTGGTGGAGTGAGCTAAAGAATGATGATGGATTAAACCCAGATCAGTTGACTGGGGGTGAGTGTTTGATTGGCTCAAACGTTCCGTCCATCATCCCCTTTTGTATCGCTTTGGTCGCCCTAAGTTGGCGGGGTATGCCCAGACGTGGGTCCCTTGCTCACTTTGCCACTGGATTCAAGCAAGCCTGGCTGATGACGGCTGAAATGCCAGAAACCGGTCCTAGGATGCTTGTTTCCGGTCCAGGGAAGACATGGCTTGGCAGTTCGGGCTGGACTGTTCCCATGAGGCACAGGGTCAGACTGATTTGCATATGGCCATGTCTGAACTGGGGTGGTGGAGTGAGCTAAAGAATGATGATGGATTAAACCCAGATCAGTTGACTGGGGGTGAGTGTTTGATTGGCTCAAACGTTCCGTCCATCATCCCCTTTTGTATCGCTTTGGTCGCCCTAAGTTGGCGGGGTATGCCCAGACGTGGGTCCCTTGCTCACTTTGCCACTGGATTCAAGCAAGCCTGGCTGATGACGGCTGAAATGCCAGAAACCGGTCCTAGGATGCTTGTTTCCGGTCCAGGGAAGACATGGCTTGGCAGTTCGGGCTGGACTGTTCCCATGAGGCACAGGGTCAGACTGATTTGCATATGGCCATGTCTGAACTGGGGTGGTGGAGTGAGCTAAAGAATGATGATGGATTAAACCCAGATCAGTTGACTGGGGGTGAGTGTTTGATTGGCTCAAACGTTCCGTCCATCATCCCCTTTTGTATCGCTTTGGTCGCCCTAAGTTGGCGGGGGTATGCCCAGACGTGGGTCCCTTGCTCACTTTGCCACTGGATTCAAGCAAGCCTGGCTGATGACGGCTGAAATGCCAGAAACCGGTCCTAGGATGCTTGTTTCCGGTCCAGGGAAGACATGGCTTGGCAGTTCGGGCTGGACTGTTCCCATGAGGCACAGGGTCAGACTGATTTGCATATGGCCATGTCTGAACTGGGGTGGTGGAGTGAGCTAAAGAATGATGATGGATTAAACCCAGATCAGTTGACTGGGGGTGAGTGTTTGATTGGCTCAAACGTTCCGTCCATCATCCCCTTTGTATCGCTTTGGTCGCCCTAAGTTGGCGGGGGTATGCCCAGACGTGGGTCCCTTGCTCACTTTGCCACTGGATTCAAGCAAGCCTGGCTGATGACGGCTGAAATGCCAGAAACCGGTCCTAGGATGCTTGTTTCCGGTCCAGGGAAGACATGGCTTGGCAGTTCGGGCTGTACTGTTCTCATGAGGCACAGGGTCAGACTGATTTGCATATGGCCATGTCTGAACTGGGGTGGTGGAGTGAGCTAAAGAATGATGATGGATTAAACCCAGATCAGTTGACTGGGGGTGAGTGTTTGATTGGCTCAAACGTTCCGTCCATCATCCCCTTTGTATCGCTTTGGTCGCCCCTAAGTTGGCGGGGGTATGCCCAGACGTGGGTCCCTTGCTCACTTTGCCACTGGATTCAAGCAAGCCTGGCTGATGACGGCTGAAATGCCAGAAACCGGTCCTAGGATGCTTGTTTCCGGTCCAGGGAAGACATGGCTTGGCAGTTCGGGCTGGACTGTTCCCATGAGGCACAGGGTCAGACTGATTTGCATATGGCCATGTCTGAACTGGGGTGGTGGAGTGAGCTAAAGAATGATGATGGATTAAACCCAGATCAGTTGACTGGGGGTGAGTGTTTGATTGGCTCAAACGTTCCGTCCATCATCCCCTTTTGTATCGTTTTAAATAAAGCAGTTTTTTTTTTTTAAATGCAGCCCGTTTTCCTTAAAGGAAAATGGGATGCATTTAAAAAAGAAAAATGAAACATTACTATTTCATTTTTTAAGAGCAGGCAGTGGTCCGTGAGACCACTGCCTGCTCTTAAAAAATATTTTCGCATCCATTCACAAAGGGGAAGGGGCCCCCTGGGGACCCCTTCCCGTTTGCGAGTGGCTTACCACCTACTTGAAGTAGGTGGTAAACTGCGAGTGTTTTGCGACTGCAATTGCGAAACAATTGTACATTGAAGGGCGAGTCGCTAGTAAGAAGGGACGCCCTTGGCACGCCCCTTCCTAATAGCGAGTCGCAAACCCTATTTTGCGAGTCGGTAATAGGTTACCGTTTCGCAAAATAGGGTTTGTACATGGGGCAGACCAATTTTGCGGTCGCAAACAGGCCGATTTCCCATTTGCGATCGCAAAAAATGGTAGTTCATCTGGCCCAACTCTTTTGCTGAAAATAATTACAAATCGAGCGTCCCACCTGCCTGATTAAAAAGTAGAATACAAAAAGTGGTGGCGGGAATGCTTGAATTTATTGCAGTCTCTTCTAATTACTTGGGCCCACATCACAGTCCATCATGTTGTTGCCCACCATTAACGTAATATTCACATTTTCTGTGTATGCACCCCTCTTTGAACTTCATATATTTATTATATTCATTTATTTAGAGAACATTTCTCATTTATAAATGCAGATTGCATTTATTATTGTTTGTTCACATATACCATATAACATTTGCTTTAAGATAGTTTGATAGTTCAGCAATAATTCATGTATATTAACTTGATTCAGATTTAGGTGTGGATGCAACATGATTAAAATGTTAATTCTGGCATTTGGTTTAATTTGATGTGAGGCCTGCCCTTTTTAAAATATTAAGAAAAGTGGATTTCAGCTGGGTACAGACAAGTAGAAGGCAGAGAGAAAATCTCCAACTTCCAAGGAGACCAAGTCCAGCACATAGAAGCTGAAAACACATTTCTCAAAGCCACAGGCTGATGTCTAGGAGCTAGTCCATCCTTATCAACTTGCTGGGACACCATAGCTACTGAGCAGAGTTATACAACAATCTTCTTCACACAGAACAACCCCTGTGTTGTTTCACAGGTGTAAGTGGGAAGAGGTCACCTTAGAATCTAGCACAGGGGGGCGTGGCTTGGGCCGCCATCAAGATGGCCGCGTTCGTCTGAGGCTCCGTGCTTCGGGCAGAGCCTTTCCCTACACCGGAGCCTTCCATTCGGTCCCGGAGGAATGGGGACAGACAGCAATTGGAGCGCGAGCGCGGAGGGACAGGTAGCTGTTTTTATTTTTTAATTCTAAGCTACTAAGTGCCCGTTTCCCGCCGCGCTCCGCTCTCCTCAGGAATACATCGGCGGCGCCCGCCATCTTGCATCGGCGGAGCGCTACTTCAGCAATCTCTGGGCTTGCCCGCGTCGCTGAAGGTGCGGCGCGGGCTTTACGTGTTTTCACCATCCCCTCTGATTTACTAAGAGCAAGCTGCAGTCTTATGGGGATTTGCACATTGTAAACGCTTTTTTGTGCTTAGGAGATTATTTTAAACGCTATTTTGCGCTGAGGAGACTTTCAACATTAATAGGTACTTTACAGTGAGGAGCCTTTTCTGCCCTTGGTAACCAAACCTTTGCAGCTGTGCCTACCAGGTCTTTATATGCCGTCTGGGTGATTAATTCCTCAATTTTGCAGACTTGGTATTTTTTTTTTTTTCAGCATCATTGTGCGCTGCATGGTTGTTTTCTCCATTATTATCAGCTGCAATTCAGGCACTGGAGCTTTTTGATACTATTTCTGAACTCAAGTACACAACCTCTTATGTTTATGAGGTTTTTGGTGAAGGCTGTAACAAGACAAGGTTGTTTTTTCTTTATTTCATATGAAATGCTGCGTAAGCCTTCCTTTCTACTTGTGGTCATTATTCATGAGGAGGTTTTTTTTGTTTTTTTTAGCCCAGGTACTGACCTCTAACTTAATCTTGTAGTGTGTGAGGTGCACTTTGCTCGTCCTGATTAACTGTTGCTCAGTATAGACTATAATTTTTGTCACTCACATGGATCCTGCTTCACCCTTTGGGCAGAAAAGCACTACTAATATGTTGTCTCTTCGTAAGGACTCTAACTCTACCGCTCCTCCTAAGCGCCACAAGAAAGAGCCTAATTCTCCTACCAAATCTCCACTACCTATCACGCTGGAAGACCTTATGGAGGAGATAAAGTTGATTAAGCCTTTTGTTATTGATACCAACGCCACTCTTCAAAAATTGGATGAAAAATGGTCAAACCTAGACTCCAGAATGTCAGTGGTTGAACAGAAGGTTAGTGATGTTCAAGATGTGTTACCCCAGGTTGCTGCAATGTCTAAAGAGATTGCTCTTCTTAAGTCACAAACAGAAGACTTAGAAAATCTCAATCGTCGCAATAACCTACGTATTTTTGGCATTCCTGAGGGCGAGGAAGGGTCAGACATGTTGGCCTTCTTAAAAATTCACATCCCTAAAATGGTCGGGCTTAAGGAAGGCTCTACTCTCAATCTGCAACGCGCTCATCGCATTGGTCCTAAATCTGGAGGTTCATCTGCTTCGTCGCTTCCCAACCGTCCGAGAGGGATCATTGTACTGTTTTTGGAATATACTGACTCGTTATTGGTTCTTTCTGCGGCAAAACAAAGAAAGCAGATATTATGGTCTGGTCACAAGGTTTTCTTCTCTCAGGATGTTGCCCGTGCTCCTGCAGCTCGTCGCAAGGAATTTTTGTCTCTTCGACCGGCTCTTCGCTCCATGATTGCTAGATATGGTTTGGTTCATCCTTATTTCTTCAAAGTTACCTACAAGGAAAGGTCCTACTCCTTTGATCGTCCTGAAGACCTACGCCAATTTATTTCTCGTCATAAAGGGGACGAGATGGATTTTGGAGTGGCTTGAACGTCTCTAGCAATTCTTCTGGCTCTGTTCTCTTGTAAAATGATGTTGGTTTTCCATAATTCAGTGTCCACTGCTTGTTAATTTTTTGTCTGTTCTTGGTTCGTTGTTGTTGTTCTTTAGCTTAATGTGGGACGATGTCATATAGATTGATCATCTCTCACCACTGTATTTCTTCCTCTTTTTTTACAGACGTATTTTCCTCTTGTACAAACCCTTATCCCAGATGTTTCCTTTCTCCCTACATTCCTATGTCATGCCCAGTTGTCCACGGTCGCCCTTATGTTGGTAAGTGTTTAGTGCTTGTTCTCTCCTTTTTGATTTCATGGTATGTTTGTTTCATGTTTATTGCCTAGATTTGCTTTTTTCTTTCTGGTTGTCCATGATGTCTACAATCTAATATAGGCTCTCTGTTATATTGAGCTTTTTGCTCTCCTTTTCTTTCTTTTCACTGGTTCTGGCCGTTCTCATTGCCTTGGCTGGCTTGGCCGTCTTCCTTCCTTCGCAGCCTCCCACTTCCTCGTGCTTATTTCTCTACTTTTTACTTATACCTTGTTATTCTTGACTAAAGTCCTTCGACTTTTCGTCAACTTTCAAATGTCTATCTCTTTTCTCTCTTTCCTCTTTCCTCTCTCCTTTTTTCTTTTTTCTCTTCTTGGTTTCCATTTCAGTATTTCCTTACTGTCCCCTGACTCTAGATTCTTCTTACTGTGCAGCGCAATATGTGTCACTAGTAGCATCCTTTTTTGCTTCTTTTACTACCATTATTCTATTTTTTTTCCTTGTTATTCTTCATTGTTTTCCTTGGTATTTTTGTCCCTTGTCTTTCCATGTTTATCTTACAAGTATTTTTATTTTCAGCTTCATCATCTGTTACAGTTATTGCGTAAAGTTATTCAATGCCTAGTTTGTTGTATGATTATGTTTTTTTTTTCTGATTATTATGACTGAAAATGTTCGTATTATCTCATGGAACGTTAAGGGATTACGCAATCCTGTCAAGAAGCAGAGGGTTCTCACTCACTTGTCTAGACTGCATTGTAAAATAGCTATGCTTCAGGAGACTCACCTCAATGAAAACGAGATTAATTCCCTTAAAAAGCAATGGGTTGGTCATGTCTTTTGTTCCTCGTCCAAAGATAGGAAAAATGGAGTGATTACTTTGTTACATAAATCACTTTCCCTTGTTGTGGAGAGGGAGGAGAAGGACGCAGAGGGTCGATGGCTTTTATTACATCTCCTTATAAATGGTTCCCCTATCTCTTTGCTAAACATCTACGGCCCTACTGGTGTGGATGTACAATTTTGGAAGGATATGTCCCACACTCTTCACTCCTGTCCTGATGCCAATTTATTGGTGGGTGGGGATTGCAATCAGGTTATAGATCCTTTCACAGATAGGAAATCCAAGGCTAGATACATTCCCAACAAAATGCAAAAATCCTTTTTACTACAATTCACTCGAGGGGTCTGGTAGATGCATGGAGAATTTCTCATCCGGATACATTAGAGTACACTTTTTATTCCCCAATCACAATTCCTCCTCTAGAATAGATTACATTTTTTTGAGTCCTCCTCTCCTCCCTAATTTGACTCATGCTGATATCGGGTCCATCCTCATTTCCAATCACGCTCCAGTTCTGATTAATCTAGATCTCCCCTCCGACTCCTTTTAGTCATGCAGATGGCGCTTTAATAATTATTTACTTAAAGATAATACATTTATAGAGCGTTTTAAAGAGTTCCTGCCTGATTTCTTCCTCAGGAATGCCTCCCCTTTTTCTACCATATGGGATGCTTTTAAGGCTACAGCCAGAGGGTTTATTATTGATTATGTGGCGGCGAAAAAGAAGCCATTTTCTAAGGATTCGTCTTCATTATTAGCTTCTACTAAACGTATGGAACATGCATATTTTACATCCAATAGTGAGGATAATCTAAAGAAGTTAGTTCAAGCTATGCTATCTTTTAATAAAAAATCAACTGAGGAAGCTTCTGGTACCTTACTCAAAATTAATTCTAAATTCTATGGAGGCCGTAACAAAGCTGGTAAGCTACTAGCTAATTATTTAAAGGTTAAGTCCCAACGTTCCAAGGTTGTCAAAATTACTGACTCTAACGGAGTGGATCATTTTAAAGATGACGAAATTTTAAATTGTTTTACAGACTTTTATAAGACTTTGTACACTCCAGAATCCTCCCCCTCTGAGATGGAGTTGGACTCTTTCTTCTACAATCTTCCTCCTCGATCCTCTGAACTTCCTGATTGCTCAATTTTAGAAGAAGACCTTTCTCTTTCTGAACTCAAGTCTGCTCTACTCTTGTTACCAAAGGACAAATCTCCTGGTCCAGACGGCTTTACTGCTGAATTTTATTCTTGTTTTTCTCAGTTTTTACTCCCTCACCTTTTATCACTATTCCAATACTTCTTGTCTTGTAAGGAAGCCCGTGGTTCTTTCTTGGAGGCAATGATATGTTTAATTCCCAAAAAAGACAAGGACCCCTCTTCTTGTGCTAATTATCGTCCTATTTCTTTGATTAATCTAGATTGTAAGATTTTCGCTAAGGTCCTAGCTCTTTGTATTAATAAGGTCATTCCTGATTTAATTGGATATGAACAAACAGGTTTTGTTAAAGGCAGAACCATTGCGGACAACTCAAGAACTTTTTTAAACATTATACATCTTGCTTCCAAGAGCTCTACCCCTTTCGCAGCCATCACTCTAGATGCGGAGAAAGCTTTTGACCGCGTTCATTGGCTTTTTATGATGCGTGCCCTTAAATGGCATGGATTCGGTCCTGCTATTCTATCTCTTATTAGTTTGTTGTATTCTTCGCCCACTACTTCGGTTTTTGTTAACGGCTCTCAATCTCCTTATTTTACTCTCCAACGAGGTACTCGCCAAGGTTGCCCCTTGTCTCCTTTGCTTTTTATTCTGTCTCTTGAACCTTTCCTTCACTCTCTCAGAAATTCTTCTACTTTCCGCGGCTTTACTCATAAATCTATTGAAATAAAGTTTACCGCCTACGCGGATGATATTCTTTTATACATATCTAACCCCTCTACTTCTCTGCCCGCTTTTGTGGATCTTCTGTCTTCATATGCTTCCATCTCTGGATATAAGTTAAATTTCTCTAAATCTGAGATTCTTCCGCTTAATAAATACTGTCATAGAAGTATGTTTGAGGGGATGGATTTTAAGTGGAACACTAATTGCATTACCTGTCTGGGGATTAAATACTCAGCATCCATAGCCACTACTGTTCAATTGAACTTAGATGAAGCTTTATCTAAAATTTCCGCTATGACAGAGAAATGGTCCCCTTTATTCTTGTCCTGGTGGGGCAGGTTGGATACTTCCAAGATGATGATGTTGCCGGTAATTAATTTTTATATTTCCATGCTACCGATACAACTCCCTTGTAAGTTTTTCAAAAACCTTAACAGTATACTGAGTAAATTCCTTTGGAACAATCGGAAAGCTCGTATCTCTCTTTCTGCTCTTTCCGCTCCTAAAGACAGAGGTGAAGTTAATTTTCCTAATTTTCGCCAATATCATTCCGCTTTTTACTTCGTCAAGTTATGCCCTATTTTTCTTCAAATGACAATCCTCCCGTGTCTGTATGGCATAAATTAGAGGAATCAATTATTTATCCTTTCCCCTTCTCTTCGCTAGATAACTTTGTTCATCCTCCTCGCTCCTTTAAATCTCCTACTATTTCATACCTTATATCTATTCTTTATCCGATCCGTAGCAAATCACGCTCTCCGCTTCAGTTATTTTTAGACTCTTCTATTTGGCACAACAAATCTATTAAACTTTCCAATCGTACTATTTTTTGGAAAGACTGGATTACCAAAGGTGTGTTACAGGTTAGACACTTACTGCATAACGAGCAGTTTTTGTCTTTCCTGGAAATTCAGTCTAAATACAACTTACCAGTTACGTCTCCTTCAAAATTTGAGTCTCTGAGATTGACGGTAACCCAGCAGCTCTCTCTTCTATCGGATATTTCTCCTTCTGATTCTTCTACTCAATCTTTATCTTCCTCACCTGATGTTAGGGCTTCTCACATCTATAAATTTCTTTTTTTCCCCCTATCCCCTCGCCCCAAAAGTAAGATTGAACTTTTATGGTAGACAGATTTGCAACACTGTTTTCCTACACATACATTGGACTCCGTCTGGGTCCGGATTCATCACACTTCATGCAATGCTAGTACTACCCAAACACTTTTTACTTTTATCAGAGACTTTTTTTAACCCCTTCAGCTATATCCAAATTCAATCATGCTCTATCTCCTAACTGCTGGTCGTGTCAAAACACTCCTGGTACTTATTTGCATTCCTTTTTCCTTTGCCCTAACATTTCGATTTTTTGGACAAAGGTTTGTAAGTCTATTGCCTCAATTTGCTCTATTCATTTTCCCTTCGATATCACTTCAATTTTACTGGGTAGTTCTTCTACACGCTGGATGGGTGTCCGAAAACTTGGCACTTTTATAGATTTAGCCATTGCCATTGCCTTTCAGGTCATAACCTCGAATTGGAAGGATGCTTCCAAAGTCTCCTTCTCAGCTTGGTGGAATTTACTATGTCAACACCATAGGCTAGATAGAGCCTTTGTAACCACATCTCAGCAGCTTATCCGTAAAGAGGCTTTTTGGTCCCCTCTTACTAATTATGTTTCTTCTTCTGCAATACATGCCAATGCTAGTACTTTTGTTTTTCAACCACCATGAATTGCTCTGCTTATTCCTACATATATGTTTTGCATATTCTATGATTCTTTATTCATTATCGCATTTCTGTATTCTGTATATTACGAGTCAATGGGAAGCTTTACTAAGTTTTACAGTATATAACTGATGATATTCTTCTTCTATTCTTTTCTTCCTTCTTCTCTCTTTTATTTTCTCTCTCTTTTCCTTTTTCTTTCTTTCTTCTTTATCTTTCTCCCCTTTTCTGTCTTTCTTACCCAAAAAAGCAAAATCAAAAATGCTATCTTAAGTATGGTACTCTGCGATTATGTTTTCCTTTTTATAGTGGTTGTCAATTAGTCATTTATGCTGTATTAGATTTTCTCTTTTTCATTATCAGTAGTTTATATGTCACTAGGTGGATTTGTATTTATTCTTAGTGTTGTGTTTTTGTACCATGTTTTCTCTTTTTATTCAATAAAGCTTTCTAAACTAAAAAAAAAAAAAAGAATCTAGCACGGGGACTTTTGGTGGTAACACAGTTTATCTAAAGGCAAGAAGGAAGGAGTTGGAAGATACAGATAGATTTCATCTTTTCTTATAAGAGAATTCAGAATTCAGAATTGCCATCACAATGTTGGAATTCATTTAATCTGTTTATTAATCATTTTCATTGCCACTGTTTTGTTCATTTTTATAGGTACAACTATAATCCTGTTATAGTCCTTTGAAGTCTCACAGGACTGATCATCACCAGAATACACCATTCACATGGTATGCTTAGGTGGTTTATGGGCTACAGTCCACCAGGTTTCCTGCCTAATTGATAGGTAGGCATTAAGCTTGCAGTTTTTCCAGAGGATTTAGAATACCTATAATTCAGGCTGTATTTTGTATGTAATTGCAAAATATGTATCACCCCGCCACCTCAAATTAAAGTCTGCCATACGCAAGTCATTCTTAATCTTGCTCAAATAGGTACAGTGCAGTCCAAACTGCCAAACCATGTCCTCTCTGAGAGGGAACACAAGCAACCCAAGAGCAGTTTTGTCCTGTTTGTACCTCTTCAATTTGTTTTAGTTGATCCCCTAAGTGTCACAGGTATGCCCAGACATGAGTCCCAGGCTCAATGTCCCAGAGGACTCAAACTGCACCATACTGAAGAAGGACAAATAGGCCAAAACCGGTCAAGGGTTCCTTGGGTTCCCTTCTGGAGTGGGCTTTGCCTGGCAGTTTGGAATGGGCTGTTAACATGAGGAGCAGGGTCAGTACTAACTTGCATATGAGACTTCTGTATACAGTGGCATGGTGGGCAACAAATGATGAACTGGAATGCAGCCTTGAGCAATCGCCAGTGGCTGAGATTAATTCAAGAATTCCATCCATCACTTTGTTGTTTGTTCAATTTAATGTTTTCTGTGATTATTGCAATTAAAAGGTAGGCTTTCCTCACACTTTGTCTAAATATTGCCTCTCATCTCTATCTGTCTATAAGGTAGGCACAATTTTCACTTTGGCTGAAAAGCAGAATCTCTGCCTAACCTGGGTCAACGGTGACTCTCCTTCTAACCAATCTACAAGGTATTGTCTATTTCCAACCTTTCTAAAAGGTTGATTCTCCTCCCAACTTGTCTGAAAGCTGGATTTGCCTGCTAATTGTCTAAACGCTAGCCTATTTGCCTAACCCGTCTAAATGGAAGGCTTTCCACAACCTGTCTAAAAGGTAGACTCTCCAGCTGACCTAATTGAAAGGTGCACTCTCCTACAGATGAGTTTGAAAAATAGTCTCTCCTTCCTACTTATTTTAAAGGTAGATTTTCCTCCTCTTTAAAACATAGAATCTGTGATCAACCTTTCTGTGAGCCACACCACCCACCTAAAAAAAATAGGCTTTTCTCCTGACCTGCCTACAAGATGGACTGTCCTTGCAATCTGTTTATGAGTTGGACACTCTCCCAAAGGGTTCTAAAATCTAGTCTCTCTTGATGACCTTTATACACAGTAGACTCTCCCCATTACCTGTCTACAAGGTAGTCTCTCCCCACATCTTGTCTAAGATGTAGACTCTCAGTTTAAGGAGCATAAATGGCAGACCTTCCTCCTGATCGGTCTCAAGGTAGACTCTCCTCATCTCCTGGCTCAAATTAAGACTCTCATCCTAACTGGTTTACAAGATAGACTCTCCCCCCACACATCTAAACATACTACTCCCCTCCAAACTGGTCTTGAAGATTAATTCTCCTCCCCTGATGCTAGACGCTTCACTCCTCTTCATCTCCCTTCTACCTCAGAATGCACGCAAGGCTGCTCGATGGCTACAGTCATTCCACGTTATTTATTTTGTTGTGTCCGCAGGGTTGATCGACTTTCTCTTGAAAGAGGACTGTGTATGCTGACCATGTTCTCTAATCTTTGTCTAAAAATATCATGTTCTTGTATGGCTCTGCAATTGTTTTCTCTGTGTTGATGGCTATCTTTGGCCTTAGTGGATTGCTCTAGTGTGGTAGTTCATCTGCTTATGAAGCTAAATAATACATGCCAGTATATAGTCCTGGCACTAATTGTAATATCACAAAGGAGTTGTGAGAGCAGAACGCATTGTAAAAACAAAATAACATTGAGGTCACCTGTTATTGATTACCACCATCTCATGATATGAAAATATCACCACAGGCACACACATTTTCCAGTTTTTTTTTTAAATCAAAACCATATAGTGAGATGATAGGTAGGAAGCAGTTAAGTAAGAGAACCCTCGTTGCTCAAGCTGGAAAAGTACTCAAAAAAGAGAATGCAACATTGACAACTGTATTTTTAAATGATGGGACAGCATTTTATACCATCAAGATAGAAGAGAAAAAAATGCCAAAACACTGGTATTGGTGATATTGCAAACTACCTCTGTGTGCCATAATAATGTTACCTTTTAAGGTTGCTTGGCCCGATTTAGGCATAATTCATGCTACCATGTTTTTCTTCTTGTTGGCTTTTATTTATCACATTCTATTGGAACAGTGGTGTATTGGCCATGGCATTGTAAGTTGCATATCATTTATGCAGAATTTCAAGGATTTTATGTATTTGTCCTCACTCAACCCTCATTAACTTTTAACTCCTTTTCATTGAACTTCAAGGTTCTCTTTTTATGATGTAATTCATTCACCTGACACATACCTATTTCGAGCTGCTAACTGTATTCAGCTGTATGAAGCAAGGTTGGTTGCAGGGCCTGGCCTTTGGCCAGACTATGATCCCATATCAGTATTAAAACCTTGCTGCACACATCTGCCGTGCATAGTGGGTCAGGGCTCCTGGGCCTGGCCTTTGAACAAACCCCCCCTACACAAGGGCTGCGGCCATGACAATGGGGATCAACTGCAGATCATGGCTTTTTTTTATCCCCTCCAATGCTGTACAATCTGCATAAAATCTGATATGCTTTCACTGGGCTACATTTGTTAACTGTCAGTCAAATTGCCGGCAAATTCGTCAAACATTGCCAAAGTTATTAGTGTATGAAACTTCTATTGGCCCCATTTATCTTTGCATACTCCTCGATGGATCTGCCTAAAAGTTTGCATCCCAACTGAAAGTTAAACCTGATAGTTGTCTACTAAACCTCATGCAGATTCATCAAAATATGCCAACCTTATTAGCAAATGAACATTTCTGTGTTTCCTACTTTGAATGGTACCACCTGATGGGCCTACATGACATTGAAAAAACCAAGAATAAGCTAAACATGATAAATATCTCATAATTTTGTGCATATCCATCAAATGGTGCCAAAGGCGCCCCATAATGGATCTGTAGGAAACCTTAGATGCCTGCACAGGGTGAAAATTGCCATGTGCCTACCACAATTTATGCAAATTTATCTAGCAGTGACAAAGTTATTAACAAAAGAAATTCATAATCTCCTTTCCATGCATACCTGTCCATTTCATGCAATGGTTAAGGTGGTGCTTAATCAAGATCAGTTTTTCCATTTTTGCTTACATCGAAAATGTCTGCATTGGGTGTAAATTGCTATGTACCTGCCACAAGTCATACGGATTCATCAAACAGTGGCCAGATTATTGCAAAACTAAGGGGCACATGCATCATAGAATCTGCCCCTTTGCAACCGCAATTTTTGCATTTGGGATGCATTATCCCAAATGCAAAAATCGCTATTTAAGTAATCGCAAAATTTCCGATTACTTAAATTGCGATTGCATTTAGGGAATCGCAAATTGCGATTCCCTAAACGCAATGCAACAACAACAACAAAATAGCGATTTCGATTTTAAGAAACGCAAATTACCATCAACTTAAAGTTGATGGTAATTTACAAAACTTTGAAAAATGCACAAAAGTGCATTTTTCAAAGTTCTATGTTGCACACATACATGCAGCATGTGTGTGTGCAACATGTTTTTGAATTGCACTTCCAGGGGTGCATCAGGGTGTCCTTTTGGTACCCTTGCACCCTTTAAATTACATGCGCAATTTGCGAGTACCTATTTGGTACTCGCAAATTGCGCATGCAATTCCCATTAGGAATGAATGGGAAGCCATTCCTTATTTGCGATTCGCAATTTGCGAGTCGCAAATAAGGAATGTCTAGGAATCACAAATTTTTTTGTGATTCCTACATGCATAGCATTTTGCGATTCCCAAATAGCGAATCGGTAAAATTTGCTATTTGGGAATCGCAAAATGCGGGCTTGATGCATGTGCCCCTAAATGTTTAATTTCCTCAGTGTGTGCAGCTTAGGATGGGCCTTCCCATCATATGCAGTTCTGTGCATGGAAAAGCATGGTAAGGTGGATCATCCAAGATGCGTTTTCCATTTTAGCTTCCAAAGGAATTTTGCTCACTCCTACATCCAAACCACTGAACAGATTTACACCACACTTGTCATGATAGAAGAACTTCAGTCAGAAGGCATGCTCTTCTTGGTTTGTTGTAAATCTTTTCCGTTTACAACATTTAATAAAGATGGTATCCGGTTAATAGATTAACTTTTTTGAATAGCTTAACATCCATGATTCTAATTATCCACAAATATAATAATTCAATCATTCAAGGAATTTCACTGAACAAGGGAGCATTTTTCCCTACAGTCCCTTTGAGATCTAAAGCTTTGGGATAGGAAATACGGGTCCAAGTGGTTTGATTCACTTACAGCAAGATCAAAATTTTAAGGCCAAAGTAGGCACACCCTGGCCCACAGCCATGGTAGAGAAACTCTTAAAGGATCCCCCCCAGTGTACATAAAAAAATATAAAACTTCAAACAGTCAAGGGCTTCACAGATCATTTTTGAGACACCACAAATGGCAGAGGTGCCTGTAGTAGTGAGGTAAATACTGTGGATCCCCGGCTGCCATTTTAGGTTTCGGGATACGTGAGTACCTAAAACAGATGCACAGGTCCAAACTTCATGCAGGGCTACTGTGAACTCAGGAGAAGCTTCATCGACCCCCGCATCACCTTTCAAAACTTGCATGAATATGTACTGAGAAAATTGAACCCTAGAAAAGCACTTCATTGGCTTGAGAAGCTTGATTAGGGTTTGCCAAGAACCCTAGCATGAACCTTGCCCTGGATTTACGGTAACAAATTAGGAACTGTGAATCTAACATTTTTTTTATAAAAACACCCTGTCAAAAGAGCCAGCTGTATGGTCCAAACCCAGTGCATAGTGGGAATTGGCTGCGAGTGGTGGGTTGGGTGTAGAGCCTAGCCTCCAACCATGGCCTGCAACCAACCTCCATTATGCAAAGTCAAGGGCCATGTGCAGTGGGAGTTAGAGACTATGAATGATGGGATAATGAAATACTGGAGGACAGGCACTACAGCCACCACTTGTTGAGCAAGGTTTTGGTCATGCACAGCTGTGTGGGTGTCCTTGGAGGTTTGTGAACAGGGCCTGTCCTCCTGCACACGACCCCAGCTGCACACAACCTTCGGCCATGCTCATCAGAGCTGGCTTCTGTGGGTGTTTCGGTCTAGGGCCTGACCTCAGGCCAACCTCCATTGTACACAGTCTTTGGCCGTATGCAGAGGGCTAGTGCTTATGGAGAGTTGGGGGGAAAGGTCTGTTCTCCTGCAGCCAACCGCAGCTTCACACAGACTTTGGGGCTGTGCTGTAGGGCCTAGCCAGAGACCAGGCCCTGTGCACAACTATCACTCTACATAGCCATATGCCATGTGCAGCAGGGGTTGACTTCTCATGGACTCTTGGGCAGGGGCATAACACAGGCCCCCGCAGACCACGCAGTGTGGGGGGGGCCCAAGCTGCAGGGGGCCCCCTCAGCACAATACTCAGGCCTGAGAGCTCCGGATCAAATCCAGAGCGTGGGCCCCCCGTGTACCTTGCAGGGGGGCCCCCTCAACTTTTGTTACGCAGTGGGCACGGGCCTCACTTCTATCCCCAATCCTCCATGGATAGCCAAGCTCTCTGCACCTGGCAAAAGGTTGTGTGCAACTAGGGGTGGCCACAGGCCTTGACCTCTGGTATGTCCCTCTCTCAATCCTCAAAGGTCATTAACCGACAGAAAGAAACTCACAGGACTGTTGCATTGTTTCTTGTTTCTATGGGAACCACACTTGATCTGTAAAAACTGAAAGAGCTAAAACTAAAGACAGGAGAGGTTACTGGATGAAATGTTTCACACAGAGAAAAAGCCAAAGTCAAATTTCTATTGGAATTAGGAATTCAACTTTCACATAGACACCATGTCCTGTTTCACTCTTCAGAGCGGAACTTTACAAAACAGCCATGTGATGTTACAGTCAAGTAGCAGCAGAAGTGAAAAGGGAGACAGCTGCAGCAGTCAGCCACGACCTTCTGCACATGAAGAACAAGATGAAGAGATTTTGGAGGTTTCAATCACTTCCAGAAGAGCAGAACACCTGGCCAAGGAACCACTTGCACGAAAGTTTATTTCTCACCCAAGAAGGGAAAAAGAAGGTGAATGCAGGTTACTTGCACTTTGTGTTTCCACGTGCTGCACAAAGGACTACGGGTCAGATGTACTAATGTTAAATTTACCAATTCGTAATTTGCGATTGTTAAGTAATCACATTTTGCAACTCGCTAAATGAAATGTGCTATTGAGTTCATGAGAGCACCAGCAGTTTCTTAAGATTCGCTTTTCTAAAATACTGAGGGGCAGATTTACAAGCCCCTTACGCCACTTTTGCGCCGCCGTTGCGTCACTTTTGTGACGCAGCGGCGGCGCAAATCATGCGCCATGCTGCGGGGATTTACAACGTGACGCATCTAGGGAGATGCGTCACGTTGTAAGCCCTGCGCCACATGAAACCTGCGTCAGGTTTCATGTGGGCGTGCCGGCGCAGGGGGCATTCCTGCGCAAGGAAGCCCCGTAAAGTGACGCAGTGAAATCTACAAGATTTCACGGAGTCACTTTACGTCCCTGCTGCGTCAAATCCTTACGCCTGCTTCAAGCAGGCGTAAGGAGTGACGCAGCATGTTAGGTATAGGGCACCCCTGAGCAGTACTGGAGTTACGTCGCACTTGCGACACGACTCCAGTACTGCGCCACCCTTCCGCCGACAGATGCATCACGCATCTGTTTATCCTTGCGCCATGATGCGCCGCATTGTAAATGCGGTGCATCTGTGGTGGCGCAAGGGTAAACTTGAGTCACGCATCTTCCCTGGCGCATCCCTGCTGATTTGCAGGGATGCGCCAGGGAACGTAAATCTGCCCCTGAATTGCAAAATGCAATTTGGTTGCATTTGCGCAATGCAAACTCTGTACAAACACACAGTGAGTGCATCACAACCAGGAAATACATTGTTACAATCCTATTGCAAATCACAGGAACTGCAAGGAGAGAAGTACTTGGTTTACAATCTACCTCAATCCATATGAATGGCAAGTCCGGAAGGTCAACCGGAAAAGTCAGGACGGAAAAGAAAGCAGAAGATTTTTGATGAACAGAGATACCTATGCAAGAATATGTGGCCAAGAATGATCAGCTTTTTGTAAAGCATCTTCAACAGTTCCAGAAGCAACAAAAAAAAGAACCTGGAGTTTAATTCAAGAACACATCAATCTGGTTAGTGTAACCGCATGTGGTGGCAGAAATTAGAAAAAGGCGGTATGACCTTCACTCTAGAACAAAGAAGAAGTCTGCAAGTTGGATGACGGAAGCTGCCGAAAATGGAGGTGGCTTATTCACATACAGGCACATGCATCAAGGTAGGATTTTGCGAGTCCTTAATTGCGATTATTAAGGAATCGCAATTAAGGACTCGCAAAAGCCTATGCATGTAGGAATCGCTATAAAAATAGCGATTCCTACACATTCTTTATTTGCGACTCGCAAATTGCGAGTCGCAAATAAGGAATGGCTTCCCATTCAATCCTATGGGCCTACAGGCCCATAGCAATTTCAAGGGTGCAAGGGTGTCAAAAGGACACCCTGTTGCACCCCTGAAATTGATCTGTGCACATATGTTGCGCACACACATGTCCCAAGGACATGTGTGTGTGTAACCTACAACTTTGAAAAATGCACTTTAGTGCATTTTTCAAAGTTTTCGCTATTTACCATGTGGTATAATTCCACGGTGAATAGCGGGCCCAAATAGCGAAATCACTATTTTTAAAGGCATCTTGCATTGCATTTAAGGAATCGCAATTTGCGATTCCTTAAATGCTATCATAATTTAAGAAATCTCAAAATTGCGATTTCTCAAATTGCGAGTGGCAAGTTGTTTCATGCATCGCAAAAGCTAATTTTGCGATCGCAAGCGGCCGATTTTTGCGAATCGCGCCGTTTGCGATCGCAAAAAGCTTTGATGCATGTGCCCCATAGCCCTGTCTCTATAATTCTCCTTGCTTGGTTCCCGTTTTTTGTATTGATTATCCACATAGCCACCACCCACACATTTGGATGAGGCAATTGAGAGTACTTTGTCATCAGAGCCTGCATCAGGATTAACTTAGATTGACACTTTTGAATCTACTAGCCGCCTTCAAATTAGTTCTTAAATTTAAAAAGCATGCATTATATTCTGTTTAATAAATATTATTTATGTTTATTAAAACTGTAACATGACCTCTCAGTAACAATTTAGATTTTTTTTCACAGTCAAATTACAAATGAACAAGGCATCTTTTGGTTTGCATGATAAAATGCATTATGGTATTTCAAGTATCTTAGAATATACGCAATTGCTATAACAAAGGTACACACTATAAATGTATATTAAAATATTTTTCTGTTCAAATATTTCATAATGTAACAAATGTGTTGCCTTTCTAAACAGATTAGTCCGCACTGTTCCTTGCGTAGGACAATGTCTCCCCCCAGCACTACTGTTTGAACCCTGGTGGGTTTCTTCTTCGTTTTATTTTGCTTCAATCAGTTTGATCCTTAAATGGATGATGTTATTACATTCTGTGTAAACAAAGACAAAATTCTGAATTTTTCTCTACTCATGAATTTTCGCATTTATTCATATTCTTCAAAGTGTGTTAAAATTGATAAATTCGATGGCAGTGTTTATAATGATACATTCGAACATAAGAACAAAATCACTTTACTATTATCAAATTCGCCCGTCATGAACTCTCCATCAACCCCAACTCAGAAATATGTGGTCAGGCAATCTCTGAGACCTAGGTCTGAGGTTACCGATTTATAGGTCACAGGTGGGGTGACACATACCGGGCAGACAAACACACGAACAGGAAACTCAGAATAATCCCACAGATAGGCGCAGTGACACCACAATGGCCCAGGGAGATTGGCCTCAATAAAGAACGCATGGCCAGAGGGGTGCACGCATTCCCAAAACAAAAATAAAGTCAGATGCCACAAGAAGTTAGGAACACACAGCCAATCAGAACACAGCACACACAGTACACGCAATGATCACCCGCCCTCATACTTGACATCTGGGCACGTTACCCGCTGGCCCCCATTGTGTCAACGCAAGGTCGAGCCCACCTTCATTTGTTATTATGGGCCTTATTTATGACTCCAAAGACAAGGCCCGCATTCTTTTACCAAAAAAGGATTAACAGAAGTAGTTTATGAGACCCAAAGAAATGTATAAAACCCTGTTCAAATCGATTGTACCTAGTGACAGTCCTCAGACCCACTTCTGTAACTGTGCTCCCGGCCAAACTGTTCAATTAAACCAACTGTTCCTGTTTTGCCAAACGCCTCTTGTCTTTTGTTTTTTCAAGGTAAATTCATATTTGAGAAACAAGTGCATCTTTAGAAAAACTCATTCAATGTTTTCTTCACAATTAACATTTTTCAATTCCCCAATGCATTTCGGACCTGGATAGGTCTTTCATCAGGGGGTTAGTCTTTACAAAATAAAACAAGAGGAACAAGAGAAATCAAACTCAGTATTTTCATTTTTCAATCACCTATGCTTCATATGGAAAACTGCTGAACTTCAACTGTGTCACTGTTATGGCCTGACTGTGAGATATTTCTCCCAATTATAATTATATCCAGAGAACGTGACTATAAAACATAACACTAAAATCAGACATAAATAAACTTAAGGTCAATTGATTTCAATTGTACATTGATGAGACCTGAAATGTTTTCTCTCAAAATCATAAGCAAATTTAACACCAATTGGTCTCAATTGGATATTGAGGAGATCTGTAATACTTTCGCTCAAAGTTGTACATACAAAACCCGAAGTCATACATGCAGGGCATAAAGTGTATCAGGACTGTAATACTTTGGCTCAAAGTCATACATACAAAGCCCAAAGTCATAGATGCAGGGACTCAAGTATATCACAACTGGATGAAGCTTACCCTCCGATGTGGAGTGGGGTGAACAAGACATATTTTATGGCATGTTAAACTGCTGAAATGTTGATTCTCTATTTAAATCCCAAAGGTTCATGGATTATTTTCCAAACAGAAACATACACTACACATAGGAATCATTCTTCTTATACCTGTACAGCAGTTATATAGAAATGTAAAAATCACAAAGGGGACAATTACCATGCGGCGTGGAAGGCTCCGACCGATGGTCGGAGCCTTCCGACGAGCATTGTAAAGGGCTCCTCGGTTTACTTTCTGACCCCCGCATCATGACACTGGCGGTCAGAAACTAAACCGGCTGGTCATTCTAGCTGGCTTCCGACGGGCTCCAGCAGCTCGTTGGCCAGTCGGAAGCCAGCCAGTAATCTCAAGGGCGGGCCTTTTCGCCCTTAAGATTACGATGCACGGTTTCCGGCATGGATTCCATGCCGGCCTGTCCGACATGGAAACCAAGTCGGAAAGCATGTTTGGGGGCCCCCAGCAGGGCCCCCTTGGGTGTGCTGCCTCCAGTTGGAGGCCGAGGGGGCACCTACGGTGCCCCCTTGTTGATCCCTGCACCCCATGGAAGGCAATTTGAGGTTACTGCCACGGGGTGCAGGGATGAACCACACCTCCCATTTCCCTATGGGAGCATGCATTACAGGCTGTTTACGGCCATAATGCATGCTCCCATAGGGAATTGTAGGAATGCGACTGAACAGTGTTCTGTCGCATCCTAATAAGGCTGTCGGGACCACCGACCGGGTGTCGATTGGTCCCAGGACCGAGTCGGTGTCAGGCGGAAGCAATTCCGCCCAACATCGAAACCGTCCCCAAAGTGTCTAGAAAAATGCATCAGGCAGTACTGCATTTATGTGGACCGTCGTGTAATGACATATGCCATGAACAATAATTTTAGCTTTCGTGTATATACAATGTACTTATATTAACATATGTTTCATGTAAAGAAAACTATACTATAAGAAAATATACATTATTCTTAAATCTTTTCACTTCAGATAAATAGGCAACTATAACAAAGGGGAAAAAGCAGCATATTCAGGCTTCACATGTACAGCTTCCTCTACGACATAGAATAACTCTCAACATTCAAAGATTATTAAGACAAAGATTAATACTATAAAGAGCATGGCCTACTTTAACACAGGATGTGCCATGTGCATCTCCCTCAAAAGAGGAACTTGTGCACAGTAAAAAATCTATTTTAGATGTCCAAAAACCAATTGGATGCTATAAATGTGAATGGCATAAACATGGATGAAGGATAGTCTTCCATTATCAACAGCATTGCTACTTTAACTGATGCAACTGAATCATAATGTGTGACAATTCATGAGGAGACTCATGAGGAGACTCAGCAACAGAATAAAAGATATTTCCATGTAGTTTTGAGAATGCAAAATGATGGTAAGAATGTTGAGAAATGTGCTACTGCTACCTGGGTGTTTAGCAGAACAACCATACAGATTCTGCAGGAAATGGCAAACTGTAGCAAGAACCCAGCTAAGGGCTTAGGGCAGGTTACATCATCACTGGAATTGCTGAAAAGTAAGCAAATATGTTCCAGTGATCAATCAACCCCTCAGGTAAGTGGGAAGGTTTCCAGCCACAAGAGTTTGTCTGTGTCTGATGTGTTAAGATGTGGCTGTACTTGTAGTCAGGCTGCTGAAAGAGAACGGGACTTGTCTAAGATAAATACTGACCAAACAGTTCCAAGCATATTAAGAATGAGACATTAAAAGATGTTTTTGAAAAGCAAAACATAAATCTTTATTTTGGTTTTATAATGTAAACTTAAAATTCAGAGTTGCACAAAATTGTCTCTATTTCATTTCATTTCGTTTTTGCCTTTTTCATGAGGATAAACATAGAAAAAATAATTACTCAACAACGTTTGGCCTATGCGTCTTTATTTATATAGATGATGGTAAATGCACTTACCTTAGAAATAGTTTATTGTGATGTATGTTCGCTGATCCTTTCCATCTGCAGCCTCTATGGTTTTCTGAAGTGTGTTGTGTTTTCTTCTTCCTCATCAGAACTGTCACCATCAGGCTCTACTGGAAGACACTTTCTGGTTGCAATGTTGTGTAACATTGCACAAGTTTTGCAAATCATTTCTGGGTAACACCACCACTTTTATGTAGGCAGCAAAATCTAGCCATCAGAAGTCAGTTACTGTCCTGGTTTGTATGTGAGCAACATTTTATCTTCTGCGAGTGAGAGTTGCAATATTCAGGTATGGTGTCATGATCCAAGTATGAAAGCATGTGAACTATCACCTAACAAAAACATAATGTTATAGTTTAAATCATTGCAAATATAGATATAAATAATAATTTCTACCTTAAAATAAATTTCTTAATAGGAAGTCATCACCAAAGTCTCCTCTGGAAAGGCGATTGTATAGGTTACAATGTCTGAAAATGTAGACTTTCTGTGTAGACCCGGAAATTTAGCTGCAAGGTATGTTATTAAACAGCCTGCATTGTCTACTATTTGTACATTCCGTGACACTTTGTGGACAAATTAAAACAAGTGTACCATCCACACAGCCCACATGTGGAAAATAAGCAAATTCAAAAAAGCTACTTTTGGTTGTTGAAATTCTTGGATATTTTTGGGAAATGCAATGTTGCTTTTTATTTGAAGCAGCATTGCATCAAGGCAATGTGGAAAAACAGTGGAAGTAACTATAACAAACACCTCCTGCTGTGCTACTACACACTCATAGCTGCCTGATGCTAAAAAATGCATACAGCAAATAACTTGTATGTGTAGGGACAGACAACATTTTGTGTGTGCCACTATACAACACTGAGTGTAATTCTGAAATGAGATCCAAAATAACATTGCTGCTCAGCCTATACTGTTCGTAAATCTCCTCTTCAGCCTGCTGAAATAAAGGTATTGCAACTCTGAAAATGAGCTCCTGTCTTTGACCTCTTCTTTGCTGCCATGGAACAAAGGGGCATATTAGCAAGAAGAGGCGATAATCATCGCTAACCCTGCTTAGCGTGATTTTTTTTATCGCCGGCTATTGCTGGAATATATCGCCACGCTAACGCTGTATTAGCAACGATTAGCGCTATGGCGATGAATATTCCAGCGATAGCGGGGGAAATGGGCCAACATCGCTGAAAAAACAGCGATGTTGCATGGAGAAGGGAGAACACCTTGCTGATACGACCCTGTGGTCGTATCAGCATAATCCACCCCCATGTTAGATATGGCTAACACCTGCTAATTGCAGGTGTTAAATAAATGGCGATGACCCGGTTAGTGCGACTTTTCACGTCGCTAACTGGGGCCATGGCCACCTTGCTAATAGGCGATAGGCCTGTTAGCGCAGTGTTTCCCAGGTTTGTTCGTTGAACGCCCACTTTGCATGTCATTAGCGATAAATATCGCTGACATGCAAAGCGGTAAAAACGGGCGCTAATGCCCGTAAACTGTCGCTAACTGCTGTTAGAGACAGTTTGCTGATAGGGCGATATAAATATCGCCGCTTTAGCGGCAAAAAGTGCCGCTAAAGCGGCGATAGTGCCCTTGCTAATATGCCCCAAAAACCCTAATTTTCCTTGCCAGAGCATATAAAGGAGACCTTGTAAAAACAAAAAAAGGTGTTTCCTCTTCTTTTAAACTTTGCACCTGATTACCACCTGGTCCTACTTGATAATTTACAAATGCAAAAATACACTTTTGCTGCCATTTACAAATTGCAGTTGGTTAATACATTCCATTTAGGAAAAGCTATTTGAAAATTGGTGATAGACAATCGCTATTTTCTGTGGAAAAAATAGTCAAAAACATTTGGTTTGCATCGCTATTTTTGTGGATTGAACCAAAAACCACTTTGATACGTTTCAAACTTACTTTTTCGCAGTGCTAAACCATTTTGCAACTGATTTAGGAGTTAGAAAACCTCATTCAGAACTGACAAATTGATCAAGCATCTTTGTGCCATTCAGCCCAATGAGCACTTTTGGGTAGAAATGGAGCAAGAAACCAGGGAATAAGCAAAAGAGGAAAGCTTTCCTCTGCAAGTTCTTACAGCGGTAGAGAAGACTATTATAATGACTGGCAATGTTTGCCACCTAATGTAAAAAATGCAAAAGATAATTTTTACAAAATCAAAAAATGTGCTCTACTGCAATGAACATATGCCTAAAAAAGGTCACAAGAACTTTTATGCTTCCCTCCAAAAATGTTACCAGTTAAAAGGAAAATTTAGAAAAAAACCAATAAAGTGTGACTTTTAATTAAAGGTTAGCCGCAAAAAATGGTTTCGTGTAGGAGCAAGAAAAGGTAAGTAAAAATGGTTTTCTAAAAAAATCAAAAAGGGTTAAATTAAAGAACAAAAAGGTTTCGGTTAAAAAACGAAGGGACAGGAGCCAGACTTTTCTTTAATTGCATGTTGGTGCCCTGGGGAACTCACAATGGTAGCCATTTGGGGGCCACAGAGGAACCCCCCGGCCCCTTGTGCACTCTGCCGGCTTCCCTGGCAAGACCCGGCCATTTTATTAAATGTAGGGGGTGCCCCAGTGCCCACCCTAGGCCTTAGCCAGCTCCCCAGCCAGCACCATACTGGGTGCTAGTGGGAACCAGAAATTTCTCTTTGCTCCTGCCCTAGAGGGAGCAGCATTTTGTAACTGCTCCCGCTGGGCAAAGATGATTTCCCTGCATGGGAGAATGCGGTCAGGTATGCCCATACTCTCCCGGGTAGGAAACCAATTTGTCCTGGGGTGGGCTCCCGGGACACTGAACAATATGGGATCCCCTGGGCTGATATTGGCTTGGGGAGGAGGGCGAGCAGCTGCCCCCTCCCCTTTAAAAATAAATTCGGCCCTGGGGGATGAGGTTCCCAGGGCCTTGAGATAACCAGAACTAGTGAATTTCAGTGGCTTTGTTAATTTAAAATGGTATAATTTATTTAATATTTTCACCTAACTGCAACACCTCATTAACCTTTGTTTTTTTTCCAGGGAATTTCTAAGGGGTTTTTTAATGAAAAGTAAAATAGTATTAGATAAGATATTATTACCATTCATAACTATGACATCACTTTAACGATTGTTCTTTCAGTGAATTTCAAGGGGCTTTTGTTAAGGTAAGATAATATTTTTATTACCATAAGTAATGCCAACCCCACGCTACGCACCACCTTTGGCTTGTGCCGTGGACAGGGTTGGAAGCACCATGGGGGGGGGTTGGGCACAGGGCCTGGCGCCCAAATCCTTGACGGCAGGTATGGATGACTATGTGATGCTACAATATAAAGAGTGCGATTTTAAGTAAGGTACAACTAATGAGTTTGTCAATGGGTTGGAATAATAAAATGTAAAAAGTGGACCTATTGGCTTTATGAAAAGATCAGGATATCAATACATATAAAGCATAACTGTTGCCTTTTTAAAAAAATCATCAATAATTATAATACACTGATTATTTAATTGTTTCACACAGTGCAATGTTTAATAAATGTGATTGTCATGAACATTTTTTTCATAAAGTTTGTTTAAAACATCAACATGTTTTTGAGTATTTTTTAACAATTTTCAAGCTACAAAGTGCAGCCATAGACCCAACCACAAGGGAGCTCCGCACACCAGCTAAGGAGCATAGAGTTTCAGATAAGACTGCTTTAAAAAAATATGGTAAGTTATCCTGGGGTCATGAATTTAGTGACCAAGGGGCATATGTATCAAAAAAGAGGATTGCGATTCTCAATTTTCAATTTTTAGCTAATTGCTAATTGAGAATCGCAAAACGCGATGCCAATATAATTTCGCAAATAATTAGCAATTCCTTCAAAATCGCAAAATTCAATAGCGAACCCCATAATAGGGATTCCTTATTAGCGAATTCGCTAATAAGAAATCGCAAAATTAGCGAATCTGCTATTCAGGTGCAGCTTGATGACATCACACCCAGGAAGTGTGACTGCCCATGCTGTTCCTGATTGCCTGAGGCTGTGTCAGAGGCTGGGAGGAGAAGCATACCACTGTGAACTGCAACACCACCAATAGACAATGGATCCACAGGAGAAGGATAAGGAGGCAGCTGGGAGGAAAAGAAAGCACAAATTCAGTGAGAAGGAGCAGGAGGTACTCATTGAGGAGATGGTCAATAGGCATGAATTGCTGTTTGGAAAAAAATCCCTTCATGTCCCTCAATCCCAAACGCGCAAAATATGGCTGGACATACAGGCGAAGGTGAATGCCATAGGTGTAACCCAGCGCTCCATTGGTGACCTACGCAAGCGCTGGTATGACATGCGCTCCAGGTCCAAGGACAAGGTTGCCACCAGGCTTGCGGAGGCGAAGAAGACTGGCGGGGGTACATCCACAGAGACAGAATCCACACCCCTTGAGGAGTTGGCGGAGTCCACCCTACAGCCTGAAAGCATCAGCGGGGTGGCAGACATCGATAGCTCCGACACGCACAATACCAGACAAGGTAAGAAGCATGCTAAATCAGCCCTGACACATTACCAACTCAATTACACACTCAGGAATGCCCCAAATAGGAAGTAACAATGCACCTCCATTCCACATTTTCCAGCCCACCCAGCAATGCATCATGGGAGATGTAGTCACACACATAATTTCCAGGGGAAATTTGGCTGTGCGCTGGGGGCCTCTATATGAGGTAACATACCTGACGAGATTGGCGGTGAACATCGGCCGGATCCTCGAGGGCCGCCGCGTTGTTGTGCCTCTGCGCGGATCAACAAGCGGAGCCCCTGCTGGGCGGTGCAGCATGCCGCCATTGCAGGTGCCCACTCGACTGTCTCTCCTTCGCTGCTGATGGGTGAGGCGCTGTGACTGCTGATGGCGGGTCTGTGTCTCGCGCGCTACGTGCCCGGCGACTCCACCCGCGGCTCTGGGAGTGAAGCGCACAGATCCTGACAATCGGTGGGCAGCTTTGGCCTGAGGAGAGTGAAGAGTCATCTCAGCTATCCAGGCACTGGACTACTGCATGCTTTCGTGCTGTCACGACTTCGATTACAGCAGCGGTGAGGCCAAAGTACCAGGTGGGGGCGGTACCTACTATGTGAATCCTGACTACACTGGGGGTTGTTGATTTTCCAGAACCCTTCAGGTATTTTCTTATTTCTTATGATTCATTAGCTTTACTAGTGAACAGCCTGACTTCAAAATGGCCACCAAAAAGACGACCAAGGCCTTAATCCACTATTTCTGACCTGCCTGACCTTAAGAAGGCGACTATCCACAGACTATTTGTAACTGAATCTACTAAACCCAAATCAAAAAACCTTAAATTGATTTCCAGAACAGACATAATCTCAATAGACTTAATAACATCGGAAAAATCTGGAATAATAACTATTAAAAAGCGACAACAATAGGAATTGAGTGGCTGAAGAAGAGATGATGCCCCCCGGGTGGAACCCATATTTGTTTTACTTACCGCGGAGCCCGAGCAACATGGCCGATGCCCGGTGGAGCTGTTTAGGCAGCTATAGAGGAGATTGGCTTTGGTTTCACCCCCGCAGCCGTCACCTACCCAGCCGGACATTGGACATAGTTCTTCCTTGTCTCTCCGCTGCATTTCCTTTCCCCCTGCGGAGCCCGAGCAACACGGCCGATGCCCGCTGGAGCTGTTTAGGCAGCTATAGAGGAGATCAGCTTTGGTTTCACCCCCACAGCCGTTCACCTACCCAGCCGGACATTGGACATAGTTCTTCCTTGTCTCTCCGCTGCGTTTTCCTTTCCCCCCGCCTCCTCCCTCCGTGTTCCTGTGGCTGCCCCCCTCCCAGCCTGAGTCGACCTGACCCGATCTGCTTTCCTTACCCCTTTTGTTACCATCCCCCCTCTAACATCCATACCTCATTGGACGTGTGTCTTGGCTATGCTTTTGCGCTAATAACTCATGTTAATGTTGATTCACAGTTTTTTTCTCCAATGTTCTACTTGGCTCCTGTAACTGATGTAATTGTGTTCCTCGTAACTCGCTGATCCTCATGTAAAGCGCTCTGATACCTCCGGGTCTAGCCAGCGCGCAATGTCATTAGTTTTATTTATTTATTTATGTACTTACCTCCGTTCGGCCGTATGCCGGAGTTTACTACCCCCCACCCTGCCCCTCCCCCGCCCCACCGCCCCGCAGCACTCCCTCCAGGAGCCGCGACTGTGTGTGAATGCAATTTACCTGACGCTAAGGTACATTAAAACACAGTCATTCCAAAATCATTATTTGCATTGTGTCATCATTACTCACCTAGAAATAGTTGTGTGTTATTTCATCACATCTCTGTCGACCCGCAGCTGCCCCTACACCACCTGCTGGTCTGCAACGTGGACCTGGTACCTCATCCTCATCTGATTCTGTATCTGTGAGTTCCACTGGTATGCCTTTTCTAGTTGCAATGTTGTGCAGCATGGCACAAGTAGCCATAATCTTGCAGCAGGTCTCTGGGCCGTATTGTAGTGCTCCTCCACTTTTATGCAGGCAGCGGAACCTGCTCTTCAGTATACCAAATGTCCGCTCAATTACACAGCGCGTTGACTTGTGTGCGCGATTGTGTCTTCGCTCTCTTGGATTAGCTGGATTGAGGTAGGGTGTGAGGATGAATTTGCGCACTGCATATGCACTGTCACCTACAGGATGAAAGACATATGGTTAATCACTGTCCTCTCACTTCAGCCCTTAACTGTATGTAAGAGTGCTTGACATGCATTTACCTAGCAGGTAGCCCTCGCCAAATTCTCCCCCAGTGAGACGTGTGTATATCCCACTGTGTCTACAAATGAAGGAATCGTGTGTACTGCCAGGGTATTTGGCCAGGATATCAGTTATGATATATTTTGCGTTGCAGATGACCTGTATGTTGAGTGAATGGAATGATTTGCGATTTCTGAATACGTACTCATTGTTTGAGGGGGTGAGAGGGCTACATGGGTACCATCTATGCAACCAATGACATGGGGAAATTAGGCAATCTGGTAGAAGTCCAGTTTGGTTTGCTGCAATGCCTGGTGTGTGGCGGGGAATGTGATGTGATGATGCAGCCTCTGCACCATTGCATCCAAGAATGCATGGAAGAAGCGCGACAGGCAACTCTGGGAGACCCCTCCTGCTGTCGCTATCACCCCCTGGAAGCTCCCTGATGCCAGTAAGTGCAGTAAACACAGGACCTGCACATGTGGTAGAATGGTTTGGGTCCTGCGGGTTGGGTGTTCAAGCATAGGTTTTAGCTCAGCAATCAAGTCCAGTATGGTAGCTGAGTCCAGCCTATACTTCTCATGTATCTCTTCCTCTGTCTGCTGGAACAGAGTGATGCGCACTCTGAAGACCCGTTCCTGTCGCCTCCATCTCTGTGCTGCTGCTTGAATCCGCATCCTCCTGGCTATCACATACAGCGCTGCCATTGTGAAAGTCCCTGTTGCATTGTGGGCCTGTTTTAATAGGTTGCACATGGTTACCACCTGCTTCAACTTGGTGGTAATAATCAGGTGCAAAATTGCAAATACTATGAAATCGCAATTTGCAAATTTTTGGTACATGGGTTTGCGAATTCGCTATTTGCGACATGGGGATTTGCGAAAATCGCAAATTGCGCTACGGTTTTTGCGAAGTCGCAAATGGATATTCGCAGATTGTGGGCCTTGCAAAATAGGTATTCGCAAATTTAGCAAATACCTATTTTGCGATGTGAAACCCTGCTATACATTGGGAAAGAGTATTTTGCGATCGCAAACACTGTTTTTTTGCGATTCGCAGCGTTTGCGACCGCAAAATACCTTGATACATATGCCCCCAAGAGACTTACTTTTTTTTAATGTTGATGGGAGGTGCTACACTTCATGCAGCCCCCCCACATTAAAAAGAATGCTTGGTGGTGCCACTGCCCTTCTATGGACACCACCAGGATCTCAAAAAGGTAAATAAAAGGTCCTCACAGGGCGTTATGGGGCACTCCTTGATTGGAGCACTGAATAATAAATGAGCGGCTTCTGCTGCTCATTTAGTATTATTTTTTGATTTTTTGTGCATCTCAGTGCCCACCTGGGACATCTAAATGTTTGATTTTGTAGGTGGCCGTGGGGGAGCCCCCGGGCCTCCATGGCCCAACCGGTTCCTCACAAGCAGCTCCATGGGCCATGCAGAAATTGAAAACCCTATTTTTCAGATTTTTTGTTTTTAAATTGGGGTGCTCCGGTGTCCACATTATTTTTTATGGTGGGCACTGCGGGGGGACCCTCTGGCTGCCTGCCACCACTCGGTTGGCTTTATATATATATATAATTTTAACTACTCAGTGGTGACTGCCACTGGGATATATAGATGGATGGCACTGTGCTATCCTATGCTTAAAGACTTTGATAGAGAGCAAATTTAGAAAGTCGCTGGTGTTGAGGGTGCTCTATACAGGAGTTGCTTTCCACCTAAACTTGAGAACTACCCAGAGTTCTTTGCTTCTTTTTGGCATAATTTATGCACCACTCTAAGCCTGAAAGGGTATTGTTTTCCCTTATACTGGGTGCTCCCTTGTGTCTGAACAAAGTTATACCTCTCTGAAGAGCTCTAACGAGAGCGAAACACGTGTCAGGGGTTGCATTATTCATTTCAGGTCGACTTGGTTGGTATTTTACCAATTGAAAGCTGTAATACTGTGCCTGGAGTGGTAAAAGGCTTTTGTCATTTTACAGCTTGGCATGGATAGCACTGTGCTAGTCCTATGCTTAAAAACTTTGCTGTAGAAATGGCAAAAGACTTTGTCCCCCCTTTCTATCTCGGCAGGGATGGCACTGTGCTAATCCTATGCTTAAAGACTTTCATAGAAAAGCAGACATTTGAGGTGAGAAAATTTAGAATATTGCTGGTGTTGAGGATGCTCTATACAGGAGCTGCTTTCCACCTAAACTTGAGAACTACCCAGAGTTCTCTGCTTCTTATTTGCATAATTTATGCGTCACTCTAAGCCTGAAAGAGTATTGTTTTGACTTATACTGGGTGCTCCCTTGTGTCTGGACAAAGCTATACCTCTCTGAAGAGTTCTAAAGAGAGCGAAACACGTGTCAGGAGTTGCTTTTATTCATTTCAGGTCGGCTTGGTTGGTATTTTACTAATTCAAAGCTGTAATACTGTGGCTGGAGTGGTAAAAGGCTTTTGTCATTTTACAGCTCAGCGTGGATGGCACTGTGCTAATCCTATGCTTAAAGACTTTGATAGCAAAGCAGACATTTGAGGTGAGCAAATTTAGAAAGGCGCTGGTGTTGAGGGTGCTCTATACAGGAGCTGCATTCCACCTAAACTTGAGAACTTCCCAGACTTCTCTGCTTCTTTTTTACACACACATATATATATATATATATCCAGAAAAATATGCCGAAGATAGCCAGTCCCTTCCTTTCGACACCGGTGCCAGCAGCGGCAACGACAAGCCGCTAAATATAGACCAAATCGTTCGTTTTCGAATATTTCAAAAGAAGAACAGCGGCACACCAAAGGACAACAAAATTAGTTTATTGTGTCCACAACGACGCGTTTCGGCGTAGCCTTTTTCAAGTTGTTAACCTGTGCTCCACCTCCCATAGAAATACAGGTCACAGTTTAATAAACAGTGAAAACATACTGCCAAGATCGCCTGTAACGCGAGCAAATTCACAATTCATTTTACCCACTTACAAAATCAAAACATGGCATATAATCGTTAGAATTTCATACCAATGAAAACTTCATAATTGTAACCGATTATAAACCTATGATCATTTTTGGTCACGTGATGTATAAATATTTTAGACGCATACTTTCAAAATTTGTAGATCACATTGTTAATCTTCATACTATGCAAAATTAGCATATACATTACTGTATGGGATTGATTCAGATATCATACCAACATTACATACATCCATATACGTTTTTATATTTGCACGTAATCCCAACTTGCCTTATTTCAATTGATTGGAGAAAATATGGCAAATAGCATTGCAATAGAACACAATCTATAATTCAAGGTAATGTACCCAAAATCAATTTCACCTAATCCATTAATATGTATATAGGTTTCTAGGTTGAAGTAGCCCGTGCTAGGTTCGGATAAAGTGCCAATGCACCAGTGTCATCCTATTATCCTTTGGTACACTTTCTAAGATCAAAAGTTGTGTACCCATAACCAGGCATTGATGTGTATTGCATATTCAATCAGCCATTGCTGAATTCAAAAACGAGGTACTATGTATAAAATCAATTTGGTATTCCCAAAAGTGCTTTCTGCAGTCATAGGTTATGTGCCTATAAACAAATATTTATGAATTTAAAAAGAGTAACCATAGGTAATTTACACAACGATCAATAGGCAGTAATAATAATACGGAAGTAATAGAACACAGTACAACGTGGTGCACTAAATAATAAAATGAGTGATGTGAGAGAAATTTATAATAACTAAATAAAGAAACAGGACACTGGCCTACAAACTAGGAAGTGAGCCATCGACCCTTATTCCTAATGGTAAGTTAGTTTTACCTCACAGCTATCCACCTGTAGATCCCTACACCGTGGATTCCAGAGGACGAACACATAAATTCAAACCTCGATGTCTGGCTGTTTATACTAAACATAACTACCATAGCAGAGGTCAATCTTGTATCAAATTTGTTTAAAAAATGTGAAAGTGATTAAAAACATTATAGAACCTCTCATACTGGGATACTCAATGAAGGCATTTTAAATTCAATACATTCTTTGTCCAATATGTGTTGCTAGCTCCTCCCCACTGCCTATTGATCGTTGTGTAGATTACCTATGGTTACTCTTTTTAAATTCATAAATATTTGTTTATAGGCACATAACCTATGACTGCAGAAAGCACTTTTGGGAATACCAAATTGATTTTATACATAGTACCTCGTTTTTGAATTCAGCAATGGCTGATTGAATATGCAATACACATCAATGCCTGGTTATGGGTACACAACTTTTGATCTTAGAAAGTGTACCAAAGGATAATAGGATGACACTGGTGCATTGGCACTTTATCCGAACCTAGCACGGGCTACTTCAACCTAGAAACCTATATACATATTAATGGATTAGGTGAAATTGATTTTGGGTACATTACCTTGAATTATAGATTGTGTTCTATTGCAATGCTATTTGCCATATTTTCTCCAATCAATTGAAATAAGGCAAGTTGGGATTACGTGCAAATATAAAAACGTATATGGATGTATGTAATGTTGGTATGATATCTGAATCAATCCCATACAGTAATGTATATGCTAATTTTGCATAGTATGAAGATTAACAATGTGATCTACAAATTTTGAAAGTATGCGTCTAAAATATTTATACATCACGTGACCAAAAATGATCATAGGTTTATAATCGGTTACAATTATGAAGTTTTCATTGGTATGAAATTCTAACGATTATATGCCATGTTTTGATTTTGTAAGTGGGTAAAATGAATTGTGAATTTGCTCGCGTTACAGGCGATCTTGGCAGTATGTTTTCACTGTTTATTAAACTGTGACCTGTATTTCTATGGGAGGTGGAGCACAGGTTAACAACTTGAAAAAGGCTACGCCGAAACGCGTCGTTGTGGACACAATAAACTAATTGTGTTGTCCTTTGGTGTGCCGCTGTTCTTCTTTTGAAATTATTCGAAAACGAACGATTTGGTCTATATATATATATATATACACACACACACACACCCACTCACACACATGGAGCCAGGCATTTTATTTAGGGCAGGGAAGGCACCCGCCCCCACCAACCAATTTCAGCCTCGGAAAACCCATCCCCTGGGGCATGCTGTGTTTTGCCAGAGGGAGGGCACTCCCCCCCACTCTCTGGGCCATTTTCAGCACCGGGGACCCCATCCCTTGGGGCCCAGGGTATTTCTCCCCGAGTCTTTAATGGGCAAGGGGACCCCATCTACCGGGGCTGGCTCCCGAGCTATGTGTCTGGGAGTCCAACCCCGGGACATAGTGGTTTCCCTGCCTGCACCGGCGTGGGCAGGGAAATATGTGCTTGCTCTTACTTGGTGGGATCATTTTCAAAACTCCTGCCAAGCGGGAGCAAACACAAAGTCTGCTCCCAGCAGGCGGGAGCTTCGAAAATGCTCCCACCTGCTGGGAGCAGACTATTTATCTGTTTGCCTACCTTCACTGAGGTGGGCATGGGAACAGATCAAAATATTGCCCCCGCCCAGAGGGAGCAGCATTGGTAGCTGCTCCCTCCGACTGGAAGCAATGCTGGCTTCTGTAACAAGTATATGGTGGGGGCCCTGAGTGGGCACCAGGCACCCACCTTTAAGTGTAAGGGCTCCAGGGATGGGGCCCCAGGGGCTTATATCATGCTCTAACATAACTATAACTCGCGCCCTCACCATACATTGCTAATGCCCCACATATTACATCACTCATGACATCTTCTATGACATCATTGATATTATCACTGCAACATTTGCCATGAATTTATTGATGAGAAAACGCATGGAGGGGGCGTACGTTATAGTCTCCACTACACTCCACTCTCCTTGACTCCACTCTATTCCACTCTACAATACTCCACTCTACAGCACTAAACTCTATGACACTCTTCTTTACTGTACTGTACTGTACCACACTCCTCTTTACGACACTCCAATGAATGACACCCCACACTGCGATTCGAAACACATTTTTATGGCAAAATAAAAACCATTAACATACAATAAAAAAAAAAGGTTAAGGATAATGTATTGTTAGAAATACCTTATGTATTCTTTCTATTAAAACTCAACTTGACCCTCAACGAGGCAGACATACAGCCCTCTTCACACCTGGCCCCTCCTTGAGACATATTAGTGCCAGGTAGTAGCGAGAAAGAGATTGACTTGGTTGAAGGAACTCTTCAGAGACAGTTCGTAGGCGGATCAAGAGACTGCTTGACTCCATTGTGTTTTGAGATCTTTGGGTGAACTTCCTGAGTGGCTGATAACCTTCCCTTGTTTACGTGTACCTCCAAATTAAAACTTGCTACATATCCCCACCTGCTTCCCGAGGACCCAGACTAAGTGTGACTTTGGCTGTGTGTGCCCTAGTATCTGGGAGATGGGGCTTGTCATCTTTCATCCGGGGGTATAGGACAATCGGGATGAACCAGAGTATGGACGGATGCTGGGGCCATGGAGTCTGCAGGCTGTGATCCACTGACCTGCTACGTACCAGTAGCACTGCATTATAGTGATGAGTGCGTATGTGTGTAAGAGCGTTCCATATACAGACTGGGCTGGTGCCTGTCGCTTCGTGTAGTTGTGTAGAGTGAGTGTGCGTGAGTGGGAGTGATAGTTGGCTGACACTGGCTGGCGGTGCCACTTTATATGTTGATTTCATGCCAAAAGCACAATACATTTGACATAAGGTTACCCGCGTGACTCTAGCCTGCGGTACAGCTAAAAAGTGTTTTTGTTTCATGTATGTACATATCGTTGATATCGGTTTGACCCGGGGTGTCCCCTATAACTGTGCAGGACTGCATTATCAGGACTGTTAGGGTGGGCCTGGGGTGGATAGCGCGTCGTACTGTATAAGAGTGCTTTCTATCTTTATGGGGGTTTACACTACGAATTGTCTGCAGTGTGCATGCTATTGATATCATAATGATACGAGTGGGCCTAGTACTGCTAGTAATGTTTACAGATGTGTTTTATGCCCAAAAGTACATGATGTCCATGTTGTAATGATTGAAGATGTATGTTGAATATAAACGTTATTTACATACATCCTATGTGAAGTCTCTTTTTTGACGCTCAGTTTAATTATTGCGTATGACTGCTGTGCCTTTGCTTTACACATTGCCTTTGAGGATAGCCTGACTGCGCAGTGCCATGCGATCCAAGGGTTTGCACAGGTTATACAGCGAGTGTAATCACCCGCTCTTGATGGGAGTGGTAGTTTCTGCCTCGCTGGGGGCACCCCTTCAGCCAATCAGAAAGTGCCAGTTCCAACACTAACTATAACGTCCCTGCAACCTTTGGTTTTTTCAGTGAATTTCTACGTTTTTTTCATGCTATTTCCTAACTATAATTTCCCTATACACTTTGGGGCATATTCTCAAGGACTTATCGCCGAGTTAGCGGCACTTTATTGCAGCCAAAGTGGTGATAGATTTATCGCCCCATTCACAAGCTGGTGATAACAGCCGATATCACCAGTTTTCCTGCGATAGCAGCCGCAAAAAACATCGCCACGGATGACACCGGCAACTAACGCTAATGAGATGCAGAGTAGGCGTTTCTGTGCGAAAAGCTGCGACAACACCACTTCGCAATATTCCCAATGACCAGCCAGATCGGCGATAAGATTACTAAACAGGCGATAAGGCGCGTTAGCAGCAGGGATTTAACACCTGCTCTTACCTGGTGTTAAGTCGGACGACAACCTGCACACAGCCACACCAGAAGAACAACAGATGCCATGGAGCTACTGATAATGCAGCTCGGACACCCAAGAGGGCCACAACACCCACCGCCACCATTCCCAGGACCCCCCCCCCACCCGGGCCCTACCCCGGTCACCCCCCCCCAGACAAAGATATTTCACACCAACTTTACGAAATCATGAACAAAACAATTCGCCTGATGTCGCACAATTACAACAATTAACATTCATGTGTGGTCCGAAAAAGGAGAATCATTCATTCATCTCTGAATTTCCAAACAAATCAATGTATTCAAATTTAACTCAAAACAACCATTTGGAAGAGTCATGGCGGGTCTTCTCTGGACAATCTGTAAGTCACAGCCTGCAAGACAAAATTCAAGATAAGAAGGTGTGTCATGCGCTCATCAAAGGACAGAGAGAGAGAGAAAGAGAGAGAGAAAGAAAGGGAGAGAGAGAGAGAGTGAAAGAGAGGGGGAGAGAGAGGGAGAGAGAGAAAGAGAGAGAAAGAGAGGGTGAGAGAGAGAGAGACAGTGAAAGGAAGGCTCTTGGCACATACATGCCAACTGTTGTGTGTGTGTCGCTATTGGTGCACCATAAGCCCAAGGCCTAGCCCCAAATGCAGCGTGAAAGCCACATCACATTTCCAGAATGCAAGCAGTAGTCAGAATAACATTAGGGATGAAAGCTCCTTTGTCTCAATACATAAGGCGGAAGGACATCTGCACCTCCGACCTTGGTCTTGCATGCGGCAGGCACCCCCTGAGAGAGATACCATAGCAGATGATGACGACTCCCACACTACACACAGCGCTAATGAAAGACCAACGTATCCACACCCCACACACAGAAGTCCTTGCTCGAGGTACCCTTGCATGGAATGCCCTTGACACTTACGTACACAACAACCCATACGTCCAAACGTTGCACACACATACTACTCATTGCTCCGAGCTGTGGCATATCATCCACATAACTCCCGCAGGTCAGAAGAGTGCCGGTTCTACGAGAGCCACCAACGCAATGGCAGAACAACCCGGGCACATGCACAACCCCTGTCACATGGAACTGTACCGTACACGTATGCTGCATTTGTTGGGGGCACTGCCACTGGCAGTGTTGCGCATCAGTTACCGTCTGAGCTTCCGTCTTGCGTACGTCACCTGCGTCCAGCCCTGGTTCCACTGTCGATCATGCATATTCGAGTGGCCCATGGATGTCTGCCTATCCAACACAACAGTAGCTGAACTGGATTATGACTTGTGTGTGCGCCCCCTGTTGGCCCACGACCAGGAGTGTAACCGTGATACCCGTTAATGGGATGCCTTGATATTTGGCGTATGTGCTGGCAGTTGGGTATGGGAGATTGCACAAGTCCTCGGGTGCAGTGACCACATCGAAGCGCTCCCCTTTTGGGCTGTGTTGCGGATTGGTGAAACGGCGTGGACGGAGCACATCTGTCCAGACCAGTTAATGGATTGGCTCGCCCTCGTGTTCGTTGAAGTCGACAACGACGTACTCTTGGAACTGATTGCCCAGGAAGCTGCACTCACATTCATGGACGAGAAACTACGTTCCTGCAGCCACAACTGCTTGTAACCCAGAGCACAGGTCCCAACATCTTTTTGCACCTTGGAGAAATGGTCACATATCCCACCACAACAGTGGACGTGGCTGCATTCGCCTGGACTCAGAATGCATGTGCGTGCACCTACGCGTATTGACACACACCTGTGCAAGGTGAGGCAGTCCCATGGGCGGAGCTGCACAGCATCGCTTGGAAAGGTTCCTAAATCTGACAAACTGCTGGAGGGAGAGTACACACATGGCAATGTAGTACTACATGTGACCTTGTTGGACCCTTTCACCTGCTCACTGTCAGCAGAGCAGACAGTCTGCGCAGTCCGGTGGTACAGCACTATTCCGATCCCATGGGCTGTGAGTTGTGCCCCCTGACACGGGGCAATGAGCATACGCCAAACATCACATGACTCGTCCAGCAAGGCAAGGTGGGCTGAGACCGTTGCCATCCGTAATGATTGGTGTTCATTTTTGCCTCCCCATTTCTTGCACCTCTACATGTTCCCATGCTGCCTGTTAGTGTCTGAAGCATTGGTCTACATGTTGTGGCCCTTGTCTTGCCCGTACTGACACGCACATGCTAATAAAGTCTACGCCACTCCACTAGTGTTCAACTGTGATGAGTGTTGATTAGAATGACAAATCGTGTGCCTCAATGAGCATTGTCCGGACACAGGGAGGGACTGACTGACGCATTTCACTTAGAGGTGAGTCCCTATTGCCAGCTCCACCTCTGTGAGCCAGACATTGTGGTTGGGATAGTTGCTGGTAGACCTGTGCTCTTACGTGCCTTCAGCAATGTGAGTATGGTGTCCAACGTCTTGCCATGTGGATCAATGTGATCCATCAAAACAGGCTGTGTCCACACAGTTGAGTGTGAGTAGGTATGCGAAGAGATGTTCTGTTGTCACATGTGATGGGGGACACTACTTTAGGCCTGCTACCAAATTAGACATTTTTACACACAGCCCCATTTAATACATGGACGTGGGGCTACGTTGGGGGGTTGCAAGATTGTTGTTCATGAGCAATGAGGCCACAGCTAGTTCACACCTTCCCAGTCATCTAATTGGCCATGTGGGTCAGGGTCAAACATGCGAATTGATGTCATTTCCCAGGGTGTACCTTTTTCTGCAATCAATGTCCCTACATTCATCCATACTTATATACTTGATTAAACATAGACATGACACATCTGTGTGATTTGGAATGTTTTATTCACATTCTGTGGAGTGTCGGAGCTGGAGCAGTACAAGGCCATGCAAACCCCACATCACATGGTTGCCCAGTGGAGGGCCAACCAGAGTCCTTTGGGGAATGACAATTTAATCGGAAGAGGAAGAGTTCAGTCCGCAGCCTGATTGCTGTGTCATTGGTAACCAGAGCAGATATGGCAATCCATGTCGGGGTCCAGGTGAATGTCGCAGAGTGTTTCGGGGGACAGTGGAAGGTGTTGTTCCCAGGCATGATGCAGAGGGCTGAACCAAGCAGGAACAGGCCATATGGCGGGATGAATGCTACAACCTCCTCTCTCACACAGAGACATTGCCATCCACATCTTAGTCCTCTGATATGTCTTCTGTTTCAGGTGTGTCAGGTGTGTGTGGTGGTGTTATGGCTGCATCACTGTGTGCCGCTGACACATCAGGTGGCGGAGGTGTTATGGCTGCATCACTGTGTGCCACTGACACATCAGGTGGCGGAGGTGGTATGGCTGCATCACTGTGTGCCACTGACACATCAGGTGGCGGAGGTGGTATGGCTGCATCACTGTGTGCCACTGACACATCAGGTGGCGGAGGTGTTATGGCTGCATCACTGTGTGCCACTGACACATCAGGGGGCGGAGATGTGTGTGTCGAAGTTCCTGCAGTAGTCATCTGGGACAGGCTCTGGGCAGCAATGGCAAGATGAGGTTCTGCAGGGCATGGAAGATCCCAGCTACATCTCGCTGGTGTACAGCCGTGGCAGCCATCCTTCCAGCCTGCATCCGCTCCATGTTCTCCATTGTCCTCCGCATCTGTGCCAACTCTGTGCTGTCATCGCTGGAGCCTGTCTGACTAGACAGTTCTTGTATCTGAGTAATGGCTCCAGCGAGGTCAGCCAAGGATTGTTGTAGAGCATGGAAAGGACTGTGGGTGTCTGTTAGGGACTGTAAGTGGTCCCTGATGGGACTCATACACCCACGTATGGCATCAAGTTTGGCTGCCATGAGGTCGAAACCCACCCGCACCTGTTTAGCCAGCCTCCTCTGGCAGTCTGACACACGGCTTTAGAATGCCATGTGTCTCTGCGCGAGGTGCTGGGTTTGTAGTGAGCCTCAGCAAGGCCTACCAGTGCTTAGGAGTTCTCCCTTCTCTGCACAGAGTCCTCAGACACTTAGGAAGAAGTTGGCAATAGAAACTGGAATAGAAAAGACAGAGTTTATTAAACCTCATGAGGTGGAGCTAACATTCGCACATCACCCTTCAGTAATGCATGAAGTAGCACACTGAATGGAAGGACCATGGTCCTTTTATACCCACACAGGGGCTCAAATGGAGGCGGTACAAACACAAATGCTGGTTTTAGGTACATATAAGGTCATACAGAGAATGCACAGTCGACAAGTGGGTGGAGCTAACAGTTTCTACTTTTAGCAGACACATCCTGACATTTATAAACTCGGAACAGCTGCAAGCTCAACTGAGCATGTGCAAAGCAAGAGGAACTAAATATAACTTGTCTCTAGGCAGATTTCAAGAGCAGTTAACAGGAAGGTAGGACAGAGCACATGGCGAGCACATGGTAGCACATGGCAGCCAAAATGGCTGACAGAAATACAAAATGGATTCCACAAAGCGGACAATTTAGCCTCTAAATACAGGCTGTCTTCAGCTAATGCTTAACTTGAATGCTGCCAAATTACAACAGACGACCCTTTCAGCATTGGCTGAAGACATTCGTTTATCTGGGGTAATCTAGATATTCATCCCGTACATCTATTAACATTATTTCGGCCACCTCTTTATTCAACATTTGTTGGGCCTTTCTTTCAGCAATGTTCCCTCTGGCAGGTATACAAGCAGAGATGCAAATGGAGCAAAGCATTGGACCACATTGGATACATACGCAGCATGTAAAAAATATTGTAATTATTACACATAGGATAGTCAGTAGCTTCCAGCCCCAAGCAGAAACAAGAGTCCAAAACCATCCAGCAAAAGTCCAAGTACCAGTCTCTGGATGAATTTCTGCAGCAATCTTATGCAGTTTTGATATTGCGTCATATACTGAAGGTGAGTGATCTGGTATGAATACACAACAGCTGCTACCGATGATGCGACATGCACCACCTCGATCAGCCAAAATCACGTCTAGCACCATCCTATTCTGGAGTGCTACAATCCTTGCAATCTGTAGTTCCTCTGTAATGTTCCCGAGTGCCATAGCTGTCTGATTGGTAACAGCTTCCACAACACGAGTCAGTCGCCTAATCTTCCTGCTATTTAATGCAGCACCCACAAAGAAAAATAAGCCCAAGTTGAAATCAACATATTGTTGTAGGGTAGTGTCGGTTTGGTCAACTTCATCCATACTTATTGTCCTCTTATTTCTGTTTTTGGAAATGTCATTGTACAGTTTAAAATCACGGTGATACAATGCAGGAGCCAGAAACACAGGGGGCAACAGAAAAGATACATAGCAGATTCCTGACCACCCAATAGGTAATTGATAATATCCGTTATTTCCGCACACAAAATACGTATTATGCGAGGCTGTGAAAGTGCTCTTATTGGCACCTTCAATGGTCAGAATTACAGTACACTCGCTCCTCCCCACTGGAATTCTTCCAACACTACAAATACACAAATCTGCTTTAGCTTTTGTCACAGAAATCACAAAAGGTCCAATGTTCTTTATTATTCTCACATTTGTGAAAACATATGGTGTTGAAATATTGTCCGGTTGATACTCTTCCCATTCCCATTTAGTCCCTTTGGCTTGTGGATAACCTTCTTTATTTTGATAACATACTTTATTAAGTTGAAAAATAATCCCACCTACTGAAGGCTTTCCATATGCAAACAAGAGCGCATACCAAGCTTGACAAGAACCATTGTGAGAAAATGGAAGAGGAATAAAAGGTGTTCCTCCTTTCTTTTGATGTGCAGGTATCATCCCACACACCCAACAGTTGGTAGTATTTGTAGCATTGTGAGTATAGTGCAACATCTGGATAAAAGTATTGTTCAGGTAAGATTGTCGATGCTTTTGCTCATGGTAAGGAAGAGTAAAGTAGTGGTGTTCCACGGGTACTGGCGTAGTGGCAACAAAAAGCTGTCGAACAGGAGCCACCTTCTCGATGTACCACGTAATTGCTGCCATAGCCACCATAGCAACAACAAACCCTACAGCACAAATGATTTGTTTTTTCATTTTAGCAGCAGTAATGATTGATCTTTCTGAAAACTTGTTGAAAACAGTCCTTGGAGCTCTTCTCCCTGGGCAGCCGCTGATTTCTTCACCATGGGCCAAAGTAGGTGTCACTACACTAATACAGGGCTGATCCCCCTCCCCTTGCCACAATGGCTCTCCGTTTCACTAACCCAGGGCGGTAGCTCAACCAGTCTTTTTCAAAACTGCAGATTCTTTCCTCGGTCTCAATTGATATCTGGATACTCCAGTGATCGTGTGGTCCGGGAAGACTTCCGCAGATTCGTCAGGTGAGATAGCTTGGCGACACGCGTTTGCAGTGGGTGCTGTGGATCCAATTCTTTCTGTTTGTCACTCGAACTGCTGTCCTTGTCGCAAGGAGCACCTGCTCTGGTCCTCGCCACCTTGGCTCCAAGCTGTTCGATCTGTCGAAGACCTTGACCATTACATGGTCACCAGGACGGAGTTCGTGGGCCTCACCTGTAGATCTGTCAGGAAGAGCTTCTCGAACCTGTTGATGAATAGAAATCAAACTGGCGGTTAACTGTGCCAAATAATCATTCATCAGAACACAAGGAACATCATGTATGGGGCGTGGCTTAGGAATTCCCCAAATGTTCATCGGTCTCCCAAACACCACCTCATAGGGGGTAAGACCTGATCGTGAATGTGGCACCGATCTTATGGATAGTAATGCCAAAGGTAGTGCATCTGGCCACTTTAGGGACGTGGAAGCCAGTATTTTCGCCAACTTTGATTTTAGAGTAGCGTTATACCTTTCCACCAATCCTGCTGATTGCGGGTGGAAAACTGTATGGAATTTCTGTTTGATCCCTAATCCTTTCAGGACATGCTCAACAACTTGCCCAATAAAATGAGGTCCATTGTCACTCCACAAAAGTTTACAAACACCGTATCTAGGGAAAAACTCCTTTAGAAGCACCTTTGCTGTGGTGAGAGCAGTATTATCCTTCGTAGGGTATGCCTCTATCCATTTGCTAAAGGCACATACCACCACTAGGACATATTTCAGATTATTGCAGCGTTCGAGTTGGATGTAATCCATCTGCAAAACTTCAAAAGGTGCGGTTGGTGTAGCAAACCCTCCTGTAGGAGTTCGTGTCCCTTTTCCAGGATTATACTGCCAACAGATCAAACAGGACTGTACTACCCTTTTGGCTGTGCTAGCAATTTCAGGATGCTCCCAAACTTGTGTAAGCAATTTAGTTATTGCTAGAGCTCCAACATGTGCCAGCCCATGTGCCATTTGAACCATAGGTTGTAAATAGGCCGCAGGCAATTTCCATTTATTCATGTCTTTGTTACGCCAACAACCCTCATCATCTAATATTCCTTCTTTAGACCATTGCTCAAGCTCTTCCACAGAAGCAGATCTCTGTATATCCAATACTTCCTCTCTAGCATCATGCCAACGCTCAGCTTGTGATTTCACTACGTACATGGGTGTAGTGCTTCGCTGCATCGCAGTCTCACGGGCTACGCGGTCTGCAAAGGCATTGCCTTGTCCTATTTTGTCAGTCACTTTCTTGTGTGCGCTACACTTCATAATAGCAACTTTCTTTGGGTATGTAAGTGCAGTCAAGAGATTATGCACTAACTCTCCGTGCATTATCTGCATCCCATGGGATGTAAGAAAGCCTCTTTCCTTCCAGAGTAGGCCAAAATCATGAACCACTCCAAAAGCATAGCGGCTATCCGTGTAAATGTTCACACACAAGTCAGTGCTAAGCTCACACGCTCGTGTCAAAGCTATTAGTTCAGCTGCTTGAGCCGACTTCTGAGGTATGCGAGCTGTTTCCACTACTGTCTCAAGCGTGGTAATTGCATAAGCAGCTGAAGTCGTGCCATCTGGTAACTTCAGACAGGACCCATCAACCCACAGTTCCCCATCTACATCTGGAAGGGGCGTATCTTGCAAATCAATGAGACCCTTTGTCTGTTCCTCAGTAAGGAATATACAATCGTGAGGCTCCTTTGGCTGAGACTGAGTCGCAGGATATGGCAACAAAGTGGCGGGGTTCAGTGTCGCACATCTTTTCAAGGTAATATGAGGTGCTAGCAGTGTCAATTCGTATCCTGTCAAACGAGCACTAGTTAAGTGCTGAGTCTTAGTCTGATTCAAAAGGGCATCTACTGCATGGGGTACTAGCACCAACAGTTTGTGTGACAAAACTATCCCTTCACTCTGACGTATGGACACAGCCGTCGCTGCAACTGAACGGAAGCACCCAGGCAATGCACGAGCAACAGGGTCAAGAACTGCAGAAAGGTATGCACAAGGACGCTGTTTGTCCCCGTGTGTCTGTACTAAAACTGACAATGCACATCCTTCTTTCTCATGTACATAGAGTGTAAAAGCCTTCGTGTAATCTGGTGTGCCTAACACTGGTGCAGAGCAAAGAGCTTGTCTTAACTGACAAAAAGCATTTTGACATTCATCTGTCCATGGAAGGGGGATCGGAGTGTTTTTAGTCAAAAGTGCTAGCAAGGGTTTAACAATGTGTGAAAAACCCAATATCCATTGCCTGCAAAACGAAGTCAAACCAATGAATGCACGGACATCTTTCTGCGTGGAAGGTACTGGGGTGTCTAAAATTGCTTGAATGCGATCTGGTGTCAGTGCACGGCCCTCCTTAGACAGAAGGTGTCCTAAATAGGTCACCTTCGGTCTACAATATTGCAATTTCTTTCATGATACTTTATGGTGGTGTGTAGCAAGAAAAGAAAGCAAAGACAAAGTGCATTTCTCACACTGCTCAGGTGTATCAGCTGCCAACAAGATGTCATCGACATATTGTATGAGAGCCACTCCTTTAGACAAGGTAAAGGAATCAAGCTGTCTTTTTAATGCTTGACTGTAAATACTAGGACTCTTAGTATAGCCTTGAGGAACTCTACAAAATCTGTATGATCTATTATTCAAAGTGAAACCGAACAAATATCGGCTATCAGGATGAATAGGAATCGAGAAGAAAGCGTTCTTCAGATCAATTACAGAAAATGTAGTTGCTGTTGCAGGGACCAAGGTAAGCAATGTCGTTATGTCAGATACTACAGGGTACTGTGGTACTACAATCTTGTTGACTTCTCTCAAATCGATAATAAATCTATAAATCCTAGTGTCAGTATCTTTTTCAAAATGGGAAGAATCGGACTATTGCAAATATTGTAAGGAACTTCTTCCACAACCCCCACCTTAATTAAATCATGTACAATACGTGTGAGTGCTTCTTCTCCTTCTCGAGAAATTTTATACTGAGGCAGTCTTGGCAATAAAGCGCCCTCCTTGACACTAATATGTACTGGTGGAATAACCATTTGCCCTACATCAGTATCCGAAGTAGCCCACAAAGTACTAGGGAGTGAGGCTAGTGCAATGTCCTCTTTAACAATACAAGATCTCTCAATCATAGGGTAGTTGTCATTCAAAATAACCCGTACTCCTTCCGGAGAACACCGTATCGTAGCCCTAAAATATTTAAGCATATCAAGACCCACAATATTGTCTGGTGTGTTTGGAGAAAGCAAAAACGGACATGGAGCAGTAAACTTATCAATATCAAATGCAAGTGGTTGTGACAATGGGCTAAGGGAAGGTGTTCCATCGAAACCTATCGATGTAATGGTTAAGCCAGACAGGGGAGCCCTTGGAACCAATTGTTTAGACAAGGCGCTACGAGTAGCTCCTGTATCAACCAGAAACTGATCAGTAGAACCCAAAACATGTGCTGTAACATAGGGACCCCTCTGATCTACTGGAACTTCAACTGATTCCTTACTCCGTCCTAGGCAATCCTATGCATAAGCAGAATCTTGAAAATCAGAGGGCGCATAGTCAGACATTTGATATTGGTTCCTTCTATCAAAAGTGTTAAACCCATTCTGCCCACGTGTATTAGCATCAAACCGAGCACGATCATTCGCGCTTCCTCTAGGCCCTTGATATCCTGAACGATTTCTCATTTGTCCCCGACCACGTAGATTCTGCTGAGCACGCAGCACTGGACAATCAGAAAGCCAATGTCCAAATTTTTGCAGTACGCACACTGATCAACAGACAAATTCGAACGGGCAGAGGAAGGAAAGGACGAACCATAAGATCCACGTCCACCTCTATCATTACCTCTAGAAGGCGGACCATAAGCTTGAGCCAACATAACCTTTGTTTTCAACTCTTTAGACTTTTTGTCCTCATTACCTTTGGCTTCTAATTCTTGCCGCTCATAATACTGGGCCATAGTTAAAGGAGAAACCGGAGAAGATGTAGTCCATGAACTCTCACTGGCCTTTAAGCGACTAGCTATTCCTGGCAAAAGGTTTGCGACATATTTATCGACAAACAGATGCCTACCCGTGTCATCTGTCAATGACTGGCCACTAAAATCGTGAAATGCTTCTTCAAAGCGTGTGAAGAAGTCGGAAACTGATTCATCTACCTTTTGCTTGCAAGACGCTAGCACTGTCCAATCTATCTTTTTAGGGGAATGATCGTCTTTAACTTAACTAATATAGCTGCCGGAAGATTTAAAATTAACTGACACGGTTTCTGTGCAGGTTCTCTATCTTCATCTAACCGCTCTAAATCTTTCCACAATGCTCCAAATGTCGCATTATCATCTATTTTGCGCACAGTTCTCCACATATCAGGCGGTAATATTAATCCAAAAAACAAATCAATATCAGACAGAGTCATAGTACAAGAGCTGATTGCACCCTCAACTTCCTCATAAAAGGCTGCTGGATTCTTTCGCGGGTCAGGCAATGCATTTTTAAGGGCCATAACATCTGCTCTATTCCAAGGAGTGTAAACCCAATTATAAATAAAGTACCCTTTCGCATTAAGAGAAGTCTTATCATCCTCTGTACCCGTTCCTTTAGGAGGAACATATAAAGGCGCGGCTTCCCGCATGGGTTTCACATGAATTACAGCATTCTTCTCTGTTTCAGGAGTAGAAGTTTGTGCCATGCTGATCTGAGATGCTAGTGCAGCTGTTTCTGCTGCCTTTTTCTCCTCTCGCAAACGGGCTGCTTCAACACGCAGTTTAACCAAGCGTCTGATCGTGTCAGCCACCTGGGAGAAGACAAAAAGACCGTCACGTAATTGTTTACAATCAGCTGCTACATCATTGGGCTCCACTTCTACCGAATACTTCCTAAATTGTTCAATAACCTCTGCAGCAAATGTATCGGTAAAATATATTTGCTCCCTTTCCTGCCATCCTTTTATACTATCTAAAAGTTCAGAAGCAGTGGTAGTACTACGAACGGCTTTACGCGCAGTAGATCTAAGGTCAGATGCACGCTCAGCAGATAGCATGGAGCGAGTTTCTCGAGCTTTGTCCTGGTCTGAAAAAGAGTCCTCATCTGACTCATGAGGAGCGGAAGAAAAATATACGGAGGTGGAGAACGATCTAATAACAAGAAATCATCTTGCGGTTTATTAAGGATAGGATAAAGGGGCTGCCTAACAGCGTATTGGCCAGTTACCTGTAAATGGCGTTCCCTATCTTCCCTCTCTTTAATTTCTTTCATCTCCTTGTTTTTTAACTCTAATGCTTTCGCATAAATGGTCTTTCGCTGTTCTTTGTCAATCAAGGCTTGCTCACGCTTCATTCGCTCACGCACTTCTTTCTCCCACATTCGCACACAATCAAACATATCTTGCCTAGTCTTTCGTTTAAACATACATTGTTCCACATACTGAATTTTTCGCAAATCAAATGACCCATACACAGGCCAACGCAACTCAGGATCTTTACTAGTATATTTGTTCCATAACGTGCAGTACATTATAGAAGAAATACCATACTTAATATACATATCCCTATTAGGCGTCCCCTCCGGGAGGCTGGTTGTGCTTCGATCAAGTCTCAAATTGGTACCACTACAAAAGCAACACATCCTACAAAGTGTGCTGAAAACAGGCATGCCAAAAAATAGTGCAAAATATGCAGTATTATAATCAAAGTAGCGCTTAAGGTACTCTTCATACGTTGCGCTGTTCAAACAATTTTAAATAGAGAAAAATCTCCTCATTACCTGCCTATATGTATTGCAATACATATATAATTACAAAACAGATTCCAAAATTGGCCAATCATACAAACAAAGCCACAGTAAGTGTTACTAAAACTACCTTACCAATCAAAGGCATCAAACCAACAGCAAGTGCCGCAAAACGGCTCTTACCAATCAAATGGTGTCCAGGTTCCAACTGCCAAGTTCTCAAATCGACCAAATGGTCACTGCACGGCGAATCAACAGAAGAGATCTCAGTCAAGGACCGGCGCCGCCGGGATGGTCAGATCAGAAAGAAAGGAAAAACGCCGTGGGTGCCAAGACTCTGGTCTCCTCAGGCAGCGATCGCGTCCAAAAGCGAGATTCCAATCCTTCGTCGCGACCAGTCCTTCGGGCATCCGAGTCGTTGATGAGTCCCACGTTGGAAGCGCCAATTTGTTGTAGTGAGCCTCAGCAAGGCCTACCAGTGCTTAGGAGTTCTCCCTTCTCTGCACAGAGTCCTCAGACACTTAGGAAGAAGTTGGCAATAGAAACTGGAATAGAAAAGACAGAGTTTATTAAACCTCATGAGGTGGAGCTAACATTCGCACATCACCCTTCAGTAATGCATGAAGTAGCACACTGAATGGAAGGACCATGGTCCTTTTATACCCACACAGGGGCTCAAATGGAGGCGGTACAAACACAAATGCTGGTTTTAGGTACATATAAGGTCATACAGAGAATGCACAGTCGACAAGTGGGTGGAGCTAACAGTTTCTACTTTTAGCAGACACATCCTGACATTTATAAACTCGGAACAGCTGCAAGCTCAACTGAGCATGTGCCAAGCAAGAGGAACTAAATATAACTTGTCTCTAGGCAGATTTCAAGAGCAGTTAACAGGAAGGTAGGACAGAGCACATGGCGAGCACATGGTAGCACATGGCAGCCAAAATGGCTGACAGAAATACAAAATGGATTCCACAAAGCGGACAATTTAGCCTCTAAATACAGGCTGTCTTCAGCTAATGCTTAACTTGAATGCTGCCAAATTACAACACTGGGAGCCAGCCGTGGTGGTGGGTGCTTCCTGCTGTGTGGGCTGTGCAGGGGGTGGGGTCACCTTGATGCAGCTGTTCTGCCCTGCTCCTGGAGGTGGGGTGCGGAGGCTGTCCTCGAGCCGTTGGAGGGTGTCGGAGCTGATGGCCAGGGGGTCCTCCTCATCATCACTGAAGAGATATCTGGTCTGCTCTGCAGGAGGTGTTGATTGTCCCTCTGAAATGTAAAGGGGAGATGCAGGTTAACAGTGTGTTCCATGTATGTTGACGCATTGTACACATTTACATAGAGACTGCATGACAATGTACATTGTGACTGTTTTGGATGAGCTGGCTATTTGATGGGAGACAGTGGACATTTCGACTACATGACGGATGTGAGGTTGTACTCGTACATGATCATCTCACAGTTTCCTGCTATGCCAGATGTGATTGGCCAGTTTCTACGCACAAGCGGCACCAGTTGTGTCCTCTGTTCTGTAGTGAAAGTGTTGCACTTTGTACCACATTGTCGTCAATGTTGATGTGCTGTGATTGCTATGTGTGTGTGCTGCATTGTGGGAGAGTCGCCCCTACAGCTCTGATTTAGCGGCCCCTTATCCCTTTGAGGTGGTGTGCCTTTGACTTGTGTGCTTTTAAGGTGCTGAGATGTTGGCGACTAAGTCATTTATGCTCTTGGACGGTTTTTGTACTCTTGTGCATTGTTTGTCTGCAGATGTGTTGTTGATGTCAGGGGTTGTATGTGCACGTGGATGTGTCAGAGTGTGACCTGCTCCTTTGAGGATGTGATCCACACTGGGCCACCTCAGTGTCGTGTCGTGCACCATGTCATGTATTTTGACTGCAGCCATGCTATTGGTCATGCAGTGTCACTTGCATTGTCACTGTGGCTCACAGAGCCGCTGCTTTGCTGGATTCAGCACATGTGCATGGGTAGGTTGTCAGATTGGTGATAGGGAGGGGGCCCCTTTGTGCACATAGTGGACGGGGGCCTACTTGGTGTTTCTATGTGTGCTGCAGTGTGCCAAGGGTATCAGGGACATGTTCCACAATCACTGTGGGTGTGCAGTGTGCTACACATAATTGTGCATCTGTCCCATTGTGCCCATCTCCCCCGTCCCCCCAGTCCCTGGTCGTTACTCGCCCTGTTGCTGTTGGGTCAGGTCATATCGAGCTGTGTCCGGACCCCCAACTCCTTGCACCGTCTCCACACTGATGACTGTGGCCACCATTTCCTCCAGCTCATCCAGCTCATCCAGCTCCTCCTGTGGCGCAGGACTCTCACCTCCAGTCGCCGTTGCTGCCTTCCGGTTGTCAGCGAGTTTCTGCTTGGTTTGGCTATTCACATCATGCCAGCGCCTCTTGACCTCCTCCATTGACCTACTCAACACTCCGACTGCTCACGATCGACTGCCATATTTCTGTTTGTGTTGCCAATGACACAGTGGAGGTGACGAACAGTTGTTGGTAGTGTTCTATCACCTCAGTGACGATGATCCTGTTTTCCTGCGGACTGAACCCCGTCTTCCTCTTCTCCTTGCCCTTCCCCGACTCCGAGGTTCCTTGCTGGTCGTCTGTGGGGCTCGTGGGGCTCGCGTTGTCCTCTGTACTCGGTCCGGGTGCATCCATGGTGCTTCGCAGTTTATTTTTTTTTGTCTTTTTTATTTTTCTGCTTTTATAGTGCATTTTCCCGCATGACGCGTGGGAATTGTAGGCCTGTCGCTGGTTATTGCTGATTTTTGTATCGCGATTTGGGGCATCCCAACCTTTTTCGCGTTCGTGTTTCGCAATTTTTCGGCGCTGCGTTGATTTTTTTGATAAACAAATTTTTATTGTTTTACAGCGTATGAAACAACTCAGCAAGTACACGATGGACCCAAAATCAGTGACATTTTGATAGTGAACGTATCCCACACTCCCGCACTCCATGAAACCTGCACAGATAACAATGATGAAACAAATCATTCCGAGCCTTCTACCGTACCCAGCCATTTCCCCACACCCGTCGATATTTCTTAGGGCACCCTCTTGCCATGTAAAGGGCCCTCTCCTGGGTCGCACACCAGTCCACCCCCGTCGCCACCTCCCTATGTCCGGCGGTTCAGGATTTATCCATGCCGCCGCTATGTCCCGCTTTGCCACCATCATGGCTGTATTGAAAAATAATTTGTCGTTCCGGGACCCAACCAGCCCATCCAGGATTCCCAGTATGGAGTGCCGCGGGTCATGAGGAACCTCCCAACCCAGGACCTCCGTTAGCTCCCCCTCAATTGCCCCCCAAAATCTCTCCAGCCGGGGGCAGGACCAAACCACATGGAAGAAGTCAGCCGGGGCATGGGTGCATCTCGCACATGACGCATCAGGACGCAGGCCCGCTCGATGCAAGCGCAGGGGGTAAGGTAAGCGGCGTGTAAGTAGTAAAGTTGGATCAGCTTAAGTTTAGCAGAAGTGGTGACTGTCTTGGGTGCCATAAGTGCATCGCGCCAGTCCACCTCGTCGAGGGGCCCACCCATTCCACCCATTGATCCTTCAACTTGTCCAGGGAGGGGAAGTATTGTTGACTAGGGTGCAGTATATGCGGGAAATGCCCCCTTACCTAAATCTCCCAGCATTGTCTGCGCCTCTGTAGGGCTGTGTTCGGGGAGCCGCGTGTCGTCCGCAATGTGCATCCGGAGTGCATGTCTCAGCTGCAAATACTTATAAAATTGAGAGGAGTGTAAGGAGTAACGGGCTTGGAGCTCCGGAAAGGAAAGCAGGTGGCCTGTAGCCCATACATCCCCCAGCTGTGTAATTCCAATGAGATCCCACGATTTAAACCCCTGCAACCCACTAACTTCCCGGAGCCAAGCCCCCTGCCAGAGGGGTGTACACCGAGTGAACCTACGCGTCCACCCAGTATGACGCAGCGAGGCCCGCCAGGCCAGGAACACGGAACGTGTGACCTCCGGTAGCTGGGTTGGGATGGTCTTCCCGTACAGCATTGAGCGCCGCGTTGATTTTAACGCGGTCCTTTGGCGCATTATCGTGAGACTATCGCATGGTGCCGCCGGGTTGAGAATACAACGTTAACACAGTGTTATTTTCCCGCACGGGACTGCGATGTGCAAAGTTGCGTTAAGCTAATTTTGCGATAATTATCACACGTTCTTGAGAATATCTCCCTTTGTTTTTTCAGTGCATTTCTAGATTTTTTAAGGTAAAGTAGTATATTTAATTACCATATGTTCGTGCTCATCGGATGGTGGCTGCAGGGCCTGCGGCCAAACTCCTGTGCACAGCCTACCCCACACCACGCTCGGCCGAAGGCATCCCAGTACATAGAAGGAGCCGGCCGTGAGGAATCGGGTCCCCAGGTCCATTAATGTCTCTGGGAGCGGGGCCACCAGCCCTCCTTCCCTTTGTTTTTGCTGCCAGGCCCCGGGGGGTGGGGTCCCCAGAGCCAAAATTGGACCAGGCAGGGGGCCACCCAGCCCCCCTCACCATTACTAATACGGCCAGGCCCCGGCGGATGGGGGCCCGGGCCCAAAATTGGTCCAGGGAGGTGGGCTGCCGGCCTCCCTCCACATTTTTAACTTTGGCCAGGCCCCGGGGGATGGGAAACCCAGGTCTGCTCCCTCCCACTTTTAGTAAGACTAGGCCACAGGGGATGAGGCCCCCTGGGCCAAAATTGGCCCGGGGAGGGGGCCGCACAGCCCACCTCCCCTTCTCAACATCAGCAGGGCCCCGGAGCCGAAGTCAGCTTAGGGAGAGGGAGCCACTTGCACTCCCCTCCCCCATAATAATAGAAGCAATACCCCCCAGGAACTGGCCCACCCAGAGGGGCTAATAAAAACAAGCACAGGAGACCGCCCTTTTATTTTCTTCTCATTTTGTCATGGATCCGCAGATACTCCGTGAATTTTAGGCAAATTGTTTTTTTTTAATATTTTGTTGTCCCCCAGCCGGGTCCTTGTGGGACCCCACCAGCAGGCCTAAGGGGTCAGGGTATTCCTACCCTGCCCTCTAGTGTTTTGTTTATTGTTTTTCTTGGGACTCAGGCAAACAGAACAATAGATTTCTCCCGCCCGGAGGAAGCAGCATAAATAACTGCTCCCTCCAGCCGACAGTAATGCTGGCTCTTGCAGCTTCTGGGGACCCGACTCGGGCTGCGAGGCCCCTGGAGCTCCCCCCACGGGCTACCAACGTGTGCTTGGTGGGCGCACATAATTTGTACAAAAGAGTTAATTTTACAAAAGAAGCTTGGATGATGTCATCAGTGATGTCATCAATGATGTCATCTGAGATGAGATGTCATCAGTGATGTCATAAGTGAAGTCATAGAGTATGTCGTGAGTGATGTAGTATGTGAGGTCGTAAGCAGTGCATGGCAGGGGCGCAAGTTATAATTGGCTCTGCTAACTATAACTGGGGAATTTTTGTGGTTTTTTAGAGTTCAAGACGTTTAATGTTGACACTAACATATTCACCTAACAATAACATTACTTTAACCTTTGCAAATAGCTAATAGGGGCAGTAGTAGCATCCTCTTACATCCTGGCACATGTGAGGGAGTGGCAAAGGCATTCCCAATAAGCATATAATGTTTACAAAAGTATAGTTTGTTGTAGAGTTTCCAGAAATGTCAGCACAAACCAAGGGGCTAGGATGGACCTAGAAGTCTGCAAAAACCTAGCTGCAGGTCTGCAATCTTATGGAAAGAGGTCCTGGTTCTATTTTGGACCTCTAGCAGGGTTCTAGAACCATGAAATAGGTCCATGAATCCCTTTTGCATGAGACTAGGACCTTGCTAGAGTCTGTGAAGCCACAGTTAGGATAGTCAACACCTAATTTTCTTTTAGAAAATGTAAAATACATTTTAAACTTAAAAAGATGGATGACGGTCATTCGCTGGGTAGATTAGTCACCCTCAGAGATTGGGTGGAGGGCTCGGCCTTGCAGCCAACACCCATTGCAGATGGCTGAAGGCCCTGCAAAGTAAGCCCGGGCAGCGTACTCCGCTCTGCCAGCGGAATTTGCGGAGTTTTAACAACTGCGAGCTCCGCTGGGAATGTAAAGTTGAGGCAAAACTCCGACTCTGTGGCGGAGCGGAGTATGCCCCTCAGCCCCTGTGCCACGGCCCGAAAAAAAGGGTAAAAAAAACCACTTACCTTCTCTCTGGCGTCTGCGGGCCGCCCTACTCCTCGCTGTGGTGTCTCCTCCTTGCCCCGGTCCTCCTCCTCGCATTGCCGATCGCAGTCCCCTGCGTTTTACGTCTTGCATGAAATTTCATGCACGACGTAAAACGTAGGGGGTTGAGACCGGCAACGCGAGGAGGAGGATGGCGGCGAGGAGGACACACCACGGCGAGGAGGAGGGCGGCTCGCAGACGCCAGAGAGAAGGTAAGTGGTTTTTTTGACCCATTTAAAAAAAAAATTGTGGGACTGGGGCGGAGTGGAGCAGAGCTCCACTGAGTTTTTTTTTAACTCAGTGGAACTCCGGGGAGTGCCACTCCGCATATTCTGCCCAGGGTGACTGCAACTGGGGGTGAGTGTCTGAAAAGTTTCAGCGCTCCGTCCATCATCTCCTTGTGTTTGCTTTGTTCGCCCTAAGTTGGCAGGGTATGCCCAGACTTGGGTCCCTTGCTCACTTTGCCATTGGATTCAAGCTAGCCTGGCTGATGAGGGCTGTTAGCCCGAAACCGGTCCCAGAATGCTTGTTTCCGGTCCAGGGAAGACATGGCTTGGCAGTTCGGGCTGGACTGTTCCCATGAGGCACAGGGTTAAGACTGATTTGCATATAGCTGTGTCTGAACTGGGGTGGCGAAGTGAGCTAAAGAACGATGATGGATTCAACCCAGATCTGTGACTGGGGGCGAGTGTCTGAAAAGTTTCAGTGCTCCGTCCATCATCTCCTTGTGTTTGCCAGGTTTACTGCAAAGCAGGAAATTTCTGCCTGCAAAATGTTGGGGCAGGGCCTGGTCGAGGGACAAGCCTTCCTGCCAACCTCCACGGCAAATGGCTGGATGAGATATCATCAATGATGTAATTCACCAGGGATATTATCTATGACAGGTGTCTTCAACCAGTAGATCATGAGCTACCAGTGGTTGTATGATAGAGGCACAAATGGTTTTAACACGGGTGCCTCTACCATGCAGCCCAACCACGAATGCGTCTTAACCACGCATTCTTTTACCACACATGCCTTTACCACGAAATTTCGTGGTATAGGCATGAATGGTAAAGGGGTATGCGTGGCTAAGGTCGCCACTACCCCACCTCCCCCAACCACCCCCACCTCTGCCTCCTGCTCTGTCCCTTAAACTACCCAAATCTCTTCCACTGCCCTAAAACCTACCCCAAAACTAAAAACTACTCCAACTACCCATTCCCCTCCCACTGCCCAAAGACCTAAAACCCTACACTACCCTGCCCCCCTGCCCCCGCCGTCCCTTAAACTACCCCAACCCCTTCTACTACCTTTAAACCTACCCCGACCCACCCTCTCTAAAAACTAACCCACGTACCCATTTCCCTCCCACTGCCCTAAGGCGTAAAACCCTGCACCCTAACTTACACTACCCCAACCCCCGCCCCCGCTGTGCTGTCCCTCAAACAACCCCAACCCCTTCCACAGCCTTAAAACCTACCCCGACCCTCCAGCCCTATAAACTACCCCATCTACCCATTCCTCTCCCACTGCCCTAAGGCCTAGAACCCTACACTACTCTGCCCCTGTGCTGTCCCTTAAACTACCCCAACCCCTTCCACTGCCCTAAAACCTACCCCGACCCTCTGACCCCCGCCCTAAAAAACTAACCCAACTACCCATTCCCCTCCCACTGGCCACTGGCCTCAGGCCTAAAAGCCTGCACCCTAACTTACACTACCCCACCCCCCTGCGCTGTCCCTTAAACTACCCCAACCCCTTCCACTGCCCTAAAACCTACCCTGACCCCCCTCCCAGCCCTAAAAATTACCCGCACTACCCATTTCCCTCCCACTGCTCTAAGGCCTAAAACCTTACACTACACCGCCCCGCGCTGTCCATTAAACTAACCCAACCCCTTCCACTGCCCTAAAACCTACCCTGACCCCCTCCCAGCCCTAAAAAGAAGCCAGCCCCAATTACCTCAACACGGCGTCTTCCTGCTTCTATCAGCAGCTATACCGCGCACTGCTTTAACCATGCTTATGTCGGAACACATGTGGTTCAGACCGCTGTGTTCCGACTGTTTCCCGTTACCAGTAGCTCCCAGGCACCTTCAAAGTACCTTGCAGCTTGAGTTCATTTGTTAATAAGTACAGGGTCACATTTTTCTTTTAACTTTAAGGGAAGGCTGTGTTTACTTTAAATTATTGTCATCAGGCTGCAAATAGCAGGGCCTGATAATGAGCAGTTCTTAGTCAGATGTATGGGTAGGCTGAGTCACAGAGGTGAAGAACTGAAGCAATGAAGTATTTAACTCTTAAATAAAAGTCCTTGTGGACTCAATATTGGAGTGTGAGAACAAAATGATGTTTCTGAATGTTTTTAAATGGCAGAAAATTAAAATGAAAAGTAACTTTTATCCCAATTTAAAGAGTCACATTTACAAGCAGCAGGCCTTTTGCTCATTACTGGCCACTGTGCGATACTATATAAAATAAACCCATATAAAATAGTCATTTTTTTCAAATGAGAGAAAGTAAAAGTGAAGAAAACTTTTTCTATGAAATATTAAGTATTACTGTATTTCTCCTCTTTCAATTAAGCCAAGAACCTCTAAATGTTTTATGAAGTACATATATTCACTTAAAATTCCTCCCAATTAAACACATTTATTTTTCTGTTATAAATATGCCACCATGTCACTGGAAGCAAGATGCTTGGTGTTTGTAAATGTAACAATTGGAAATGGGAGAAAATGTAAATGATGTGTTTTATGGAATCCACATAAACAAAGTTAACTCTTCAGTTTAATTTTCTCGATACAGTGCCATATTTATAAGTGAAAAATACAGCCATTATTTTAAGTTGGTTAAATTTAATGGGCAGAAAAATGTTCCGTACATCTTTGCAAAAAAAGTTCTGCTCTTTAAATCTCTCCCATTTGTATTATGCATGTAACTGTGACACATATGGCGAAAGGTATGTCCTGTGCCACAAGTACATACAACACGATCTCTCAGTCACCTGTACACATGTATCCCATTCATACACACACATGTTCATACATCCCCAAAGACCACGCTCTCACTGGCACACATGGCAGCCCTGTGTTAATGTTCAGAGTCAAATTATTTTGTTCAAACCATAACATCTGGCTCTATGGATATTAGGCTTAAAGCCAATTAAGTGGGCGTTGGGCCGTCTGGCCACAGTGCGCGAGGTGTTTAGCCTTCAGTAGCTCAAAATGATTAGCACTTATCAGAAGTAGCTCTTACTACAGAAAAGGTTGGAGACCTCTGATCTATGATGTCATTTAACAAGTCATGAGTGATGCTATATGTGAAGTCATAAGAAGTTCATGACACTGAAGTGAGTTATGGTTAGTGAACCTTACCATAACTGGCGAATTTCAGTGTTTTTAGGTTTTGGCTTATACCATAACTTTTTCAGTGAAATTCTAAGGTGTTTTTAAACATAACATATGTTAAGGTCACTAAAGCGAGCAATAACTTTAATGTAACCGTTTGTTTTCCTGTATATTTATATAATTAATATAATTATACGTATCGTGTTGGCCCCATAAAAATGATAACTTGTACCACTGGGACATCGACTCCTTCCAGGAGAAGAGGTCCTTCCTAAAGATCATATGTGGATGAGATCTGCTAGGAAACTGCGCCAGGACCATAACCCCAAAAACTTGTCTGAAAGCAGAGAACTGAGGTGTGTGCCCCACACTCCACTACATCAGAACCTGGGGAGAGAGCAAATAGTGACAACAGGTAAATGCCCCTTGCACTGGTGGTCCAGGGGGTGTTGTCGCCTCTGCTTAGTGGGTTCCCAAAAGGACACTGCAACTAGACTAAAAGCCAGCGTGTTGCAGCCCCAGTTTTCGGCAGAAGGTTGTATTGAAAAGGCTGTCTCGCTTTTTTTCCCAAGAATTTGAAGACGGCTAATTAGGCCCGCCATGATTAAATTGGGTGGGGCTGCATCAAAAATTAATTAAGGCACAGGCTCTGACATGAATGAGGAGGAACGCCTCAAACACTGGTGACATTTTGCCGTGTTATTAGGAGCCAGCAATTAACGAAGCAACTGTCACTGACATTGTTCTAAGAAGGTTAAATTAGGAGACTATTCAAAAGATTGTTTCATGCTGGAACTTTTGTTTTTGAGAGGCAAGCTCCCTGGAGACATGATGTGCTGCTAGGCTACAATTAGAAAATAACAATGTATAACCTTGGACAAGTCTCTGGCATATTTACTAGACTAAAACACGGGGAGCAGTTTGTCCAAGGCTAAATATCATCTAATAATGACTATAAACTTAAAGGCATATTTACCAGGAAGTGGCGGAGCGCGGCGTTAGCCTGCTTGGCTTACCGCCGTGCACCGCCACTTCTGAAACGCAGGGCTGCACCGTATTTACAAGGATACGGTGCAGCCCCGTGTTTCCCCCTGCGCTGGCGCTAATTTAGCTGTCTAGCGCCAACGCAGGCACCCTTGCACCATAGTGCAAGGGTGCCTGCGTTGCAGGAGATGAATGTTTATGTGCAGGAAGGTGTTCCTTCCTGCACATAAACAATCTGAAATGGCGTTTTGTAACTTCTATGTGTGCTGCTTAATGCAGCACACATGGAAGTTGCAAAACGTCATTTCCTTTTTTTTTTAGTTTATGACTTTTATTGAAGAGAAACAATTATAAGTATTACAAAAAATAAGGAAAATACACCTTATTAACAACGCATAACATTAATGGAGTCAGTTGAACCAGAAATTCCTTAACAGCATAGGAATATAAAATAGAGGTGAAGTAATAAACCGAATAAGCAGAAAAGGGTAATTATACAGTTTATAATTTATTTATTTTTACAAAAGGGAATAGAAGAGGAAAGAAGAAAGGAAGAAAAAGAGGAAAACAAAAGAAAGAAAAGAAAAGAGAGAAAATGAGTTATTATGGGAGATGATGAGTGAGAAGATAAGAATGTAGTAAAGGGAAGCCAAAATAAGTCAGATTTGATTTTCTGAGAAAAAGAAGAAGAAGAAACAGTTGATATTCTATGTTTATCACAAATAAGGTTCCACCAAGCCATAATAGATAACTTAGAATTATCTTTCCAACACGATAAAATAATTTTAAAAGCAAGAGCAATAAATAAGTCAAATAAAACCGGTTTTGGAGATATGTTATCAAAATCAGCAGATAAAGTACCGAAAAACACATTTTGGAAAGAAAGTGGAATATTACATGAGAAAATCATGATAACTTTTATGGTTTTATATTTCTGAAACAGAATAAAGTTGAACTGACTACATGAGAAAATCAATAAACATTTTGCCCAAATATTTTTCCAAAATGCAATAACTTTAGGACAATAATAAAGGAGATGACTCAGAATACCATCAGAGGCAAGACATGACCAGCAGGAGGAGGAAACAGATGAGTCAATTTTATGAAGGATAAAAGGGGTAATTACAGCTCTATTATAGATAAAAAAATAAATATTGTGTTATATTAGCAGCCTTAGAGGTTTTAATTAATTTACTCCATAATAAGTCCCATTGTTGGATAAATAAGGATTGAGATAGATCTCTCTCCCATAATAATTCAGTAGGTGATTTATTTCTCATAGTGACAGGGGAAGAGAGAGATTTATAAATAAAGGAAGCTTTGGGGGTGGAGCCAGTAGGAAGAACATATAAAGGTGTCACAGGAATAAATGGTGTAACATCAGGTGTAAAGTTGTTGCTTAATAAATAAGTATGAAGTACAGGAATTCATTGATTGTATTGTTGGAGACAAGAATCAGGAAGGCCATACTTCTCTTGCTATTGTGGGAAAGATAAAATAGAATTATGGGAAGTCAAATGATGTACAAAAAAAATACCCTTTTCCTTCCAATATTTGAAGTAAAATGATTTGTGGTGAAATTTAATTAATTTATTGTACCAAATAGAGGAAGCAAGAAAGGATTAACAAGAATCAGATCCTTGGTTAAATTGGGTATGTAATAAAAAGTGGGAGTATTTAAGAATAGGGTTTTTAGATATAAATGTGCAATTAGACATAGAAACAACATCTCGAAAAGAAAATTCATGTAATAAAGAACATTAAAAAACAACCCATTTTGGTATTGGAGAATCAAGGTAATCTTTAGATAAAGCATAAAATTGACGGATTAAAAAGGCAGTATGATATAACTTAAAGTCAGGAAATCGCACACCCCCTTCAGTTTTTGGTCTAATCAACTTCGATAAGGCAATACGAGCACGCTTGTTATTCCAAAGGAACTTAATACAGATGGAGTTTATTTGGGAAAAATAATAATTAGGAATTTTAAAAGGTAACATAGAAAGTAAAAAAAGGACATGAGGGATAATCATCATTTTGATAGTATCTAATCTACCCCACCAAGATAAAAATAGGGGAGACCAGGAAGATAATAACTTTTGGAGTTTAGATTTTAGGACGGTGAAATTTTGAACAAGTGTGTCAGGTATGGTGGGAGAGAACCAAACTCCTAAATATTTAATCTTCCGAGGACACCATGTGAAATTGGTCTTATGAAACATATAATGATAACAAGAGGAATTAAGTGGTAAGATCTCAGTTTTAGAAACATTTAATTTGTAGCCAGAGACCTTGGAAAAAAGAGTAATCTCTTGCAAAAACGGGCCGATAGAAGTAGCGGGATTAGACATATAAATTAAAACATCATCTGCATAAGCAGAAAGTTTTATTTCTAGAGAATTGACTCTAAATACAGTTATATTAGGGTTGCATCTGATTCGCTCAAGAAAGGGCTCCAGACATAGGAGAAAAAGTATTGGAGATAGAGGACAACCTTGTCTAGTACCTCTATGGAGTTTAAAATAGGGGGGAAAATGGCCATTAACAAACACACAGGCACGTGGGTCAGTATATAACAATTTGATTAAGGAGATAAATTTGTGACCAAAACCAAACCAGCGAAGGGTAGAAAACATAAATTGCCAATTTATACGATCTTATGCTTTCTCAGCATCAAGTGACAAAGCTGCTAGGGGGGAAGGATACTTTTTCCCGAGAGCCAAAATGTTAGAAAACATACTGGAATTGTCAGATGCCAGCCTGCCCTTAATAAAACCTGATTGTTCAAGTTTAATAAGAAGGGGGATGATATCATTTAAATGGGCTGCTAAAAGTTTTGCAAAGACCTTACAATCATAGTTAAATAACGAAATGGGTCGGAAACTTTTACATAAGGTAGGGTCTTTATCAGGTTTGGGGATAATAATTATAAGGGCTTCTAAAAAAGAACCACTGACCTGAGACTTAGACAAAAACAAAGTGTAAAGTTCAAGTAATTTGGGGGCAAAAATGGAGGAGAAAAATAAGAGAAGCTCAACAGTGAAGCCGTCAGGGCCAGGAGCTTTGGCTTTTTTTAGGGATTTAAGAGCATCGGTAATTTCCAAAAGGGAAATATCTTTTTCTAGGGAGGAGAGAAGGTCAGGAATCGAAGGGGGACTAGGGAATCCCCGAAAAAGGATTCAATATCATCTTCAGAGGGGTCTGTATCCTCAGTATATAATTGTTCATAATAAGACTGAAAGGCATTAGTGATGTTAGGATCTGAAGACAGCATCACATTACTACTTTCACATCGAATAGGGCCAACAGTTTTCCTCTCTGATTTAATTTTTAAATAATTGGCTAACATTTTACCAGCCTTATTTTGGCCACCATGATATTTAGACTTAATTTTAAGAAGGACATTACAAGCGTCAGTCGTAACGATTTTGTTCAAGGCAGATTTAGCTTTAACTAAATCTTGTAAATTCGAGGAAGATTTGGAGGTGAAGAAGGCGTGCTCGAGAGCTTTTATATGTTGGAGGGTGGAGAGATAGTTAGCATTTAAGGCTTTTTTCTTTCTGGCAGAGTATGCGATTGTAAAAGCCCTGAAGGAGGCTTTAAAAGCGTCCCAGTTATTGTGTATAGAGGTATCTTTAGAATTATTAATTTGAAAGAATGTATTAATAAATGAGGTCGCTTCTGAAATATAGGTTTAGTCTGATAATAAAGTGTTATTAAAGCGCAAACGGGCCTGTTTAGGGGTAATGAAGGACATATCAAAGGAAGATAAAACAGGAGCATGGTCAGAAAGAAAAATAGAACCAATCCCTGATGATTGAATAGTGGGAAGTAAGGATTTGGAAACCAAAACATAGTCAATACGAGACATAGTATGATGTACATTAGAAACAAATGTGAATTCACATACATCAGGGTTACAAGTTTTCCATACATCAAAGAATGGATGAGAGGAAATGGCAGATTGAAAGGCTTTATGGGAGTTATCAGGTTTGAATTTGCATTTAGATTTCCTATCAGAAAAGGGGTCTAACAGATCATTAAAGTCACCACCGACAATGATGTTGGGATTGGGAATAGAAGACAGTCTCACTTTGATACTATGCCAAAATTCCGGGTCAGCTTTAACTGGGCCATAAATATTGAAAAAAGTAATTTGTTTTTGGAATATAATAGCATCAACCAAAACCCATCGTCCATTCGTATCACATTCAGTTGATAAAATTTGAACATTACGAGATTTGTGGAATAAAATGGCAACACCACCTTTACGATTAGAAGCAGGAGAAAAAACAACCTGGTTAACCCATTGACGTTTAAGTTTGAGAGATTCAACATCATTGCAATGCGTTTCCTGTAAAAAAGCTACATGGGAATTAAGTTTAGATAAATGAGATAGTACCTTTCGACGCTTTACGGGGTGACCGAGACCATGGACATTCCACGAAACAACATTAAACATGTTGCGGGTTGGGGAGGGGAAAATGGAAGCAGGTACAATGGGCTGCAAAAACAATAAAAGAGACAAAAAGACACCATTTAACGACAACCACAACATAATATAAGACAAAAGTGATAAACTGGCTAGAAGAACAAATTAGAAAAACACTCATGTGAGAATAAGAATAAAGATTAAAGAAGGTAAAGAGAAAGAAAGTAGGAGAGAGAGGGAGGATTGAAGAAGGAAAAAGAAGGTAAATAGACCAAGGAAAAAAATCCAGATCTGAATTAAAACGGTTAACAGGTAAGCGAAGGGCATGTTAACACCGAGAACAAGGACGGCGACAAGAACAAAACTAATAAATAAAAAACAGGGAGCCTCTTAAAGAGTGGAGACACATAGAATGACAAGAAAGGAAAAACTGAGGTTTACTGAAAATTAAAAATAATTAGTTACCAGCAGAAAAGAAAGAAGAGTACAATAAAATAGAAGAGAAAGAGGATTAATGAAAACAAAAAGAAGTATGTATTAGAATAGAAACATCAGCAGACTGAAAAGGAACTCAGTCATTAGTCTCCATGTTGCTAGATGAAATACTACGTAGAAAAAGTTTCAGTTTAGCCGGATCGTCGAAAGAGCGTGAGTTTCCTTCATGTGTGATCTTGCAGAGACATGGATGAAGGATGCCATATTGAATGTTCAAGTGTCTCATCTGGGGACGAAGAGCTAAGAATTCTTTCCGACGGGCATTAGTTGCATTAGAGACATTTTGTGAAATAAAAAGATTGTAACCAGACCAAATAAGGCGACTTTTAATTTTGACAGCCTACAGGACACGCATAAGGTCAGTGAATTCCAAAAAGAGCATTATGATACCACTTGGCTTGTTTGAGTTAGGTTGAAGACGACCCAACCGATGTGCACGTTGTATGTTGAGAGAGGGCGAAGGTGGAAGATCTAGGAGATCCGGAAGAAACCTCTTCAAGAAGGACAGAATATCAGAGCCCTCAATATTCTCCGGAAGACCATAAAGACGCAGATTATTTCTTCGATTGCGATTTTCAATGTCTCCGGTGTGGAGTTTGAGTTTTTGTATTTCTTGCTCCAACAGAGGTATTTTGGTAGATATATCTTGAAGATCTCCCACACGATGCTCTAATTCCGACACCTTCCCCTCCATAACAATCCAGCGATCCTCAATTTGTTGTAATTTCTCATTGGTTGCACACATAAATGGTTGAAGACCACGTACCTCTTCCAAAATAGAGTCCAAGACAGGATTCTGGGAAGATAAAATGGGAGACGGCGGGTCATTCTTCGCTCTTTTGGTTTAGTACCCGAAGAAGTTGGTTTAGAAGATGTGTGTAAGTCACTGGCCATCATGCTGTAATGAGTAGAACGTCGAGTAGGCAATAGGGGAGGCGAAGCCGGCCCATGCAACAAAAAGGTAATAGTCAAGTAAAATGACCGTCGAAATACAAGTAGTCTTAGAAAACTTGGAGAAATCCAGAAATGGTAGTATCCAAAACGTTGGCCTTTGGTGCAAATATCAAATGACATTGAAGGGCAACCCAATTAAAGAGAAGAATGTTCATTGGAGAAAGCAACCAGTTGCCAGTGAAGAGTATAGACCAATGCACCATCAGGTCTAAAAAAACACATTCCACATTATAGAATAGCAGTGATGTTAATGTCAGTAATGGTTGAGAAAGAGAAGAAAAGAATATAAGGCATCACTTGGACTTGTGCTCCTCATCCTAAAATGGCGGAGGACTGTGACAGGATGAAGAAAATCATCACAGCGGATCACGGGAACAAGAAAGTGCCTTTATAATAACGAGTTAGACACGAAACTCATTGCTGGTGTCGAGAAGTGCTAGGTTGCTTCCAATTTACACCATGTAGCAAATTAAAGAACAAAAACAGGCAAAAATCTGTAATGCGAGCGACGCGTCTCAGCGAGGAAAAACACTGCCGCGGCTCAAAGGTCTAAAAAAGCACCCTCATGGTGCTGAGACGGCTTACAAATACCGCCGACGTTCCGAAGGGCAATGCCGCAACCGGAGTCATCCAAAACTGCTCAAAAGAGGCAGAAACAGCAAGAAAGCTCCGCATCTGAAACGGAGCTCACGGAACAGCCGCCATCTTGCGTCGGCGCCGAAACCACGCCCCAAAACGTCATTTCTTTTAATGATTGTTTATGTGCAGGAAGGGACACCTTCCTGCACATTACCAACCAATGATCTTTTGCTGTTTCTATGTGTGCTGCACAAGGCAGCACACATGGAAACAGCAAAATTCACCTCATTGCACCAGGTTAAGACCAGGATTTCCCTGGTTTAAAAGCATAGTGTAATGTAATTCATAGTTCATTTTGATTGGAGTCCCCACTCGCAGTTTCCTTGAAATACCTGAGGGGTCACATCAGACTGTTCCACCTGCAGCTGTGATTTGCATATCGTTGGATGCACAGTGAGGAACGGGACACAACCTTTGTTTATCAGTCTTGCAGAACACATTCAGACATTAATCTATGCTTCTTAAGCAGGAATGCATCAATATAAGGCAGCATGCACACTACAGCCCAAACATACACTTAACACTTCGTTTTCATGTTGTGGACTTACATGTTCCTCATACAAAACTGCCCAGAGTATGTAAAAACTGCACGATGCAGGCCTGAACTTGGTGTTCTTTCTCCGCAGACACGTTTTAATTACCAAACTGCCCAGTCTTGTAACAACTGCAAGACGCATGCATTATCTTGGTGTTCTTTCTCAGTAGAAAAGTTTAAATTACAAAACTGCCCATACTATGTCAGAATTGCAGGCCGAACGCATTATCTTGGTGTTCTTTATCAGTAGAAAAATTTTAATTACAAAGCTGCCCGGACTTTGTAAAACTTGCAAGATGTATGCATGGTCTTGTTGGTCTTTCTCAGTAGAAAAGTTTTAATTTCCGGCCAGCCTTCTGTAGAGATCACGAGAAAGAGGCGAGAGTGGTAGGCACTCAAGTCCCCAATGCCACAGACAGGGGCGGCTCATCCATATGGGCGGAGGAGCGTCGCCCCACTGCTTTCTTGCAGTGGGAGAAGCAGAAACATAAAATGGTATTAGAAATACCATTTTATGTTTCTGCTTCTTGCACTGCGAGAAAGCAGAAGGGTTTGGTTGGGGGTTTCTGCTCGAGGGCAGGGGAGGAGTGGCTAGCCCAATGCTGCGGGCCCTGACTGTTTGGTCGGCCCTCTGAGGCCGACCAAACAGTTTTTGACCTCTTCAAAAACCCAAACTGTTCTCCTCCAACCATTAAGCCTGAGGATTCCTCAAAGAAAGCAGCAGATTTCGCTATATTCTTCGATGAAAAGGTCAAAGCTCTGGTGGATAAGGTCGCCCACCCCCCCCCCATGGAGGAGCGGAAATCCTTGGTCACCTGGCAGAACTTTGACGTCATCTCGGAAGATGACCTCCTCAAATGCATCCGCGAAACTAAACCCTCCAACCATTCCTCCGACCCCATCCCTAGCGACATCGCCATCGATTTCTATACCTATACTCTCTCTTACTGGACCAGGCTAGTCAATCTCTTCCTCAGTCAAGGCTCCCTCCCAGTTACCCTCAAATCAGGTCAGGTCACCCCTCTTCTAAAAAAACCGCCGCGGATGCGAACGACCTCAACAACTTCCGCCCTATCTCCAACCTCCCTTTTCTGTCGAAAATCACCGAAAAATGTGTCGCGAAACAACTTTCCTCACATATTATGGACAATAACCTCCTCGACGTCTTCCAGTCGGGCTTCATCCAAAACTGCAGCACTGAAACAGCCATGCTGCAAGTGATTGACGATGCGCTGCATATACTCGACGCTGGGGATTCATGTCTTCTGATTCTTCTAGACCTCTCTGCAGCCTTTGACACGGTTAATCATAGCACCCTCCTCAACACTCTTCAACAGAGAATGGGACTGGATGGCACAGTGCTCAAATGGTTTGCCTCTTTCCTCTCGGACAGATCCCAAATGATCAAGATAGGGAACAGTCTTTCATCTCCTGTTGCCGTAGGTCAAGGCGTCCCTCAAGGTTCTATCCTGGCACCCACCTTGTTTAATCTCTACCTGGAACCTTTAGGGAACCTCCTAAGCAAATCTGGGATCCTTTACCATCTGTATGCGGACGACACGCAAATCTACCTTAAGGTGTCCTCCGCACACGATCTCTCCCTACTCAATTCTACCCTCAACTCTATTCACAACTGGATGTCTGCTCACCAACTCATTCTGAATCCCGCCAAAACTGAATTCCTCCTCCTCTCTACCTCTCTCTCACCTCCTCCTGTTCAATCTTGGATGGATCAGCTGAACCTTCTCAACAACAAACCCATCATTGTTGACAGCGCTAAATCCCTAGGTGTCATTCTCGACAAAAGACTCAACCTAATCACCCACATCAACTCTATTGCTAAGAATGCACGGTACCAGCTGCGCCTTCTGTGGGGGATCCGTCGGTTCTTCCCGGAGAAAGACTTAAAAACCTTGGTTCAATCTCTGGTTCTCTCAAGACTGGATTACTGCAATTCTCTTCTGACTGGCCTACCCAAATCCCACCTCTCCCCTCTCAAATCCATCCTCCATTCAGCAGCTCGCTTCATTTCAGGGTCTAAACGAAGCGACCACATCACTCCTATCCTGTCCTCTCTGCGATGGCTTCCGATCGAGGCAAGATCTATTTACAAAACTGCCTGCATCACACACAAAGCCTTACACACGTCCTCCCCTCGTTACCTGGCGAATAAACTGAAATTGTCCGGTGGCTCTCGCCCTTCTCGCAATGCGGAAAAGCTTCTGCTTGAGCCCCCGTCTTCAAAAGGGAAAGATCGATGGCTCAATCCTTCTCGGGCAATGCGGTGAGAATCTGGAACTCGCTTCCCCCACTGCTCCGTGCCACCTCCTCTACCCGGATCTTCAAAGCTGACCTCAAGTCTCTTCTATTCCAAAGACACTTCCAGAACTAATACGTTCGGTCTTAGGCCCCTCTAGGAAGTCCGCTCGTCAGTATAAAGTTGTACTTGTGTCTGTTCATTCCTTATTTTATGTGTTGTGTTGGTTTTTATGTGCGTGTTCCCCCCATTATAAGTCCCCTGTGAAGTCACGCCTCTCTACTACCTCAAGGAAGCTCTTCCATGATAGGAATTCTGTATTCCAAGCCTATAGAAGGGCCTTCTCAGTGTGCTTCGAGTTACTGCCACTTATTACAGTATTTTGCCTTTAGTGTATTTTGTACCCCATGTATCATATATTTTGTACCCCATGTACCCCTGTTGAATCCACGCCCTCTCTACTACCTCAAGGAAGTTCTTCCACTATAGGAAATTCTGTACTCCAAGCCTATAGAAGCGCCTTCCCAGTGTGTCATGTGTGACTGCCATTTATTGCAGTATTATACCTCCATTTGTATTTGGTATCCCATGTTTCATGCACATCTGTCACTTTTTCCTATTGGAACTCATTCCTCTTTTGTATTTGGTTTGTTTGTTTTTGCACAATTGTCACTTTTTCCTCATGCAATGTAACGCTTGTCTTTGTATTATGCTCATTTGTATCCTCCTCCTTATGTAATGTTGCTGATCCTGTTGTGAAGCGCTCTGACACCCTCGGGTAAAGTCCGCGCTATATAAAAACGCATAAATAAATAAATAAATAAATAAAATAACTCTTGTCTAGCCGTGCCGCCGTCCAGCCTGTCCGCAACTCGCTACTGGAGCTCCGCCAGCCTCCAAATCAGCACCGATCTGGCGGTCAATCTCTACAGGACCCCCCCCCATACAATTTCAGGGGATGCTGCTGACATCGGGTGGCAGATAAATTGCGGATATTCTGCCCCACCCGCAGAGCCTCACCAGATGGCGGCCATCTTGCTGGTAGGCTCTCTAGCGCCCACATGTCTGGGCATACTTGTTGCATTTAGGGCATTGCCCTAAAGTATGCAAAAACGTAGTAGGTGGAATGCTTAAATTAATCTCAGCCACTGGTAATTACTTGCGGCCAAGCATTTCACCCATTACTTTTTTGTTTACTTCAGTGTGACATCCTAAGTGTGACAGCTATGCCCACACGTGGATCCTGTGCTCACTGTGGCACTGGAACTAAGCTGCACCTGAGTAAAAAGCCCCAACTAGGCCGGAAACAGTGTTAGGTTGCTTGTGTTCTGGGTTAGAGAGGACCTGGCTTTGCAGTTCAGGCTGGAATGCTGCCATTAGAGCAGAACCAAGACTGATTTGCATATGGCTGGGTCTAATCCCTGGGGGCAATGTAGGCAAAAAAACGATATACTGGGATTTGGTCCCCAAGTAATTAACAGTGGCTGAGAATAATTCAAGCATTCCATCTATCAGTTTTTATATACTTCAGTGTGGCGCCCCAAGTTCAACGGGTATGTCCAGACATGAGTCCCGTGCTTACTGTACCACTGGAACCGAGCTGACGAGTCCCAATTAGGGCAAACCTAATCTTAGGTTGCTTGTGTTCCAGCTCAAAGAGGACCTGACTTGGCAGTTCAGGCTGGACTCTTCCTACTGAAGCAGACCCAAGACTAATTTGCTTTTGGGTGGGTCTAATCTGTGGTGGCATGGTGGGCAAAGAAACAATGGACGGGAATGCAGTCCCCAAAAAGTACCAGCGAGTGAGATTAATTCAAGGACTCCACACATCACTTTTTGATTGCTTCTCAGAATGTTGGCACTTTTTTTTAAATATGTAGTGGGGCTACAGATGACCCTGTAAACAAGAACCAAGTCTTGCAGGTGGTGGAGCTCACATTATGGTTAGGGGTGCATGGCTTGTATGGGTACCCTTCTCACTTACTAAAGATTCCTCTTGCATCTGCTCACTGGTGTTGAATTCAGTGTGATTTAATCACCGAACAGCGTTTGCTGGTGTAACATGAATTTGCACAAATAATAAAGCAAAACTTTTTATTGACAACGAAGCAATCATTATTTTCACTGTGATCTAATTCCATTTAATTATGTCAGGAGTGTATTCATGCTGCAGACTACAACCCATCTTCCGGTCCTCAAATGAGGGCATTAACACTCTGCTGGCAAAGGTTTTATCTCATTAGTATGAGCTCAACACTTGAATTCAGCAATCAAAAATTGGAAGGTGACAAGTTAACCTTTGCAAAGTGCCTGCTACTGCACAGCAGCATCTTTTGATCTTATGTGACTTTTGATCAATTTCAACGAAAAGTAATATTTTTATTGCACTTTGCAAATTGCGTAGCAGAGGTTGGCAGAAGTTGACATAATTGGCAAGTGAGTTAAATTCATAATTATGCGGCAAAATCATATTTTTTCAGTTTTTGACTTTAAATTTAAACTTTCACATCTCTGATCACAAGTGTTATGGGCGATATCAGTGACTATGTCTAGAAATATGTTTCAAAATTATTACTATTGGTAGATAATGTGAAAAGAACGGTCAGCTCTTTGCTGTAGAACCCAGCTCTCCAGCCGCAGGCATATGACATGTACAATCAGTGCTTCCTCTCCAGGGGAAGGTGTGACAGTAAGCCGTGGACTTTCTCTCTCTAGGATCCATGTTGTTCCATTGCAAGGGTGACAGGAACACTGCTGTGTCGTCACAGGCATTTAAACACACTGCACCGCCAAACCGTGGGCTACCAGGTGCCGGTGCAGTGTGGTTAAGAGTCAGGGAGTTGTCAGCTCAATGTCTGGATAGATTCGGTGTTGTATGTATTGTATCAGTTCAATGCAATTCACATCTCACTTTGACAATAGTGGTGCATTAAGGTCTTGTTCGCAGAGATGCTGTAGCCTCTGCTGTCAATGGCAGGCAGGATATGCTTGGGAAGGTAGGAGTTTAGACTTTAGGGGGCAGATCTACAAGAAAGTGCCGCAGCGTGGCGCTGCAAGCCCTTTGGCTGCGCCACGCTGCGGCACTTTCAGAGCACAGGAATGCGACATATTTACAAGAATATGTCGCATTCCTGTGTTTCTCCCTGCGCTGGCGCACAAACAGCTGCTAGCGCCGGCGCAGGCACCCTTGCACCATGGTGCAAGGATGCCTGCGCCATGGGGAGATTGTTTCTGTGCAGGAAGGGGCACCTTTCTGCACAAAAACAATCAGTACAGGCTTTTTCCTCTTTCAATGCGTGCTGCAGAATGCAGCACGCATTGAAAGAGAGAAAAACGAGGAGAAATGAAAACATTTCTCCTCGGTGCGCCTCGCTACGCCACCTCTAGGGTGGCGTAGCTCAGACGCATCTCCAGAGTTACGATTTCTCGTAATTCTGGAGATGTGTCTTGTTCCATGGGTGTTGCGTGGGAACACCCACAGCAACACCCATGGAACGCCCCTTCACCGCAAAGTGCTGCGTGTGAAGGGACGGTATTTACAAGGAGAGGAAAAGTCACGCATGGTGGCTTTTCCTCTCCTTGTAAATATCGAGGAGCCCCCTGCGCCACCAGTACGTCACGAAAAGTGACGTACTGGTGGCGCAGGGGGCTTGTAAATCTGCCCCTCGATCCCTTTGAGGGGCACTTTCTGCAGGGATACAATTACTAGTACCCGTCCACCACGGGCGCACATTTTGTGCTGTAATACTTACAGTCACTATTTTGTACCAGCCGCAGTCCGTGCAGGTAACAGCGGTGGGGCTGTGGGGCCGCGTGTGGGGATATTTCGAGGGATGATGCCGAGGGAAAATTAATTATTTCTTAAATTTTTCCCTCTGCATCGTCCCTCGAAATGACCCCCCACGCGGCCCACCGCCTTACCGCTGTTACCTGCACGGACCACGGCTGTTTTGTACTGCATCTCCCCACACACTGCACAATTTGTCCTGCGACCTACAGTAGCTATTGCTTGGGGCAGTTTGTCAATTGATGAGGTCGCTGTTAGTAAGTGGTGGGGATTAGGATCAACAATGTCGCTCTCCACCCTGTTACTCCTCAAGCTCCATTTTTAAGAAGTTAGTAGTCTAGCAAAAATAATCTCCAAAGGGGAAGCACTCAAAGATCAAATTCAATTTTCACATTGGTCAATCACGTTACATAAGCCATGTTCTCAAAATGTCCATAAAGTTGACTCGTAGTCATCCATCCATATGTAAGGTCCAGTAAGGAGCCTTATATGCCGTTGATTTAAAATACATGATCAATCTATATTCTTCATTTCTTCATAAAAATAGATGACAGCCCAGCCAACGTGTTTCATCCTCACATTGAACTTCATCAAGAGTTGTGATACTTCTGCTCATACAAATTAACTGTCACAAGTGTGTCTTAAAACCATGTTAAATCCCCTGTAAATCTTTCATGTAGGTATGTCAATCAGCATTTCATTGGGCAGCACACTCAACTTTATGGAAATTTTTAGAACAAGGCTTATGTAACATGTTTTGACCTATGTGAAAATGGGATTTGATCTTTGAGTGCTTCCCCTTTGGGAGATTATTTTTGTGTGAATCAGGGGTTTGTGGGGTAGGCTGACCCTTGAGTTTAAGCACCAAACAATTTGAAATTCCTTAGTTTATACTTGTGCAGTGGAGGACAACCATTGCTGACAAATTTGCAGGGTTTTATAGCGGTGTAGCATTTTAAATGTAGGTAGGATCTCACTGTCATGCCAAAGGAAAGTCCGTCTACTCTGCACCCATCCACGACTGGCCGGGAACGGGTGCCAGCCATTAGGCAGGATGAATCATGTATACCACACAAGCTAAAGGTCTTTATCAAGTAAGTGCCACTGTCTCTGAACAAACAAGTAATGCACTGCTAAAGCAAGGAATATTTTCCATTCAGAAGGATTTACCAACTTGTCTACAAGGCCGAACTGGGAAGCAAAAGTAGCCCAGGCAAAAATATTCAAGTCAACCCCATTCCCTTCCTCCTCTCATATTTCACTCTTTCCTTGTCTCTCTCTTCTCTCCTTTTACTCTCTTTCATCTTAAGCATCCACAGTGTCTGCCGTAATTACCTGGGGAAGCTTGAGAAAGGAGCAGAGGTGCCATCAGAGGCCCTCTGCCTTCAAATACTGGCTCACTAGGGAAATGCCTGGTAGAATAAATGGCAGTCCGGGGCTGCTGTCTAAGAACCCACCCCCCCTTAATCCAATGGTATTGACTCTGTAGACTAAACTGCCAACTCAGCGTCACCTCAGCAGCACTTAAAAGATGGCTCAACAAATAAACCCATCCATTTTGCCAATTTGAATACACGCTCTCTCGTAAAGCTCATATCTGAAATTTTTGACTTGTTAGTGAATGGTGACTTAGAGATACTCTTAATAGCTGAAACCTGGTTAACACAATGTTCAGCTCCAGATATGCTAGTTGCTACTCCTGAGGGATATGTAAAGCAAGCAGAGAGAGACCCCTTGTTCTGACCAAGGGAATAGGGTACTCTTCACAAGTCAAGCAAAATATCCCTCAGGAAAGAATTTACAATACCACCTCAACAAGTAATAGGTTAGAATTTATCTATTACCTAACAGCACCCACCCTATTGTTGCTAAAAACGCACAGCACAAATATAAAATCACTTCCTAAAACATTCAATTAAAAATATCATTTTTGCAAAACATGTTTTATTAAAATATTATCATCAAAAATCATTTAACAGTTAAAATACATTTTTCTACACCTGTATTTCATACATGTCAACAACACAATTGATACAGAATTCCCAATAGGACACAAATCACAATACAAACTGACATAAAAAAGAGAGAAAAGCTTTAGACAATACACTCTGTCATTAAAAATAACATATCCTAAGTCGATTATTTAGGGACCCAGCCTGGATGTACTTCTTATCTCACAAATACAGGACTGAATCCACCATAGGATTATGTCAACAAATTTGCGTCGACGCGTTTCGATGGTTTTAATATTTTTCCATCTTTATCAAGACAGTAGTTTTAATTTTCTCTGTAATCGTTTCCGGTTTCTAGGTCCTTGTTTCGTTTCAATTGTCCATATAAGTCTCATAGAGTTGGGTATACCTCTTTTGAATAACCGACCTCGATTGAGGTTCAAATGTTGGGCCTGCCGTTTCAAGGCACCTTGTTTTTATGTTGCTTATGTAAGCGGGACTACCGGCTTTATTATTCTCCTGGGATTCCTGACTTAAATTCTAACCTATTACTTGTTGAGGTGGTATTGTAAATTCTTCCCTGAGGGATATTTTGCTTCACTCCTGAGGGATATTACAGGATCAACAGCAATAATGTACCCCTGCCTTCTCTCCGGCACGATCACTGTTGATTGCATTTCCCCCCTACCACCCTCGCCCCTACTTCGTGTCTTGCTTCCCCATGCGCTCGGTTATCTGATCGCGCAGAGGGCTGGTCTTCCAGCGTTCCCTTCCTGGGGTTCAGCACCTCTGCGCCTCTATGCCTGCACCCAGCGGAGTACCCTTGTCCATCACAGACATTATTGGATTTCTTTCTTGTTTCATGCTCTTTTTTCCCCTCATTATTGTTATTTCGCTTGGCACACCACATGTGCTGCTGCCCTTGATGCCCAGACTACATGTGGTCCCCTTCTCCCCATGAAAGCGCACTGGGGGCGGGAGGGGGTTTTATTGCCTACGCGATTCACAATGTTTTGTTGCGAGTTCCGCTGCCTGGAATTCTTGTACGTAATTTGTAGGTGAGATATCATTGACAATTTGTGGGCGCGTGCCCAATGATGGACATTTCTTGTATCCTTATTGTCAATGTCGCATTGCTTATGCGATTATCTTGCTAATTGATGTCCTAGTAAGGGGCATGTTGTCTCTTTTTGCTCTCTTTTCATCTCGTATATATTAAAACGTTGCTTGGGAAAAAAAAAAAAACAGCTATAGTGTACCCTCTAAAAGAGGAGGTGGCGTAGTGGCAATCATAAGCAAACATCTCCAAGCCTCAGTGCCCCAGCTGGAGCGCATAAAAAAACACTGATTTGTTACTATTTATAAGAGAGCTAAATAAGAGCTCTAGAACTTTCCTTTTAACGTATCATCTTTCAAATTATATGGTCGGTTTATTCTCTCAATTAATTTTATGGAGTCCCCCGACAGAGTCAAAGATTGTGAATTTTTAGAGCTACTGTCGTCCCTCAGTTTTACTCAGTTAATTCACACCCCTACACATGACTCTGGACGCATTCTAGGCTTATTATGGACCTAAAACATTGAAGTCACAGAGTTTTCCATTTCTTCCTGCAGATGGTCCGATCATTCCCTGATTGGGTTCTCTCTTGTAGCAATGGAAGAGCTCAATTTTAAAAAACTGACAAATCAGAACAGAGCACCGATGGTGCAAACTTCACCAAGGAGTGAAGGTAAAAGCACTACCTGACACCCTCTTTGGATCAGGACATAGATTCAGCCTCCTCAAGCTGGCTCAACGGTGTGCTGCTCAAACAACGTACCTCTAAGACGCAAACCATGAGGAGACTGTATACTGCTTGTTGGTTTACTCATGAACTCGTGATTGCAAAAACTAGGGTGTGCCCGCCTAGAGAGACAATGGTGCAAAAGCTACTCAGAAGAGGTTAGGGTGAGATACAAAAAAGTATGAGTGATTACAAACAAATCATTTCGGGCACTAAAACAGAATTCTGTACTAAGAGGATTTTGAATTCCTCCAACATTCAGAAGGAAGTGTTCAGAACGGTCAAAGAATCAGCTTCTCCAGAAGGATCTTACCAGCATTATCCCTTCTCAAAATATATGATACAATCTGAACTTCTTTTTCTGAATAAAATTAAGGGCATATGTAATGGAGTAAATTAGGGACTTTATCAACTAGCACAAACCAATGTTACTCCTAATGCTGTAAAAATAGATTTTTTTTTCACCAATTGACTTAATTACTCTACAGAAAATAACCACAGTAGTAAAATCAGTCTCTCGGCCCGCTCCATCCTCCATAAGCAAATGTGGTTAGTGCTAAAAACCAGCTGTTTTCGCTGCTTAATTCTTCTCTGGCCCAGGGAATGGAATATCAATTATTCAAAGAAACAATAGTAATACCTCTCCTGAAAACAAGAGGAGCTGACCCAGCCTTATTAAATAAGTACAAACCCATCTCGATGTTACCATTATATGCCAAAGTTCTGTAAACGTATGCTGTTAACATTATTTGCGGTCACCTTCAGATGTCTAACTCCTTGGATCTGTGACAGGCAGGCTTCTGCCCAGGAGATCGACTGAGTAGGTATTATTGCCAGTCATGGATGACCTTAGATTGGAAGCGGACTCCAGCCGTGCTTTTGCCTTGGTTTTTCTTGACCTCTTAGCAGCTTTTGACACAGTTGATCATAACATCCTATTCTACCATGTTAAAACACTGGCTTCAGGGGCTATGCATCATTCAGGCTGAATTTGTTTTTATCTAATCGTACCCAGGCAGTCCAGTTGTCATTTTTTGTGGTGAAAAGACATCATGTTCACTTTGATGTTCCTCAGGGATCCTCTTCATCCCCATATTTGTTCAACATCTATGTTCAACCATTGATTAAGGAGATGACTGCCAAGGGTTGAAAACTTTAGACCTATGGTGATAACACACAGATCCTTTTACATTTGGAGGAACAGCTTCCCTCCCAGATTGCATTCCAAGAGTTTATGTGTTTTACCTGTAACTAGATAGGGAACAATTGCGTAAAACTAAATGCAGAAAAAAACGGAGATGGTAGTTTTTAACCACAAACGAGGAACTATGCAGGATTTGCAGTGGCCCCACGAGATGGATTCACAACCAATTCCCTCTGGATTTAGCAAAAGGCTTGGAGTGATCATAGACTCTAACCTATCTCTGAAACCCCATATTTCAGTGGTGGCATTGAATTCTATATTCCTGTTTAGACAAATCAGAAAACTGGTGTATTTTTTAATATTGGGGGATCATAAGACAGTGGTTGTAGCCTTAATTGGTTGAAGACTAGACTACGCTAACTCGCTGTACTTGGGCCTCTAGTCCACGGTGGCACACAGGACCAAATTGTCCAGAATGCAGACACTCACCTCCTGCTAAACATGGCCAAACAAGTTCCTGCACCCACATTATCGAAACAACTTCATTGGTTCCTGCTGAGGTACAGAGTCCAATCCAAAGTTCTTTACATCCTCTTCAAGGTCCTTCATGGCTTACCTCTTTCACAGAATTTACCTTAAAAAGTCATTAAAAGATATACTTCATCTCAGACCTCGCGGTCCTCTGCTGCACAGCTATGTTTGGTCCAAGAATCATCAAATCTAAACTGGGAGCTTGAATCTTTTTGTTTGTGCACTAGCGGAAAGGTAATTTGAGCCACAGGGGGGTGCTGGCGAGCCACACATAAATACTCACACTGACCCATAGACATGCACGCTCACTCACATCCATAAATTCACCACCATGCACACATACACCCACCATTCACAAGCACATACACACGAAAGTACCCATTCACAAGATGCATGCACTAAAGCACTAAAGCACATACATTCATACATACATGCATGCATGCACCAAACATTAAAAAAGGCAAACTTACCGGCCACAGGGTGGTGGAAGGGAAGCCTCTGAGGGTCCAGGAGGATTGGAACTGCTGCCTCCTCTAATTGGATGATGTTGGGTTAGCCAAGGAGAAGAGGCAGCAGACCCTTACTCGTCACAGAGTTGGATGGAGTCAGTGAATATTCCTCGCCCCAACCCACTGGATGAGTGTGACTGATGGACATTCAGCCCTCTGCACCTCAGGGCTTAAAACTGAAGCACTGAGGTCCCAGTCCACCAGTGACGCACCCCACATTAGGAGGGCAAGGACCTTCAAGCGCTTTGCCAGCCTGAAGAGGTCACGCCCACAGGGCACACACAGTCCGTATTGTGTATTACACCACCACAAATATGGTGCGCATCTTGTGCTGCAACACATACAGTCACTATTTTGTACTTCGCCACTGCACATACAGTGTATGTCTTGTACTGCAACACATGCAGCCACTATTGTGTACTACGCCTCCATATAAACAGAGCACACATTTTTCTTCAGGAAGTAGAGTCACTATTGTGTACTACATCACCACATATATAACACTCATCTTGTGCTGCAACACATATAGGGGTCGATTCCGATCCCGGTCGGAGGCGCACCTAACACCATTCGCCCGGGAAAAAAACCAGGCGAATGCGTGTTTCCCGACCGATTCGTTCATACGTCCGAACGAGCAAGTACGATGCGTATAACTGCCCAGATCCCGACCCAGTCGCACTCACCCAATCCAGCTCCTGTTCTCCGACCGAGCCTGATCCGGAAACGCAGAATTGAGTCGCACGGAAGCCAAAATGCAGCCCCGTCCGGCCGGACTAGTACGATGCGCACTCCGTACATGCCGAACCCGTCGCTACGCACAGCACGTCAAAGCATCCGGGAGAGCCGCACATAAGCTCTGATTCGCGCCACAAGACGATCCACGGCTACGAGACGAACACGCCAGCCACGAGTACGAGTCCAAGCAACCAGAAAGCTGAACGAGACGAACCAACCATGAATCCAATCGTGCAGATCCTACCAATACTCTACATCTATTACCGGAACTGGTACGGACGCGTACGGCGCAGAAGGTAAGTCAGACACCCACCACACAAACAAACCACACGTACCCGATAGACAACACACACACATAGGGATGCAGAAATTACTTACACCAGCAACAGCAGCACCATAGGGGCGGGATGGCTATCACCAATGCCATATACACACATAGGGGCCTGGATGCCAACCACTAACACCACCTCTACCCATGGGGGGCTGGATGCCTACCACTACTACCACCCCTACCCATGGGGGTCTGGATGCCTACCACTACCACCACCCCTAATCAGGGGGGGGCTGGATGCCTGTCACTACTACCACCCCTACCCATGGGGGGCTGGATGCCTGTCACTACTACCACCCCTACCCATGGGGGGCTGGATGCCTGTCACTACCACCACCCCTACTCAGGGGGGGCTGGATGCCTACCACTACTACCACCCCTACCCATGGGGGGCTGGATGCCTGTCACTACTACCACCCCTACCCATGGGGGACTGGATGCCTACCACTACTGCCACCCCTACCCATGGGGGGCTGGATGCCTACCACTACTACCACCCCTACTCAGGGGGGGCTGGATGCCTGTCACTACTACCACCCCTACCCATGGGGGGCTGGTTGCCAACCACTACCACCCCTACTAATGGGGGGCTGAATAGCTGTCACTACCACCACCCCTACCCATGGGGGGCTGGATGCCTACCACTACTACCACCCCTACCCAGGGGGGGCTGGATGCCTGTCACTACAACCACCCCAACCCATGGGGGACTGGATGCCTACCACTACTACCACCCATACCCATGGGGGGCTGGATGCCTACCACTACTACCACCCCTACCCATGGGGGGCTGGATGCCTGTCACTACTACCACCCCTACCCTTGGGGGGCTGGATGCCTACCACTACCACCACCCCTACTCAGGGGGGGCTGGATGCCTACCACTACCACCACCCCTACTCAGGGGGGGCTGGATGCCTACCACTACTACCACCCCTACCCATGGGGGGCTGGATGTCCACCACTACCACCCCTACTAATGGGGGTTGGATACCTGTCACTACCACCACCCCTACCCATGGGGGGCTGGATGCCTACCACTACTACCACCCCTACCCATGGGGGGCTGGCTGCCTACCACTACTACCACCCCTACCCATGGGGGGCCGGATGCCTACCACCCACACCACCCCTACTCATAGGATGGGTAATGCATGACACAAACAGCATACTCCAACATAAGGAATGTAAGACAAAAACAGCCTCCCAACACCATGACAAGCGTGTGTAGACTGTGTCAAATGCCTACAACACTGAACATGACATTGAACATACAATGTGACCCCCTATCACATGTGTCACACATAAATGTGTGTGGCCTCCACAATGCAAGCAGACCATGACCACTGTGGCAATGGGGTCCAAGCCCCCATCATCACAGTGACCAAAAGGTAAGTGTGGGGTCCATAGCTGAAGCACATTTTGAACATTGTGGCAATGGGGACTAAACCCCCATCACACAGTGACCAAAAGGCAAGTGTGGGCTCCATAGCTGAAGCACATTCTGAACATTGTGGCAATGGGGTCTAAACCCCCATCATCACAGTGACCAAAAGGCAAGTGTGGGCTCCATAGCTGAAGCACATTTTGAACATTGTGGCAATGGGGACTAAACCCCCATCATCACAGTGACCAAAAGGCAAGTGTGGGCTCCATAGCTGAAGCACATTCTGAACATTGTGGCAATGGGGTCTAAACCCCCATCATCACAGTGATCAAAAGGTAAGTGTTGACATTGAAAAAGCTGCAACTGCCAAACTGCATGGATGATTCCTGGTCACAGAACAACAAACACATCAGTGGCAAAGTAGTGGTTGTGTCCCATAGCAACATAGATTGGGTGAGGCAAACAGTGCAGTGCAAAGAAGACATACCTTTGGCCATGTGCAGAGAAACATCACCCATGGGGGCTGACACTGTCAACATTCATCAACGACACAATGACAGAAGTGACCATCATAATGCAGACCCACATATTTGCACCAATGGGAACACAAATGGAGATATCCTGTGGAGACTGTAGATGTGAGGTGAACAGATACCATACCATGGCAGCAATGGGACACACAAACCATGATCATCGTGCTGACTGATGACCTAGGAGTCCCAGGGACAGCAGGGGGAACCCACTAAACAACATACAGCCAATGGCACACCGAAGATATGCCAATGCAGTGGTGCAGATGCACAAACACAAACAGGCAGCCCCACACTGCACATCAAACACAACAGGTGAGGGGGGGGGGTGTGCCAGTGTCCCCAGGCAACCACACAACACATGAGGAGGCCTGAATACCAATTACACAGATGCGCATACAGTGCCACACAAAAGTAACTCATGGATCCAAATCCCCTATGTGGGCAATCAGGCATTGTTAGATGAGAGGGAGCACAAATCACACATGTCACACAAGCATGTAGGAACAGCAACTAACACAGCAAGACACAGACACACCACAGCACTACCCCCAGTGTCCCCACAATGTGGAGACCCTGGGCTGCATGAGAATCCCACTGTGATGACAAAGCTAAATGTCGTTCACACTGTGAACCACAGTCATGTGTCCTGAGCAACAAACTACCATCACACCTACACAAGCACAAATCAATCAGCACGGCCAGTCAGCCAAGGCCAACATGGAGGCAGGGGCATAGCCGGCCAACAACTCTCATCTGCACACACTCAACACCACACACCTCGACCTCCAACAATGTGCAGCAGTGAAGATCACATGCACTGGTGACATTGCACATGCACCCATGACAATCCCAGGGGTGGCGGTGGCAACTAAGGTGCAGAAACCCATCACACATGGCCAGTCAACAAGACTCCTGAATGTCTGACACACTGCACAGTACGCTGTACATGGACATGACGGCAATACCACACCAACCAATGGGATCCCGGCCACAGTCACACACCAATGAAGAAGCCAAGGTCACCCACAAAGAACACACATAGACAACTTCCAACATTGCAGCCCTGACCCTGAGGAGTGCCAGCAGTCACACACACAACGTGTCACAATCACTGAAAGATAACACAAACTGGAAATTACATGACAGGTGTAAACAACAAGTGCCAAGGGGAATCCTGACTGTGTCCCATCTGCGTTTGCCCACAAACTCAGCCCTGACAGCAAACACACCTATGGGTGACACCCTGATGACCAGTAATGTGCCATGCACCCACATCCCAGAGAACCAGGGAGAAGACTTTGGGGGAACATAGGTCGACTCAGCAAGCATCACAAACAGGAACATCACTAGGGATCCCAGCATGCCCAGCAACATGGAAGTGAACACACACAGACATGGTCACACAACACACACCTTGGGCTCAGGCAATGTCACAGAATTACACACTGCCATGAGGGGACCCCACTCCTGTGTGAGGAAAGCTGGCCCATACGTTGCCTCAGTAGGGCTCCATCATGTCAACAGAACACTTGGTCACACAGTCAACAATTAGCACCAAATGAAGGCTCCCGTCATATCAGCCTGGTCATGGGACTGTCACCGAAATCATCAGCACAGATCCAACACACATGTATAGCAAGTTGCACTGATAACACATATGAGTCCTTCCCCATTGATGCCCAAACTTGCATGTCCAGTGGAGATGGCCACACGGTCAGGGAAGTAGACTAATTGAACAATGGCAAGCACAACAGATGTGCAGGGCTGTAAGCCACAGATGTTATATTGCCAATAAAACCTCGGAATTCCCATTGCCAAATCTTGGAAACATGACACCCTCATATGCTGCAAAGGATGACATGGATACACTACAGGATAGGACACATTCCCCATGGACCACATGGGTTCCTGCACAGTAACACTTCATTTTCATGAGACCAAAAATCAGCATCACTGCAGCAAGGGCACGGTTAGCATCATCAACAACATGTACATCAGAAGCAAAACAACTAGAGAACATAAAGTTGCTTTATTCAGCATTTGGGTGAGAGAAGTGAAAGAAAATATATAACAAAGGCCAATGGCCAGTCCATAATATTAGTCCAAACAGGGTGACAGTGCCAGATGTCACCCTTCGCATGCCTGCACTGCTACACACCAGGGACAATCCCCTCTGAGGGGCATACGGGGGGCAGGCCAGGCACCGCAGGGACAGGATCAGGGCTCACCAGAAGGAGGCAGGGAAGGGGTGGTGGGTGCTGGAGAGTCACTGACAACTACAGTGGAGGCGTCTGACATGGTGTGTGCCGGCACAGCTGGGGGGCATGACTCAGATGGCATGGGTGCTGGCACGACTGCAGTGGGCCTTGCAGATGGAGTGGACAGGTTCCCCACTGCAGTGCCCAAGTCAGACGGGGTGGTAGTGGACTCCACTGCAGTGCCTATCTCTAGGGGAGGAGAATGGGGTTCAGGTAAGGTGGGCAGGACAGAGGGGGTGTCCACCGTCTCCACACCAGTGGCACAGACATGCGCAGCGGGGGGTGTGGTGCTGGAAGAGCAAGTGGCAGCGGGAGAAGGCCGGATCATTTTGGGGATGGTGTATCTGTGGGTGGGGGAACCTGGGGCAGGGTGTGGTGGGGGCACCTGTGGAGTGGGGACAGCAACACTAGCTGGGGTGTGGTGGCTGCTGACACCCGCCTCCACAAGGGAGTCATCCTCCGAGCTGCTGTGGTCCTCAGCTGAGGTGGATGGTGCTGAGGACTCCTCGGTGTGGCTCCCTCGCCCTCCGTGCCACTGGGTCCCTCCGACCACTCCTCGGCTGCTGACCCAGTCTGGCTCTGCGGCTCCTCCTGGTCCGTGGAGCTGTCCCCTCCTGTGGCCGTGGATGTATCTGCAAACAATAGGGAAACAGACAAACATCAGTCACCTGCACCGACCGCACACACCACAGTAAGTACAGCACATTACAGACCAAGCCCTGGCATCCTTAGTTGAACACTGCCAAAAGTGCCCAAACAGAGTAGGAGAAGCAAATTGACAGTCTGATGGTCAACCATGGCACTCACATCCCTCCTGGCCTTGCACCCATCTGTCTGGTGTCTGTGGGATGGCAATACCCCAGTGTGGACACATGCACCAACTACACAGTAGTTGGACAGTGCAGAGAACACGGTGAAGTATGTGAACATGCACACATCACAACTCTTGCCACTGAGTCAGTACAGATGTCCGGATAAAGGGATGGCCAGAGTCAATTTTGAAATGCATGTGATGCATACCAGCACCAGACACCATGATGCACCCATGTCCTGATAGTCATTGCCACAATGGGGTGCATGTAGCACGTCACTCCCCTGCAGGATCATTCATTGGAAGTTTCATGCCATGGCACAGGCATGCCTGCTAAGTCATACATCACTGTCTCCAGTCACATGGAAAGGGCAGCCAGACAACAGCAGTCTGCACTGTGTCACAATCCTAGGTCATGGGGAATGCAGGTCCTGGAGCTGAACAAGTGCACATGTCCATCCCCCACACACTACATCATCTGAACTCTTATTTGTCCTCGTCATACCAATTGGACATATGGGAGACCTGTAACACAACCCTCGGAACCTGAGCACCTCACAATCTGCTGTGAATGGGAAACAGCTGCCTGAACTTCACATTCGCATACCCCAGTCTGCACGGTCAAGTGATCAAACACCTATGTGTCACACAAGTATCGTCTCCTATGGTCACATCTCCGGTGGCATGCTGAGCCTCAACCGAGAAACACCCCAGTAGTCCTGACAACGAAGCCACAGCACAATGACACAGAGGCAGACACCTGAGGGGACATATCACTGAGCACAACGTGTCAGCTGATACACGGGAGTGGGAGTACAGAGTGTATTGTATGGCCTGGAGTAGGCATGACTGTCCTGCCCCACGTGAATGAGGGATAAGCCCTGGACAGTAGGCAGGTGGCTAAGTATGTGTGACACACTTGATATACATACTCCTGAGGCCCAAACATCGTTCCCACCCGCAGCATGGGTGTGTGCCAAATACCCCAGGCACATGTGGTGGATCAGCTCAGCAATTGGACCACATATCAAAGTAACACGCAGATTACATGTCAGAACACAGGCATTGTGTAAGCAATGGACCCACCCATGATGCCCACCACAGAGTTAGGGAACAAATGCTGTCCCCCACCTTGAGCTAAGCAAAATGCAAGGACACAGTACCCAAGTGACACAATTCCCTGACTGTAAGGGCCACACTTGGGTATCAGATGGGGAGTGGGCAGTGCACAATTGAGGGACATGGGTCCTGGACCACATGACTGATGTACTGTGGAAGTTTAACCAGCCCAGAGGAGGGCACATAGCATGGCAGACAAAGTTCACAATGCAGTCATGGACTCACCCCTCCTTGCTGCTGTCTGGCCTTCAGCTGCCCATCCAGATCAGGGAAGACCACCACCAGGATCCTGAGCATGTGGGGGTCAGGGTCCGGTGTCCGCCCCTCCTGCGAGGAGGCGACAGCTTCAGCTGGACCCGTACGATCCTCCGGGTCCAGCCCCGAAGGTCCTGCCACCTCTTCTGGCAGTTGCGGATCCGGCGCTTGTAGTCCCACGGATCTCACTGCCCGGACGATGGTCAGCCATATCTTCTGCTTATGGTGGGCATCAACCTGTGAGGATGACAAAGTGAAAAGCCCATTACTACACATGCAACATTTCCGTGCATCACACATTTGGATATACATGTCAAAATCACAGGGGCACATGGTGTACACAGGCAGTGCAACGATGGCTATGAACAGTTTGCCAGCAGTCACTACATGGTATCATTGCCTGGGAAGTAAAACCTCGTTTAAATGCACTGTTACTGCACTATACCTGTTCAGTGCATGTAACTACACACTATGGGGGGTTACAACTACTCAGTGAGCCTGCTAGCCAGTGGCGTGCAGACTGTAGGTCTTGCTAGTCAGACAACATGCACATTTAGTCAGGCAGTGGACAGCACACTCACCTGCTCCCCTGGTTTACCATACAGCTTGCTGTACTGTGGAAGGAGGCTGTCCAGCAGGGCCTGGTTCTCCTCAGTGCTGAAGGCTGGGGCTCTCTCCACAGTACGTGCCATTGCAGGAGCCAGAGGATGCAGATACAGCAGCAGTGGTGGTGGCAGATGTCGTCCTGGAGCATGTAGTGCAGGCAAGTGAGCTCTCAGGGGAACAGCCAGCATTATATGTGTGCTGCTGAGGCAGATACTGTCCCATGTGTCCAAAGTGATAGGTCCAAGTCGTTTGCATCTTCTGAATCTGGCCAATCCATGGATTTGCACCACTTACACACACCCACAGCATCCTTCAAAAGTTCAACTTCATGACACCCATGAATTTGCAACATTGTTGTGGGTGGCCAACTGAATTTACAGCATCAGACTCGTTGAAGGTTTGAAAACGCGTCCGTTGCCATGCCAGGCCATAGCCAATGCGTGCGCACCGATCCGTCCATTGCTGTACAACGCGTATTGCGAATACAACGCGTACCCGCTCACATTGTATGCAATGGCCAATGCATGCGCACCGATCGGTCCATTGCTGTACAACGCGTACCCGCTCACATTGTATGCAATGGCCAATGCGTGCGCACCGATCGGTCCATTGTTGTACAACGCGTACCCGCTCACATTGTATGCAATGGCCAATGCGTGCGCACCGATCGGTCCATTGCTGTACAACGCGTACATCGGATGACAACGCGTATCCGCTCATATTGTATGCAATGGCCAATGCGTGCGCACCGATCGGTCCATTGCTGTACAACGCGTACCCGCTCACATTGTATGCAATGGCCAATGCGTGCGCACCGATCGGTCCATTGCTGTACAACGCGTCCCTGTACAAGTCACTGGCATATGTCACCATGCCTGTCACAGGTGAACGTATGCCAGCCACATTTACTTCCCAGGGAGTGAGGGGCACACCTACAACGCCACAGCCTGTCCACACTGTATCCTAAGGCATGTAAGGCTGCATCACCTGTTCCGTGTATGGTGGTCAACATGTGGTTTTGTGGGTGGCACTTGGGGGCAGACACTCCCAGGCTGTGCACGCGTTCATGGGGACAGTATCCTTGGTGTGTTGTGCACATGAACACTGTGGTGTGCAACTGTTCATTTCAGAGCATGTGGCATGGTCACATTTCACGGTTGTGTATGTGTATGTCATGTAACCCTGGGCGGTGAACTACGCTACGCTCGCGGAATTTGCGAAGTTACGGTAACTTCGCGATTCGCGTAGAACGCGAAGTTACCGTGCACTACGCAATTTGCGGCGTAGCGTAGCTGTTTTTCTTCTTCGCACGCTCAATATACGTTCTCGCGCGCGCAGTAACGACCTACCGTGATTCTGCGTTCGCCGACGTGACTTCCTATCCGTTCGCGGGCGCCACGAGATTTGGAATCCGGCCGCACGATCCCGCGAGAGTGTGCGAACGCGAACACGTCATTCGGACGCGCGATCTGACTTCCGGCGGCAGTGTTGGTAAGATCGCGATCCCGAACACGAAGAAACTACAATCTGGCGAAGAATATATCTCGAGCATCATAAAACCTTCTCGAAAATGATGAATTAGTTCATTTTGCACAAAAACTCCTCAGGTTGTCATTTAGAGATGTAGTTTGGTGAGCAAGGAGTCCTTTTTCTTTTTTTCCAAGAGGAAGGAAGTGCCCCTGATTCTCAAACTTCCTGTTCCTGTCCAGCAGGCTCCTCCCAGTGTTTTGTCCATGTGCTGTTCACTTTCATTTGGATTTGGAGCTGGAAGGATCACTTTTTGTGTCTGTCTGCTGCATCATATCATTGGATTGGATTTGAGGACTCTTGGATTTGAGATTTTACAAGTAAGTTGGAGAATTGGTGTACTTGTTTGTTTGATTGGGGCTTGTTTGTACCTACATTTTCTTGTGGGATTTCCATAGTTTTTAAAATGTATTGTTGTGGCCTGTAGTTTCGGCAGGGGCCTAGTTGTTTTTCTTTGATTGGAATTTCAGCCAGTAGGCCCGGACTAGAGCCAGAGGTACCCATGGGTGCATGTTTCTGTGGTGTCTGTTGAATTTAAAGTTTAAACATCATGTAGGCCGGGCATCCATGGCTGGCATTGTTTTGAATTGGTAAAAGTGGTTTTTGGGGCGTATTTTATTTTTTGGGGTGTTTGTTAAATAAATAGGCCTTTTCAGCCAGTAGGTAACCCTGGGCGTTCAGCTCGCGGACTTTGGGCAAGTCCGCACTGTGCGACAACGCGGACTTACACTTTTTATCTTCTTCGCGCGCTCAATGTGCGTTTTCGCGTGCGCGATAACGACTTTTTGTGACGATCGCGATGCCGAACACGCAGAATTTACAATCTGGCGAACAATATCTCTCGAGCATCATTAAACCTTCTCGAAAATGTTGATTTAGTTCATTTTGCACAAAAAACCCCTCAGGTTGTCATTTAGATGTAGTTTGGTGAGCAAGGAGTCATTTTTTTTTGTTTTACAATTTTTTCCAAGAGGTAGCAAGTTGCCCAGAGTCTCCAACTGCCTGGTCCTGTCCTTTGTCTTCACTTTTTTGTTATTTTGGGTGGCCTGGCCATGTGGGTGGTGGCCATTTTGTAAAGCCAGGCATTGTGCTTTTGCCATAGGCCTGCATTGTCTGTCTTGTGTTCCTTTTCTTGTTGTTCTGGGTGGCCTGGCCATGTGTTGGCGGCCATTTTGTGTGAACAGCCACTGTGCTTTTGCCATAGGCCTCCAAGCTTGCGGCCTAGTGTGCCAGTAGGGCCGGAGGTAGTCATCCTCATGGGTGCATAAAAACTGTTTCTGTGTTGTCTGTTGAATTGTAACATAATTTAGGCCATGGATGGCATTGGATTGATTTGCAAAATGTGGGTTTTGGGGTGGTATTTTATTTTTTTGGGTGTTTGTTAAATAAATAGGCCTTTTCAGCTAGTAGGTAACCCTGGGCGTTCAGCTCGCAGACTTTGGGCAAGTCCGCACTGCGCGACAACGCAGACTTACACTTTTTATCTTCTTCGCGCGCTCAATGTACGTTTTCGCACGCGCGATAACGACTTTTTGTGACGATCGCGATGCCGAACACGCAGAATTTACAATCTGGCGAACAATATCTCTCGAGCATCATTAAACCTTCTCGAAAATGTTGATTTAGTTCATTTTGCACAAAAAACTCCTCAGGTTGTCATTTAGATGTAGTTTGGTGAGCAAGGAGTCATTTTTTTTTGTTTTACAATTTTTTCCAAGAGGTAGCAAGTTGCCCAGAGTCTCCAACTGCCTGGTCCTGTCCTTTGTCTTCACTTTTTTGTTATTTTGGGTGGCCTGGCCATGTGGGTGGTGGCCATTTTGTAAAGCCAGGCATTGTGCTTTTGCCATAGGCCTGCATTGTCTGTCTTGTGTTCCTTTTCTTGTTGTTCTGGGTGGCCTGGCCATGTGTTGGCGGCCATTTTGTGTGAACAGCCACTGTGCTTTTGCCATAGGCCTCCAAGCTTGCGGCCTAGTGTGCCAGTAGGGCCGGAGGTAGTCATCCTCATGGGTGCATAAAAACTGTTTCTGTGTTGTCTGTTGAATTGTAACATAATTTAGGCCATGGATGGCATTGGATTGATTTGCAAAATGTGGGTTTTGGGGTGGTATTTTATTTTTTGGGTGTTTGTTAAATAAATAGGCCTTTTCAGCTAGTAGGTAACCCTGGGCGTTCAGCTCGCGGACTTTGGGCAAGTCCGCACTGCGCGACAACGCGGACTTACACTTTTTATCTTCTTCGCGCGCTCAATGTACGTTTTCGCACGCGCGATAACGACTTTTTGTGACGATCGCGATGCCGAACACGCAGAATTTACAATCTGGCGAACAATATCTCTCGAGCATCATTAAACCTTCTCGAAAATGTTGATTTAGTTCATTTTGCACAAAAAAACCCTCAGGTTGTCATTTAGATGTAGTTTGGTGAGCAAGGAGTCATTTTTTTTGTTTTACAATTTTTTTCCAAGAGGTAGCAAGTTGCCCAGAGTCTCCAACTGCCTGGTCCTGTCCTTTGTCTTCACTTTTTGTTATTTTGGGTGGCCTGGCCATGTGGGTGGTGGCCATTTTGTAAAGCCAGGCATTGTGCTTTTGCCATAGGCCTGCATTGTCTGTCTTGTGTTCCTTTTCTTGTTGTTCTGGGTGGCCTGGCCATGTGTTGGCGGCCATTTTGTGTGAACAGCCACTGTGCTTTTGCCATAGGCCTCCAAGCTTGCGGCCTAGTGTGCCAGTAGGGCCGGAGGTAGTCATCCTCATGGGTGCATAAAAACTGTTTCTGTGTTGTCTGTTGAATTGTAACATAATTTAGGCCATGGATGGCATTGGATTGATTTGCAAAATGTGGGTTTTGGGGTGGTATTTTATTTTTTTGGGTGTTTGTTAAATAAATAGGCCTTTTCAGCTAGTAGGTAACCCTGGGCGTTCAGCTCGCGGACTTTGGGCAAGTCCGCACTGCGCGACAACGCGGACTTACACTTTTTATCTTCTTCGCGCGCTCAATGTACGTTTCGCACGCGCGATAACGACTTTTTGTGACGATCGCGATGCCGAACACGCAGAATTTACAATCTGGCGAACAATATCTCTCGAGCATCATTAAACCTTCTCGAAAATGTTGATTTAGTTCATTTTGCACAAAAACTCCTCAGGTTGTCATTTAGATGTAGTTTGGTGAGCAAGGAGTCATTTTTTTTTTTGTTTTACAATTTTTTCCAAGAGGTAGCAAGTTGCCCAGAGTCTCCAACTGCCTGGTCCTGTCCTTTGTCTTCACTTTTTGTTATTTTGGGTGGCCTGGCCATGTGGGTGGCGGCCATTTTGTAAAGCCAGGTATTGTGCTTTTGCCATAGGCCTGCATTGTCTGTCTTGTGTTCCTTTTCTTGTTGTTCTGGGTGGCCTGGCCATGTGTTGGCGGCCATTTTGTGTGAACAGCCACTGTGCTTTTGCCATAGGCCTCCAAGCTTGCGGCCTAGTGTGCCAGTAGGCCCGGAGGTAGTCATCCTCATGGGTGCATAAAAACTGTTTCTGTGTTGTCTGTTGAATTGTAACATAATTTAGGCCATGGATGGCATTGGATTGATTTGCAAAATGTGGGTTTTGGGGTGGTATTTTATTTTTTGGGTGTTTGTTAAATAAATAGGCCTTTTCAGCCAGTAGGTAACCCTGGGCGTTCAGCTCGCGGACTTTGGGCAAGTCCGCACTGCGCGACAACGTGGACTTACACTTTTATCTTCTTCGCGCGCTCAATGTACGTTTCGCGCGCGATAACGACTTTTTGTGACGATCGCGATGCCGAACACGCAGAATTTACAATCTGGCGAACAATATCTCTCGAGCATCATTAAACCTTCTCGAAAATGTTGATTTAGTTCATTTTGCACAAAAACTCCTCAGGTTGTCATTTAGATGTAGTTTGGTGAGCAAGGAGTCATTTTTTTTTGTTTTACAATTTTTTCCAAGAGGTAGCAAGTTGCCCAGAGTCTCCAACTGCCTGGTCCTGTCCTTTGTCTTCACTTTTTGTTATTTTGGGTGGCCTGGCCATGTGGGCGGCGGCCATTTTGTTAAACCAGCCACTGTGCTTTTGCCATAGGCCTCCAAGCTTACGGCCCAGTATGCCAGTAGGCCCAGAGGTAGTCACCATGGGTGCATAAAACTGTTTCTGTGTAGTCTGTGGAATTTTGACATCATTTAGGCCATGGATGGCATTGAATTGATTCAATTGAATTGCGAAATGTGGTTTTTTTGGAGGGTCTGACTATTTCACTTTTTGGGTGTGTTAAATAAATGCCTTTTTTGCGTGTGTACTGTGTAATTATAGTTGTGTTGTTGTAGTGGTTGTCTAACTTTCCAAAGTGTTTTTAGCCATGTGGATTTTAGTTTTTGCATTAAAGCTGTGTGTGTTTTATAAGGCATCCTTTGTCTGCCCATATATAGGCCTGCTTGAGTTCATTGTTTGCCGTGCCTTGTGCCTGTGGGTCACCATGTTTCTGGGGGCCATTTTGTTGTGGTAGTTATTAGTGTGCTGTTTTTGCCACATAGGCCTGCGTGTCTTTCCATTGTTCCTCTTGTCTTACTGCTTCCAAATCCATCCCCATTGCCAGCTGCAGCTCCCTGATGCTGCTATATAATACATCCCACGTGATGCACAAATTTAGGCCAAACATGCTCCAGTACATTTTAGTTTTTGTTCTTTACTATTCTTATTCTTCCAGAGTGTACACTAGCACTACACAGTAGCCAGGAAAGCCCTGGCCTTGTTGTCAACGTCTCATAAATGGCTAGACTGTGTGTTGTTGTTCACAGAGTTTCTGAAATTTAATAATTGAGGCCACCACACACTAAGTTCTATATTCTATTTGTTTGATTTGTGCTATGTTTGACTGATGTTCTGGCTTTTTTGCTTTTAGGTGTACAAAGACTGAGGAGGAGGTGTGTCTCTCATCATTGCCTGTTGCACTTCCAGACAGACATCCTGCTGCTGTACACACAACACAACGTGACGTGTGACCTGACCAGACATCTCTGCAACTGAGTGCTGCTGACATCTGAAGAAGATGGGCCCAAAGAAAGCAGGTACCAGGTCCTCCAGTACCAAGAAAGTTGCTATTGAGAAGAAGAAGGAACAGAAGAAGCAAGTGACACTGAAGTCTGGTGTGCCGGCCAATACCTTTTTTGGGAGAAAAAAAATTGCGCCTGTAGCAGTGGTGTCCGGGGGCCAAGCTGGGGGCAGCACCTCCGCATCAGTGGACCCAACCCACCAACCCAGGCCCAAGCACATGAGTGTGGAAGAGGTAGCCAGCCTAATGGTGGAAAGCAGTGATGCTGAGCCGGAGATAAACTTATCGCTATCTCAAAGTAGTACCCAATCAACGCAGGAGGAAACACAGCAGATAAGTGGTCAACAACAACAGCCGCAACCACCGCCCGCAATAGTAGTTGTTGTTCCTCCTGAAGTAGGGGCAGTTCAGGAAATTGAGCCTCATGCAGAGGTAGAAGAAGAAGCCACTCATTCAGAAGATCCATTGTCTTCCAAATCCCCAGCAAGGAAAAGGAGGGGTAGTCCATCAAGTTCTTCGCCAAGCCCCCTTCTGATGATCTAGATGCCACTTGGAAGCCACAAACTGAGTCTGAGAGGGAGCCACGTTCCAAGACCAAGCTAGGGAACAGGAAGGTTCCGGAAAGCCTTACACTTATGGAGGTCGATGTAGAACAGCAAGATGATGATGATGATGACGACGAGCCAGTCATCACGAACATCACTCCCGGCCCCGAGGAGATGGAGACCAACATTCTTACCCTATCCAAAATCGCTGCGAGGGATGTAGCACGCATACCTCCACAGGTAACACCAACACGACCTACAGCTTCCATATTTGCATTAGCAAAGGCCCGGCAGCGACCTACATCCAGCACAACCAACACCTCTGTAGGAGTAGGTAGTGGTACAGCAGCACAGAGTCAAATTCAATACACACCCTACAGATCATCCGGCATTGGAAATGGCACCTCCAGCAGGAGGCCAAAGTTAAGCTCCCCAGTTTGGGACTTCTTTACGGTTAGCGAAAAGGAGGAGAACATTGCTATATGCTCCATTTGTAATACCTCTGTTAGTCGTGGTAAGCTTGGTACAAACCATGGTACCGGAGGCCAAATGACCCATCTGAAAAAACACCACTTGATCAGCTGGGAGGACCACCTTCGCGCCAGAAAAAAACTGCAACCATTGGTGTTGGTGGGGATAAAGGAGTAGAAGAAGAAGATCCGATCACGGTGGAAGAGGAAGGACAGGGAGACATTCTCTCTGGTAGTGGTACACAAGGTGTCCCTGACCCCAGCAGTGCAGTCTTAACGTTGCACACATCTTCAGCAACATCTCAGTGGCACAAGAGTAAGAGTCAGCCGGAGACACCAAGAAGTACCAGGTCCGCACTACCAAAAAGTGCGTTGAGCCTAAGAGAAAGGAAAACCATGCAGCCTACCATTATCAGCATGTTTGGGGGTGAGGGGCAGTACGAACGCAACCACCCAATAGCACGTTTGTACAATGCGAAGCTGGCTAAAATGTTAGCACTGGACCTTCTCCCTTTTTCTTTTGTTGAAGGGTTGGGTTTTGTGGAATTTGTGTCAACCATCTGCCCAAAATGGCATGTTCCCAGCCGCTACTATTTTGCCAGAGTTGCAGTTCCAGCACTACATCACGACGTGCTGGAATTGCTAGGAAAGGCCTTGAAGCAGAGTGCTGTTCACAGTATCCACCTGACTACAGACATGTGGACCAGTTGCCAAGCCACAGATTACATGTGCATCACTGCACACTGGATCAGTTTTGCGGGGGTTAGAGAACAGGTATCTGCTGGTGTTGATACTGCAGAGATTTTTCATGCCACTCGCAAACATGCAACTGTAGCCATGTTTGCCATGGAGAAATCTCATACTGCTGCAAACATTTTGGAAGAGTTTAACACCAAGGTCTTTGAGTGGCTGCGCCCAAGAGGGCTTACGATTGGTTTTGTTGCCACGGACAACGGCAGTAATGTAGTTTTGGCCATGCGCAATGGTGGCTATTTCAGGGTCCCGTGTTTGGCACACTGCATTAACATTGTTGTTCAAGACTTTTTGAAAAATGAATCCAAAGTCAGCAACTTACTGGTCACCTGCAGAAGAATATGCACACATTTCAACCATTCTTTTAAAGCCCGGAAGCAGCTGAGGGTCATTCAACGTGAGCATAAAATGCCAGTCAAAGCGCTCATCCAGGAGGTACCAACACGTTGGAACTCAACTTATTACATGCTTGATCGTCTGTTTGAACTGTACATACCACTCAATGCTTATGTCATGCAAAGATTAGGGGAACCTACTGTGAAAGGCATGACCGTTGAGATGGCTCAATGGGACCTCATTAAATGCCTGACTGAGATGCTACTTCCTTTTGAGATCTTCACACGTGAAGTCAGCAGGGAGGACTGTACTATGGGCCAAGCTATCCCATTGTTGCACATGCTAGAGCAACAGCTGAAGGATGTGTCTGAAACGTACGCAGGTGTGGATGACAAACAAGACGCATATCATTTGGCGGAGACCTTAGCCGCTCGCTTATCGGAAAATACAAGGATTAAAAATAAAATTTTGTCACAACCACATTACATTAGTGCCACAATTTTGGATCCACGGTACAAAGTATTTCTGAACAGCAAGGCAGTAATTCCTTTTCGGAAGTGGATGTTGCCAACTACAAAACTTTGATAGCTAAGGAAGCCACTATTTTCGAAAGAGAACGGCTGTTAATTACAGGCCCCCCACCCCAGGCCATAACCAGTACTACAGGGCATCCAGAGTCAAGTTCTACTTCGGAGCCTGAGGGCAGTGCATTTGCCTCCCAGCAGTCACCTACACCAACAATAACATCAAGAACAGGATCATCCACCGCACAATGTGCAACTGATTGGTTTCTACAGCAGGGGTATGGTAAGTCCAGTGCTGATGCAAAGGCAAAACAGGCCGAGCACATCGGAGCACCCCTGAACATTGAGCGGATGGTCCAGGCCTATCTGGATGACCCAACAGAGATCTTCATGGATCGAAACCCATTGGTGTATTGGTATGGGAAAAGAAGCCAATGGACAGTGCTCAGCAGGCTGGCGATAAAGTATCTGGCTTCCCTATCGCAAGTGTCTCTTCTGAGCGTGTTTTCAGTGCTGCTGGTGCCATTGTAACTTCGAAAAGGACCAGTCTCTCGGCCCAAAGCGTGGAGAGGTTAACCATGATCAAAATGAATCAGCACTTTATACCACCGGATTACAAAATACGTGAATCACAGCAGGAAGAGGAGAGCGACTTGGATGACGTAAATAGTGCGTTACAGGACCTACTTCTGTCCGAACCACCAGAGTTTGAGGACGAGCTCCTCTTCCCTGACAACTAGGCTTTCAAATTGTTACTTTCTTCCTTCCTTTATGTGTCTGTGTATCTGTCTTTCTGGTTCAAATCACAACAAATCCATCACCACCGTCTTCTCTTTTTATTTCCCTATTGGAGTTGGATGTCTGTGCATTTAACTGTCCACTCTTCAAAGTCCTGCTTCATCTTCCTGTCTCGCACAAGTACATTTCCATCAAGCCAGACATTAGTACAAGAAATGTTGCCTTTACCAGTCCCGCCTCCATAAGAAGTGAAACGTGACTATAGCTATCCTCCGTTTTGTTTTCGAGCCGAAACTCATCAGTGTCCGAAGGCTACAGCCTCAGCAGGCATCCAAAGGTCCTCACTGTCAGGACAGAAGGTACTTGGCAGAGAAAGACAAGAGACTCTTCGAAGAAACTTGCTGACATTTGTGCAAACTCAAATGACCATCAATGAGCGCTACCCAGGCCGCGGCCCATCATCACAGTGCTGACCATGGGAAGCAACTTAAACTGTGACAAAGTGCCACAGAAGAATAAGACGAAAACCAAAACAGCGACTAACACTCAAAATGAATGTGGACTGGAGTAATGATGAGGCCACTGCCCCGTAAAAAAAATAACAACTGTCAGAACTAGGCATCTGATGATCTGACAGCCAAAGAGAAGAGCAAGACAGGTAATGATGGAATACATTGGATGCTTGCAGACTCTGAGCGATTGCTGTTGTTTGTTGTTGATGTTGTGCATGAAGTCGAACTCTACTCTACTAGTTAATCTACAAAGTGACTCAAGTCAGTGACAGTCAATGTTTCCCTTCTTGTTGTTTAATAACCAAATTGTACTCCTACTACTGCAGGTGCAGGCCAATATCTGTTGCAATTTTTTAATATGGAATATGGACTTAATCGGAGTCACTACAGACTGAGTTGTAGTTGGACAACACCTACCACACCATGATGATGACCATACTATCTTTGCACGCAGTCATTCAGTTGGATCGGAGATGATTCAAGGAATAACTGCATTTCATGAAGTGGCATAAGTTAACATAAACACAACAATTCAACAAGAAAGTAAACACAGCAGACCTACATGTCCATGTAGTGGTGTGTAGTCGAGTGTAGTGATGACTCACAGCGGCGCATTGATTTTGTCACTTAATTAGGAAAATGCTAAGTTGCTGTGTATGCCTTTTGTCTGGCTATGTCAAAAATTAAGGTAAATGGAGGTTGGGTCACGGGCTGGTGCTGTGGTGGGCCTGTTCTGTCCTGTTGTTGTTGTAGCTTAATGCTGTAAACAGAATCTACACGATATATCCAAGCCGCCTCACTCTGAAAGTGTTCTCTCTTCTCTTCTTGGACTCCACCGTAATTGATGTTTTTTTTATTCATTGATTTTTCAATACCCCTTTTGTTTTTCCATCTAGACGTTACAGGCCGGCCTTTACCCTGTGCTTGCTATACTGGGAGACACAACTCACATTTACCTTACCAATCGGCATCAGGAAGGCCACCAAGATTGATGTGCGGAGCGTCCATGGAAGATAGGACCAAGAGGAAGGACGAGATTCCACTCCACAATTTGAACATGATAATACAGTAACTTTAGTATCATTCATCATTCATCTTTTAATTAATTTGAATCCTTTTTTCTCTTCAATCATTAGGACTGTGTGTTGTGTGTTTGTTTGCTAATTGATCCCTACAACTGTGTTTTCTTTTAATTGTCTTTGCTATCTTTACAAGTAAGTTATGTACAACATGGAATTTGGGTCTCTGAGGGCATATTACAGGCAAGGCAAATTGCATAGAATATACTGCTGTCCTGTACTGTCTAATTGTCTAGTAGGAGTTATTAAGTACTACTCATTAACCATCAAGTTATCTTCATCATCATGCATGCATTTCCCTTTTCTCCCTTTATAGATTTTTTGTATAAGATTATGGTCGTCTGCCAAGATTGCGCTTTGCTTTTGTTGTCCATGCGTACTGTTTTTCATTCTCAAACCTTTCCCCAAACCCCCTTCCCATCCATTCATCAAACCCTAACCCTCTTCCCCGGGCTGTGATTTATATTGAGGTGTGATGTGACTACATAAAATGTACACCAATTGATCACACGCTTGCTGGGGCAGATGTGGTGAAAGCAACACTAATTCAATTGCAAGGCAGGGCGAGGAGCTTCTTCTGCTTGCCCACCCATGCTCAGTCTATGTGCAAGCCGTCACCGGCTAATAGTAGTACATCATAATTAATTGCCGTCATTGATTGGATTAATCATCAAACTCCTACCACACAGCAGTAAAGGTTACGAATTACGATTGTGTTAAGTTAAGTGACTCAATCGACACAACTACAGTTTGTAACTTCTTGTACTAGGCTGTCCCCGCCACCATTATGTTTAATTTGACTTTAGCAGTTGCAACTGCAATATTGTTTGTTTGGCAGTCTTCTTCTGTACTGTATTTTACTTGTTCTACTACTCCTCCCACAGTCGCTCTCAGGAAAGTGACTGTCTCTTTTTGAATTTTTTAGGAAATGCTACTGCCAGTGTCTACTCTACTACTACCACCACAACCATGGCATCTTCTACATTCTCTCTGGAAACCATGCAGCCATCGCTGTGCCGAACGTAATCATCAATCACAGGTAAGATACGTTTGGTGGGAGGTATAAATGGACTAGGAGGAGAGACTGACAGTACTAGTAGGACAAATAACTCAGTGAGGGGTACCGCATCTATCTGTTTGTGTTACATCATCGTCGGCAGATTATTTAAATCAAACACTGGCTGCGGCCCTGCAGCAGCAAGGAAACCAATGTGACGTTAATTCGTAAAACAGTAACCCCCCACAAAACATTAACATTGTATGTTTAAGTCTAAATATAATTTATTACCCTAACAAAAATAAACTATCCCACACCTGACCCACCCTTCTCCCTAACCCCAACAAATGTCCAAAACGAAAAAGTCCAAAGAATGTCCCGAAACCCCAACGCCCAATTCCCACCCACCAAAACAAGGAATAAAAAGGGGCAAATCCACAGGGTCCTCGATGTTACATTCGGCGGGCTTTGAGGTGTTTGTCCACCATGATTTTGACCCGCTCCTCCATTTGCTCCTCTAGACGTGCCATCCGGAGGAGAATCTTCTTGCGAAATGCCCTGCAGTGGCATCCAGGGTGGGGGACAGCAGTGAATGAATGAATGAATGAATGACAATTTGTTGAGTGCGATAGCTACCCTTAGGCGTCCTAGCGCTGCGGACAATACGGGCATGAAAGACACTTGGGGCTGTCCGGGTTTATTGAAACAGAAAAGTCTTGAGGAGCTTACGGAATGAGAGTATATTAGACTCCGATCGCAGGACATTAGGACTGTGTGTTGTGTGTTTGTTTGCTAATTGATCCCTACAACTGTGTTTTCTTTTAATTGTCTTTGCTATCTTTACAAGTAAGTTACGTACAACATGGAATTTGGGTCTCTGAGGGCATATTACAGGCAAGGCAAATTGCATAGAATATACTGCTGCCCTGTACTGTCTAATTGTCTAGTAGGAGTTATTAAGTACTACTCATTAACCATCAAGTTATCTTCATCATCATGCATGCATTTCCCTTTTTTGTCTTGTTGACATAGACCAGCATTGACTCAGGCACAATGGAAATAGCAGACTTGTTCCAAACTTTCCCACTCTCCAACACCACCACGTGATTTCTTACAGCTGACACTCTTTTGGGAGCGGAGAACCGAGACTCCCCCTTGCGAAGAAAACCCGGTCTCTTGACCCTCACCCAATCCCCCACCTTAACAGACAAAGGATAACGAACTCCAGGCCTGGTGTCGTACTTAGCCTGAACAGCAGCCCTGACGTCAGTTACAACAGGCAATTTCTTAGTGTCCACCTCCCTCCTGGACATCCATTCCTTGTTTAATTTAGAACCAGCAACCCTTCCCCTAAGTAAGGTAAACGGGGCAATGCCGGTACTAACATGGGGAGTGGTCCTCTCAGCCCAAAGCATGTTGCTGACCGCTTGCCGCCAATGCAACCCATTCACCAAAGCCAATTGCAGATGTTCCTTGATTACGCGGTTGAAGCGCTCAACCAGGCCATTGCTGCGGGGGTGATAAAGAGAAGTAAGAATGTGACTAACACCTATGTCCTTGAGGAATTTCTGCATCCTCGTCGCCACTGAAATGAAGACACTACACGGGAATAAGGTAGGTGTCTAGTTTAATCCATCTGACGTCCTCCGGGTCCCGGCAGCAACTGCCTGCCTTAGAACTCCACATTCCAGAATAGAATCCCCCAGCGACACAAGCTCCTCACGAGCCTGAGACAGCGTTCCTCAGATCCCAACACATTACCTAACTGAAGTTCTCTAAAGTAAACTCTTACATAATGACAAGCGAGCGCAAAGTTGCAAAAAAGTAAGAGTACCGCCCAGCACCTGTGTCCTACAATCACAGAAGATTTTGAAACGTAATTTACCTGCAATGTAAGCAGCAGTATTCTTGTTATTTGTAAAAAATATATACACAAATCACACTACTTATACTACTATATATATATTGGCTACTCACCAAGCCCCACGACCTAGACACCTAGCAGGTCCAACAGGTCCTGCTCCCGGTCAAGGATGTCTGACCACCGGTGGGCCAGCTGGTTATGGGTGCGCCGGACCTCGGAGCAGCGAAACACTGCCCGACGCACCTTCGCCCACCGGCGGTGACGCTCCTGGGTCGGGTACCCGGAGCCTGGCCTGCCACCTGCTGCCAAGGTCAAGGGGAGGTGGCGCTGAATAAAAAAAACAAGGGCGGCCACCTCCGCCTCATTAAACAGCTGGCGGGCTTGCACCCCTGCAGGGTGCAGTCTGCCGCAAGGCAGGCGGCGATTGGGCGCACGTGCCTTGCCCTTTGAGCCGCTGCTGCTACCCTTCGCCATGGTTCTGGGGTGGGAGGAGGTGAAAAAGAAAAGTTAGAAGGGAAAAATAAAGTTAGGGGAGGAAGTAGGAGCTTAAAGAAGAAAGTTATATAAAACAGTCGAAAAGTAAAAAAAACACAGTAAAAAGTAGAAAAAAATGCAAAATATATACTTAAGCAAAGAGTGAGATAGATAAGAAATAATGAAAAATTGAAAAACACTGTAAAAAACTAAGGATTGCAAAGATTGAGGGAGGATAGAAAAGCAGGCCCAGAACCATAGCATAGAGTGGTAAAACAAGATGGCCGCGCCCATCGCGACCGCGTGGGTAAGTTCGCGTGATATTTGTCCCCGAGCACGCAAACAACGTCGCGAACACGTACAACGCGTTCCCGAACAAGGAATGCGCAGCGCGAGCACGCTATACGCGACCCGGAAGAGGAAATAAGGGATCGCGAACGGGCGTGACAAGTGAAAAACAAAATGGCCGCGCCATAGGCGACCGCATGGGTAAGTTCGCGCCCCGAGCACGCAAACAGCGTCCCGAGCAACCACAACGCGTTCCCAAGCAAGAAAAACGCATCGCGAACGGGCGCGGCAAGCAGCTACTCGCGCTCGCGAAGCTACGCGTAGCTCGCATAGCGCTCCGACGTCTTCGCGTAGCTTCGCGTAGCGCGACTACGCGAACTACGCCCAGGCTTAATGTCATGTCACATACCCCCTGAGTCCCATGTGGGACGGTATGTACGTCACAAGGTGACCCATTGCCAGAATTGTGATGGACCTCCACAGTCTGTGTGCATGTTGTGTTTACAATGTCTCTGATTCCATGTGCACAATGGGAGACAGTCTCCACATCCACGTTGTTTGTGCATGGACTTTGATGTTGTGCGTGTGTGTGTCACAGACAGCCATGTCTGTCCTGCCGAGGCAACAGGGACCACTACCTATGGGGGTCATGGTTGTTTAGCTGTGGTGTATTCATGATGCACCATGTCATGCCAGTGTCCATGTGGCAATACAGGGTCCCTGGGTATCTACCTGTCGATGAGCTGTGATGCCTGGGGCACATCTGTCCTCACATGTCACTGTGGTGTGTGTTTGGAACGTGACAGCAGTGCATGGGTACTGTGACACAGCCTAATGATATCCCATAGCACAACCTGGGACTTGTTGAGGACACATGTTGAACTGTGATGTTAGTTGTTAGCCATGTAGGTGACATACATGTCCTTACAGAACGGCACACGCATCATGTACTTGTGTCTCGTAATGATGTATCATGTGAAATTGAGTCTGCTCTATGCCACATATGTGGGGTGACTGACAATCTTTCTTCCTTCACCTATGCACTGCGGGGCACCAGCTGTCCATCGGCCATTCCCTGACCTTGCAACAGTGGTTGAACGGGACTGCATCCGACGGTACCGCTTCACCAGGCCACTGATTGAGGAATTGACGGTGCAGTTGGCCCCACATTTGCAACCTGGCCGGACATACCCTACAGCGCTGACCCCCAAGGTGAAGGTGATGGCAGCCCTACACTTCTTTGCCACCGGTACCTTTCAACACACTGTGGCGTCTGCTGGTGGGATGTCACAGACCATGTTCAGCCGTGTGCTACGCGATGTTTTGGAGGCTATGTTGAGATACCTGAACCAGTACATCTATTTCCCAAAACTTCAACAACTCACTGACGTCAAGAGTGACTTCTATGCCCTGGGGAGGATGCCGCATGTCATTGGCTCCATTGATGGGACACATGTGGCTTTGATACCACCACAGGCACATGAGCAGGCATGCAGGAACCGCAAACATTACCATTCGGTCAATGCACTGGTGGTATGTCTTGCAGATATGAGCATCTCACACGTGTGTGCCCGTTTCCCCGGTTCTGCACACGATGCCTACGTGATGAGGAGTAGTCGCATCCCGAGGATGATGTCACAGATGCGGAACCAGCGTGCCTGGCTTGTCGGTGTGTACTGACTTTGTACCATTGTGTGTGTTCTGCAATGTAGTATTCCACCCTCTTTTCCAACTCAGCTAATGTGCAATTGTCCGTATGTAGGTGACTCCGGATACCCCAACATGCCGTGGTTGCTAACGCCCTCAGGAACCCTGTGACACCAGCCCAGATGCGCTACAATGAGGCACATGGTCGGACCAGGAGAGTGATTGAGCGGACATTTGGTCTCCTGAAGAGCCGCTTCCGCTGCCTGGACAAGACAGGAGGGGCCCTCCCATATGCCCCAGCAAAGGTGTGCAAGATTGTCATCGTCTGCTGCATGCTACACAACCTGGCAGTGCGGAAGGAGTTGCCTCTCATCCTGGATGATGATGACCAACATCCGCCACCTGTGGAGGATCCTGGCCTGGACCACGATGCCAGTGATGATGATGATGATGAGGGTGATGTCCGCACACAGCTCATCACCAACTTCTTCAGCTGAATGTGAGTATCCGGAGATGTCATGTCAATGTTGTGAGTTTGCATGATATGTGTTGGTGGTGCTCTGGTGCTGTTTGAGTGTGTCCATGTGCTACATGACTGTATGCGTGCAGCGATGTGTCCTCACAGGTAGTATGTACTCCCCAACAGTGTTGACATGCTAACTTGGTTTCTGGGTGGGTATCTTGTGACATGTATTGGGCATGAGTATTGCAGTTCTGTCCCTCTTCTTTGGGGGGGGACCCTCAAGTGCAGGCTGCTGCGGTGCAGGGGACTCTCCGCCAGAGTCATCCTCCCTCCCTGTGGCAGTTGCAGTTGTTGCAGCACCAGATGTTGTGGGCACACAGGGAGGTGTTGACATGTTGGTGCAAATCTGGCGGAGGCATTGTAATATGTCCCTATGCACCGCCGTCAGTTCTTGCAATGTGTCCCACTTGGACTCCATGCGGGACATGTGTAAGTCCAAGCGGGCATGATGGGCAGCCTGCTGCTGTTGAATGTCCCTGAGGATCCCCACTACCTGGCTGAACTCTCCGGTGCTAGTCTGGTACGCATCAGCTATGCGTACCAGTTGTGGGTCATCATGCAGTCCAGACCCCTCTGCAAGCAGCGACCTATGTCTACCATCCCTCCCACCACCCCTGGCGACACGTGCAGGACCTGCGGTGGCACGCACAGGTGACCCTGGGCCCCCTTGGGGGTTGTTGCTGGTGTTGGTGTCCGTAGCTCCACGTTGGGCCGGGGTCCGTGTGCTGTTGGTGGTGGTGGTCCTTGGTCTGTCCGTGTCGGCAGGGGTGGTCTGTGTGTTGGCAGTTGTTGGAGGGGTGGGTGCAGGGGGTGCAGCTGGTGGTCCTGCTGGTGCTGCATGATGACTCACTCCGGAGGTGCCAGGTAGGTCTTCGTCATCCGAGGTGGGCAGAGGCTGTTCCACACCAGTGAGCTCAGTGTCCCCCGGAGCCTGGGACAGGGACTCCTCCTCGTCTGCTGCTGTGTCCCATTCATCACCTGTTTTTGGAAGAGACACACAATGTATGTTATGTTTCTACAGGCATCAATGGTTCAAACACCTGACAGTTGTGACTGTACCTCTGGATGCGGGCCTGTACATTGCATTGTCCTAAATTGTCACAGTCAGCTGTTGATATTGGTGTAGCGCATTGTCCTAACATGAAGCATTTCAATGTGAATGTTGAGGTGTGTGCATGGCCAGCATTGGTGGTATTTGGTTGACATCCGGACATCCTTCTCCCTCCAGCCCAATTATCCCATGAAGCATGCCACCCTTGCAGTGGGTGCAGGTTCACTCTCAGGATGTCAGTCAGTGGTGTCCTGTTGTTTGTTGGTGCACAGTTCCCAGCATGGCCTTGTGCTCCCCACAACAGAGGCCAGTGTCAGACATCTTGGAAGTGGCTTTTCACTCACTCTCTTGTGGAGCACGGTCCCAGGTGTGTTGTTTGGAGTTAGTGGAAGTGGTGTGTGTGTAAGGGCCTGCTGGTAGCTGTAGTCGGAGCTGGCACTCCTCCTCCCCCAGGCCAGACATCCCACCATGAAACGTGCTTCCATTGCAGGGAGTGCAAGTTGGTTGTCAGGATGTCAGTCAGTGGTGTCCTGCTGTTGGTTGGTGCACAGTTCCCAGCAGGGCCTTGTGCTCCCCACAACAGAGCACCATTGTCAGACATCTTGGGAGTAGCTTTTCACTCCCTGTGAGGTGTGCATGCTTCAGTGTGAGCTTGCTGGGCCATGTGGGTGGGGGATGTTGAGCTGTGACTACCACTCCCATCATGCTATTGCCTACACCCCCCTTCCCAGCATGCCCATTCTTCCTTCCTTTTGAGTCGACTTCACTGTGTGTGAGTGTGACAGCAATGGCAAGATGGCTGACAGTGTGGTCCTGTTGTTTGTTGGTGCACAGTTCACAGCAGGGCATTGTGCTCCCCACAGCTGAGGCCAGTGTCAGACATCTTTGAAGTGGCTTTTCACTCCCTGTGAGGTGTGCATGCTTCAGTCTGAGCTTGCTGGGCCATGTGGGTGGGGGATATTGAGCTGTGACTACCACTCCCATCATGCTATTGCCTACACCCCCCTTCCCAGCATGCCCATACTTCCTTCCTCTTGAGTCGACTTCAATGTGTGTGAGTGTGACAGCAATGGCAAGATGGCTGACAGTGTGGTCCTGTTGTTTGTTGGTGCACAGTTCACAGCAGGGCCTTGTGCTCCCCACAACAGAGCACCAGTGTCAGACATCTTTGATGGGGCTTTCCACTCCATGTGAGGTGTGCATGCTTCAGTGTGAGCTTGCTGGGCCATGTGGGTGGGGGATGTTGAGCTGTGACTACCACTCCCATCATGCTATTGCCTACACCCCCCTTCCCAGCTTGCCCATACTTCCTTCCTTCTGACTCTGCTTCCCTGTGGGGTAGTGTGCCTGTGCTGAATGGATGGCTGACAGTGTTGTCCTGGCGTTTGTTTGGCTACAAGTCCCATGTGTGTCACTGTGCTTCCCACAGCATAACCCAGGGTGGTGGTTCTTTGTGGGATAATTAATTTTAGTGTGAGGCAATGCATTTTCCCAGGTGAGTTGTGTGTAGTTTGTGTTAGGGGTGTGTGTGAGAAGAGCTGCTGGTAACTATGGTCAGAGCTGTCAGTCCTCCTTCCCACCCAGCCAGATATCCCACCATGGAACGTGCTTCCATGGCAGGGAGTGCAAGTTTGCTTTCAGGATGTCAGTCAATGTTGTCCTGCTGTTGGTTGGTGCACAGTTCCCAGCAGGGCCTTGTGCTCCCCACAGCAGTAGCCAGTGTCAGCCATCTTGTCAGTTGTTTTCCACTCCCTGTGATGTGAGCATGGTTCAGAGTGGTGTTGATGGGCGTATTGTGAGGGTGGGCAATATCTGTGACTACAACTCCCATGATGCTATTGGCTACACTGACTTGACCAGCATACACAGAATTCCTTCCTTTCTGTGGGATTCCCTGTGTGGTGGTGTTCTAGTGGTGGCTACATATCTGACAGTGTTTGTTGGTTAGATTTGTGCCACTGCCTAGCTTTATTTGTTGTAGGGTTTGTACATGTCATGACACAGTTACATATCACTATGAGATGGCATGTATTGTGTTTATCTGACTGACATACACATCTTGGGATGATTCTTGTTTTGTTGCTGTGGATTTGCTAAGGGTGCATGGTTTGGCTATCCCCTTGACAGTGATGTGTGTATGTTATCACATGATATTGGGTATATTTGTTGTGTACTCACCAGGCTCTGGGATGTTTGATAGTCCTTATACGCTCACTGGTGGTAGGATGGCCCGCACCTTCTCCTCCCAGGGCCTGAGGTATACTGGTTTGGCAGGAGGGCCACTGCCGGTGTGTTGGCTCAAGATGTAATCCTTCTTCAGTAGGTCCCTGACCCTCCTGCGCACGTCATACCACCTGTTCTGGATGTCTTCCTTTGTGCGCAAACATGGTGATTGTGCATTCACCCTGTCAACGATCCTCTCCCACATCTTGGTTTTCTGCGACATGGGGGTCTGTTGGACCAGTGTACCAAACAGCTGTGGCTCTACCCTGAGGATCTCATCTACCAGGACTTCCAATTCACTGTCTAGGAACTTTGGATTCTTCTTTGGGGGCATGGTGGTGGTGAGTGATGTGTGTGTTGGTGTGCAAGTGAGGGTGTGTGAGTGTGTGTTTTGCTGGGTGTATGTGAGGGTGCTATTTGTTGAGGTGCTGATGGTGTGTGGCTTGTGTGATGGATGAGCTGTGAGTGTGTGTGGTTGCTGTCTGTTGGTGTTCTGTGCTGGAAGGTCATTTGAATTTGCAAAGGATCATGGTAGGGATTTGTGTCCTTTATATGGGTGGAGTTGTGGGTGTGTCTTTGTTCCCTGTTTCCCCCCCCCAGTATTTATTGGCTTTGTAATTGCTTGTTTGGCCTTTTTTTTTTTTTTCCCTTTGTACTTTTGTGCATGTAGGAGACGTTCTTCTGACCGAGTCGGACCCTGCAGTTGTCTCGTGCGAGCTTCTCCGAGTCGTTCACGCTGTGTTTGTGCTGTTTCATGTGCGGCGTACGCGTCGGTCGCAGAGTATTGGATTGCTTCGGCTCGCTGTTTTGTATGCGTGTCGTTCGTACGGCTTGTACTCCGTGCGACTCGGTCGGGTTTTCCACGCGTTGCATCGTACTGCGCGGGTCGGACTTCGCGGGTACGTTTCGTTCGGGTTTCTTCCTGGTGCGTGTCGGTCGGTTCGATTCGCGTGGTTTTCTGGCCGGATAGCTTTTTTCCACGCGGTTCGGTCGTTCGGCTTGTGTTCCGTACGAGTCGGTCGGATTTTGCACGCATTTCATCGTACTTGGCGGGTCGGGCAACACCGGTACGTGTCGGTCGAAATAGATTCCGGATCCGAGTCGGTCGGTTTGTTTTCCGGCCCGAATCGGAATCGGCCCCATAGTGTGTATTACACCACTGCACAGACAGTACAGATCGTGTCCTGCTACATAAGCAGTTACTACTGTGTACTGCTACTATGTACTACACCATTGCACAAATTTTACACATCATCTGGTGCAATACATGCAGTCACTATTATGCACTACACCAGACCAAAAATGGTGCACACCTTGCTGTGCAACAAAATCTGCCATTATTGCATATTACATCACTGTGCAATCAGCACACATATTGCACATCAAAACATTTAGTCATACAACAAACAAATGTTGCACATCTTGCTCAGTAACAAATTTAGACACTATTGAGTACTACAGCACCACTAAAACTGCACAAATATTGCATTGTAGCACATACAGTCTGCAAAAAATTGGGTTCTTGATTGAGGGGGTGGAAGCCGCACTCATGCAGCAAACACAATCCTTGGCAGGGTGCACCACATTAGTCACTAAAACATTAGGCACTAACCTGTGCTTAACCATCTAGTAGCCTATGCATAAAGGAGTCATGCTTAACATAGAGGCAAAGTGCAAAGTATGTATGCAGCACACAAACAGTAATCAAGAGAAAACATCACACAAGAAAAATCCAAATCCAATTTAGAACAATAGAGAGAATCTTAATAAATAAAATGAAACCAAACAACAAAAATCCAATCAGTAGAACCGGAGATGTGCAGTTTCAAAATTGTTGGAAAATGGCCCTCTCTGAAGGATCACCCCCAAACCTTTTGTCTTCCTTCTCCTACTGTTTGCTGACTTCGTTTTTGCTGGTTTTAGAACTCTGAGCACTTTACCACTGCTAACCAGTGCTAAAGTGCATGTGCTCTTCCCTCTAAACATGGTAATATTGGATTATACTCAATTGGCATATTTAATTTACTTAGAATTTCCTAGTGAAGTGCACTACATGTGCCCAGGGCCTGTAAAATAAATGCTACTAGTAGGCCGGCAACACTGCTTATGCCACCCACTTTAGCCCTCTATTTCTCAGGTTTGCCATTGCAGAGCATGTGTATGCAGTTACACTGCCATCACAACCTGGCAGGTTAAACCTCTTGCCAGGCCTAAACCTTCCTTTTTAATACATATAAGTCTCCCTAAGGTAGGCCCTGGAATGCCCAAGGGCAGTGTGCAGTGTATGTAAAAACAAGGACATTTAATTTTAAGTTTCACATGTCTTGGTAGTGAAAAACTCCCAAAGTCATTTTCACTATTAAAAAGCATATCTCTCCTATAGGCTATCATGAGGATTACCTGATTACATCTTCTAAGTGTAATTCCCAATTGCAAAGAGATAGACTTTTCAAGTTTGGTGTCTCTGCACTCACAATTTAAAATCACAGCTTATGGTTAAGTCGGATGTTTTAATTGCAGTTCTGAAACTGCCACTTTAAGAAAGTTGGCAATTACCTATTTTAGCCATTAGGTGCCTGCTGCCTGTCTCTGTGCAGTCTGGGTTGGGTGACAGCTAGGCTTTGTGTAGTCCCTCCTTATATCCACACACAAAGGGAGCTTAGGTGTGTCTTGGTGTGTCCATCCTGAGAGATAGGAGGGAGGAGCTGACACACCTGAAAAGTGTGTGTCCTGTCCCCACACAAAGGGCTGCATATCTCCCTGGAGTAAGTCTGGAGCCAGGGCAGTAAGTGAGGACCTCTGTGTACTTCAACGCTTTCTTTGAAGTCTCCCCCACTTTAAAGGCAAAACTGGGTGTAAGTACTGGACCTATGACACCATGACATCAGTACACTTCTGGACCTGTGTAGACTCTGCCAGGAAGAAAAACTGCTGTCCTGCTGAAAGTACTGCTATTCTACTGGACTGCAGCTTTGCTGGACTCTTGCCTTGATGATCTCTTACCTTGCTGAGCTGCCCTGCTGCCTGCTGTTCTCCTGCCTGAGTGAGAAGGACTGGACCTGCATCACTTGAGCCCAGAGTGACTTCAGGGGCATGCTGGCTTGCCTGCTGTTCTAAGTCTCAGAGATATCAAACACTACAACTACCTGCATCTGCATCTGGACTCTACAAGCTGTGAGTCTGCCCTGCCATGTAGCGCCACCCCAGTCCTGGAACCTCTAAATAAGTCCTAAGGTGCTTCTACATCGAGAACCCACTCACCCTCATCAGAACCGGCGCCTGTTCGCCTTTGAGTGAGTCGTAACCAGTGAATCCTCATCGTTGTGTGGAGCAGATCCAAGGCATTGCCTTCGGAACCAGCACATGCTCTTTGGAATCGACGCATCGCCTACTGCGGGAGCAGCAGCTGCACATCTCATTCGGAACCAGCGCTTTGCACTTGGAACCGATGCATCGCTGCAGTTGCGGAAAAATTAACGCATCTCATCCACTGCGTGGCTAGACACAGAAGCATTGCTTCGGCTGCACCTCTCATCTTCGGCGACAACGACGCATCCCAGATCAAGGTACTTTGGTTCACCGGGCCCAAGTGGGTCTCTGTATCCAGCCCGCGCTGCATCGCAGTCGCCCTGAACTTTTGACTATGCCCCGGGCCAGCACGACCAGATAACTCATTTATTCGCTTATTGCTTTTGAGCGCTCTTTTTACATTTATTCTTTGAAAATTCATATCTCGACTTCTACTTGTTCAATTTTGTCATTTTTGTCTTGTTTTATTTATAAAATAAAGCTCTCCTTTTCTAACCTGGTGTAGAGTCTTTTTGTATATGTTTTCACTGTGTTACTGTTTGAAGTGTTAAGCTAGACTTCTCTGTACCAAGCTGCCAGAGGGTGAGCACAGTATAATTTAAGGTGTGTTGTTACTTACCCTGACTACGACTGTGGTTCCTACTTGGACAGGGTGTATACCTCTGCCAACTGGAAACCAAATTTCTAACAAACAATTTTAGTAAAACTAGTTACTAAAGGCACAAAGTGCCACTCTCAGTCATCTGATCATGCTACACCAGAGGAAAGTCACAAGTTCAAGCTGACAGTGATGGAGGACGGGTTGCATACAGGGACCATGTTAGTACCACTAAAAGAGCTATCTTCTCAAAGTCCAACTCAAAGAGTTCCATCAGAAACACAAAAAGGCAGAATTACTCTACAAATGTAGTTGGAGTTGATTGCCCATCTAAATAACTCCATAAGATACTACTAGAATTCCTCAATACAGAGTGCCAAAACACAAAACCACCACAATCGCAACACTTCTGAGACAAAATATCTATGGAATTAATCTAAAAAATTAAAAGATAAACATTTACGTCAAGAAGAACGCAGACATAATCATACCAATGCATGGTCAAATTGACAATAGAAAGAGAAAAAAAGAAATCAGACCACCAGCATCATGACCCAGTACCTCCAAAAATCTTTGAAGATATCCTTAGCACAAACTGTGCAGGGTAGGTAAATACCTACTCAATTGACCTCAATTCACGAACAATCTGGAAACCTCCTACATTAAACCACTCCTCTAGAAGACAAAACCTTGGTCCATCCAACCCGGCAGACTACAGGTCAAGCTTACAACCCACAGGCAGCAAACAACTCAGCTAGCAAACTACTTTCTATATGCCGGCCGACATATGGTTTGCCTGGGTAATATTTAGTTTAGTTCATATATAACATTTCAGGCCCCATACTAAGACCATACCATTCAGTGGTGGACAGCCAACTGTAACTTACACCTCTTATACTCATATAAAACATATCTGCTACAGGGCTTGTTCATCCCCAGTACTTTGCCATCCAATAAAGCAGCAGTCACCAAATGAACAGGCATAGAATAACTAAAGAGATCTGTGGCACACTGCTGCAATCGGAGGACTTCAATCTAGTCCACCACTTAAATATTAATAATTACACACTATGACTGATTCTTTACATCTCACAATAGCACTAAGATATGGGATGATAGTAACAATGGCCATCCCAACAGATCCCTCCACTTTTTCTCTCTCTCCAGTCATGCCAGCTCTGGGGAAAAAACTATAAACGAAATTTCAGGTTGGACAACCAAGTGCGATAACCAGCTAAGCAGGCTATAATCATAAGACATACCATAGTGGGACCTGCAGATCTATTCAAAGCTGCCAGCTTACTGAAACCTATAAACTATACATCTTTCTCTCACACCTCATCATAGACTACACTGCCAAATGCTGCGTCCCATAACTCGATAACCATACCTCGGTGGTCATCACGCATGATATGGAACCACGTCCTATATAGGACCACAAAAAAAAGACCTCACCCTTCCAACCACACACCTTACACGGAGCAGCTTTCCGCCCTTGTAAGTAACTGCTTCTGTGCCCCTCAATTTGGTAAACAGCACTATATAAATGCTGCAATACAATACATTAATAAACATATGACCCTGTTCTTGTGCTGTATTGCAGAAAGAACAGTAAAAGTAGAGCTATCGGATAAAAACTAGAGCATAACACGCTTTGGAACAGGTTCTGCAAATAGAGCAGCAGCCAATCAATTCATCAATCTCGCTGGCCCAAACTATATAGGAACTCCTTTTGTGCCTCCACATAAATGCAGCTTAAATTACCACTCTCTACAAGAAACTGCAGCAAAAGAAAAGACCGATGTCTCGTCACTCCACATAGCATCAACACAGCAGAAGCAGTTCTTGTTGCAGAACAATGGCCTTTCTGACGGATCTCTTTGGAAGGGATCATCATACTTCCTAATCTGGAAAACTAGTCTGTTACACTGCCTGGTACTAGAAATGGAATAATATCCTGCATGTTATCATGAGTCACCAGCATGCAGAGATGTGCAGCCCCTACTAGATAACTTCTTGCATCACTTGAATGGGTTTTCTTTGATCTCTTGCACTAGTGCCAGGGACCCAGGAGGCACAATCATGTCGCCACGTACAAGTCTTCTATAAGCATTGGATGTGTGTTTTTTAAACTTAGGTGTGAATACACACCGACTCATTCTTAACCATAGTGTTTGGCCTATCTTTGCACAAACTCTAATGGTTGGCTAGGATGCATCTCTTTCTGATCTCCATGACAATTTGGGACTAGTACAGTACTGTTTTTTTTTCTTTTGCAGTTTTTTAATATAGCATGAACGTGGCCAAGAGCGTTAGAGCGCTATACATGGGTACCAGATTACATTACACAAGATCATATACTTTTTTTTTTGGGGCTAGATTAGATTAATTGATTTGCCCAGAATTACAGCAGGATAGTGAGTCCATGCTGGTACTCAAACCTGTTTCCCCAGTTCCAAAGTCTGCAACTCTTGTGGTTAGGCCACATATCCTCTGCCACCCTACTGCCCATTGCTCTGCCTTCTATATGGGTGGGCAAAGTGAAACCCTTCGCCTGCGAAGACAAGACAAGTTGGGAAATGTTACCCTTTAATAAAAACAGCAAAGTATTGTTTCGCTTAGCCGTTTCCTGCAGCCAGATGTCCTCCCCAAGACAGAAAGTACATCAGGGGATCACTGACAGAATATCGACGACCATAATATCGAGGTCCCAAAATATTGGGACCTAAATATCGATGTCAAGAATATCGACATCCTATCTACATCATGGTAAGTACAAAAATATTGAAACAAAAATATAGTTGTTAAAAATATCGATGTTAAAAATATCGTTTTTTTTTTATATATAAAAAAAGTAAAATAAATTAAATAATACATATAACTTAAAAATAAATATTTATAATTATTAGAAAATGTTAAAAATGATAAGTAATAAATATAATGTAAAAATAAATTAAACATACATATATAAAATATAATATATATATTTGCTTAATAATTATTAATAAATAATTAATTTAATAAATTATAAAATGTTAGACATTTATTAAAAATTATAAATACATATATATACATACACCTGTTACATAAAAATAAAAAAAAATATATTATAAATTAAAATATTAAAATATTTATTAATTTTTAAAACTACATTTTACACAACATTAATTACAACAGTAAGGATAGTGTTAGATAGCGGAGGTGACTAAATTACTATTCCCACTCCATCAAATGCAACAGTAGTGAAAATGTTGGCTAGCGGAGGGGAATAATTTACTATTCCCACTCCAGCGAGTGCAACAGTAGGGAAAGTGTTGGATAGTGGAGGGAATTAATTTACTGTTCCCACTACAACTAATGCAACAGTAGGGAAAGTGTTGGATAGCGGATGGTAATAATTTACTATTCCCACTCCAATGAATGCAACAGTAGGGAAAGTGTTGGATAGCGGAGGGGATAAAATTAATATTCCAACTCCAGCACGTGCAACAGTAGGGAAAGTGTTGGATAGCGCAGGGTTAAAAATTACTATTCCCACTCCAGAGAGTAAAACAGTAGGGAAAGTGTTGGATAGCAGAGGGGAATAAATTACTATTCCCACTCCAATGAGTGCAACAGTAGGGAAAGTGTTGGATAGCGGAGAGGAATAATTTACTATTCCCACTCCAATGACTGCAACAGTAGGGAAAATGTTGGATAGCGCAGGGGTAAAAATTACTATTCCCACTCCAGCGACTGCAACAGTAGGGAAAAGTTGGATAGCGCAGGGGTAAAAATTACTATTCCCACTCCAGAGAGTGCAACAGTAGGGAAAGTGTTGGATAGCAGAGGGGAATAATTTACTATTCCCACTCCAGCAAGTGCAACAGTAGGGAAAGTGTTGGATAGCGCAGGGGTAAAAATTGCTATTCTCACTCCAGGGAGTGCAACAGTAGGGAAAGTGTTGGATAGCGTAGGGGAATAATTTATTATTCCCACTCCAGCAAGTGCAACAGTAGGGAAAGTGTTGGATAGCGCAGGGGTAAAAATTACTATTCCCACTCCAGGGAGTGCAACAGTAGAGAAAGTGTTGGATAGCGGAGGTGAATAATTTACTATTCCCACTCCAGCAAGTGCAACAGTAGGGAAAGTGTTGGATAGCGCAGGGGTTAAAATTACTATTTCCACTCCAGACAGTGCAACAGTAGGGAAAGTGTTGGATAGCGGAGGGGAATGATTTACTATTCCCACTCCAGCAATTGCAAAAGTAGGGAAAGTGTTGGATAGCGCAGGGGTAAAAATTACTATTCCCACTCCAGGGAGTGCAATAATAGGGACAGTGTTGGATAGCGTAGGGGAATAATTTACTATTCCCACTCCAGCAAGTGCAACAGTAGGGAAAGTGTTGGATAGCGCAGGGGTAAAAATTACTATTCCCACTCCAGGGAGTGCAACAATAGGGAAAGTGTTAGATAGCGTAGGGGAATAATTTACTATTCCCACTCCAGCAAGTGCAACAGTAGGGAAAGTGTTGGATAGCGGAGGGGAAAAAATTACTATTCCCACTCCAGGGAGTGCAACAGTAGAGAAAGTGTTGGATAGCGGAGGTGAATAATTTACTATTCCCACTCCAGCAAGTGCAACAGTAGGGAAAGTGTTGGATAGCGAAGGGGTAAAAATTACTATTCACACTCCAGTGAGTGCAACAGTAGGGAAACTGTTGGATAGCGGAGGGGTTAAAAATTACTATTCACACTCCAGTGAGTGCAACAGTAGGGAAACTGTTGGATAGCGGAGGGAAATAATTTACTATTCCCACTCCAGCGAGTGCAACAGTAGAGAAAGTGTTGGATAGCATAGGGGTAAAAATTACTATTCCCACTCCAGTGAGTGCAACAGTAGGGAAAGTGTTGGATAGCGGAGGGGTAAAAAATTACACAATTAACATAATTAATTATCAATCAATTAATTAATTAATAACAATTAACAATGAAAATATAATTATATATTAATAAATTAATTCAAACAATTAACACTATAAAATCATAAATAAAAAATATCACATATTAAATATTAATAAATATATTAAAATTAAATTACTTCCCACCCTATTCCCCTATCAACCCACAACCCACTCCTAAACAAATTACACAATTAACATATTTACCAATCAATTAATAATAATTAATAACAATTTACTAAATATTTATTTATAAGTTATTTCCCACAATTAACACTTTTAAATATTAATTATTAAATATGAATTATGAAAAATATTACTAATGTAATTATAATTAAGTTACTTCCCACCCTATTCCCCTATAAACCCACAAACCGCTCCTAAACAAATTACGCAATTAACATATTTACCAATTAATTAATCAATAAAAATTAACAACCAATTATTAATTAATTAATATTTAATAAATTACCATAATTTACACTATAAAATAAAATGGAAATAAATACTAATAAATAAAAATTATTATTCAATTAATTATTTATAAATTACTTCCCACCCTATTCCCCTATAAACCCACAACCCGCTACGGAACTAAAACGCAAAATGTAATTCAAATAAAATTCATATTCAATTTATTATATTTAAATTACTTCCCACCCTATTCCCTATAAACCCACAACCCGCTCCCAAAAAAATTACACAATTAACATATTTACCAATTAATTAATCAATAAAAAATTAACTGCCAATTAATAATAAATTAATAATTAATTAATTACCATAATTAACACTATAAAATAAAATGTAAATAAATAAAAATTATCATTCAATTAATTATTTTTAAATTACTTCCAACCCTATTCCCCTATAAACCCACAACCCGCTACGGAACTAAAACACAAAATATAATTCAAATAAAATTAAAAAACAATTAATTATATTTAAATTACTTTCCACTCTATTCCCCTATAAACCCACAACCCGCTACGGAACTAAAACGCAAAATGTAAATAAAAAAAATTAGTAACTTCTAAAAATTTAACACATACATAAAAAATAAATGCAATACTTTTAAAATACACACTAAAATACATAACACTAACTAAAACAACGATATTTTTAACAACTATATTTTTGCAAATGATATTAACAACTTAGGGGCCCATTACGATGGCGGGCGGAAGCACAACCGCCGTGCTGGCGGATGCAAAAACCACCAGTTACCGCCGGCACGCAGCAGTCCACACGCCCGCCCAATTACGATGCGAAAAGCAGGCCAAACACCGCCGGCAAGCCAGCAACACCGTCCGCCATCAAAGTGCGCCCGCACACGTAGCGGCGCAGCACAACTGACACACACCGTCCGACGAAACACGTCCCGCCCGGCGCATAAATTACGATGCCGCAAACAAACGGCTCCCACGGCCAAGAGACACCGCACGTGAAAGAGAGGCGGAAACACGGACGCAGAGCACGGACAACGAAGAAGCGGCACCCCGGGCATGAATCCAGCACTGCAGGCCCTTCCCATGCTTCTGCTGATGCACCACCAAGGACGCAACGTACCGCGGAGACGCAGGTAGGCACACACACAACAAGTGCACGCAAACAGCGCACACAGTGCAAGGGCGGAAAAAGCGGACAACCCCCACCAGCGCGTGCACACTACACATCCACCATTGCATCCACATATGACACACAGGCCAAATCCTAACATCGCAGAACACATGTGTACACACCACCTGGGACTAGGAACCAACCACCCCGTCACGGCCCCAAAGCGCCGATGACGCCGCCACACATGCGCACAACGCAGAGGCCAACCGCAGCGCCATGCATGCGTCGCACACAGACACAGGGACACAACCAAGCAGCACACACACCAGCCCCACCCCGAACGCACATGACACGTGACAGGCCGGCCACAGACATGTCCCCAACGCCCAATTCACGGACAACACCCAACGCCACACAACCGACGCACACATGTCAGTGAAGTCACGCAACAGCAGGACACACCCCAGTGTAACAAACATGGCGAAGCACACAGCGGCGGCAACACCAACTAGGAGAAGCAGGGCCCCTTCGGGAAGAGGAACGCCAGTACCACACTGAAAAACCCATACCACCCTGCACATATGAACAAGACACATGAAACGGAACACCAAAGAGCCCGGTGACCGACAACAGGTGGCCCAAGAATTACATCCACACACAAGGCCCAACGCAGAGCGGAAAGGCAGCCTGCCGCCCACACAAGGGAGAGCAGACAGCACTGAATGACCTTCCATTCCAACACCGAAACCACAGCCCTACGACAGAAGCCGGTGAATACAGCCATTGTCCAAGAATAGACCAACACAGGCATGCCGAGGAGACCGACCACAGGGCAGATAGCGCATATCACAGAAGCACACAACGGACGGGGAAGAAAGAAGAAAACACTCCCCCATGTCGGCCACATGCAAGTTAATTGGAAGGAGTCACACAGCACCGACCTTGAACTGTCTGAGAAGCATGTGGGAAGAGGGCCCGTGTCCTCCAAACAAGCCAACAGAACACAAGTCCTGTCTCCCCACGACTACACAGAGCTCACAGCAACCCCGGAGCGTGCACATTGCAGACTGCACACACAGCCGGAGCACGCCACCTCTACGAACCGCTGCGAAATGGCAACCGCAACACACCTACCCAACTACGCCGAACAGCTCAAGCTGTACCAAACCAACACGATACATACATTGGGATGCGATCTCCTGTCCCTGCTGAACGTAAGTTACTGACTGACTTACCGCATCACATTGTTCAGCTGCGTCATGCCCGTCTTCTACTGTCGGAGGTGTCCCTACCAGCATCCCGTCGAGATATGCCTCTCCAACCCGGCATGTCTGAAGGCGGACCTGCTACCACTACTCCTCCCTCTGGACGCACACGACAGGGCCTGCTCTGCCTATGGGGGCATGGCGTATGTGGCCAACATCGCACGCGCACTGAAATGGAACCACTGTGCCTCCACACGACGGATCATCGAGAACAGCTACATCGAATGTCACCCAGCATGCCCCATCATGGTCCTCCAAGGGACAACCTACGAACAACACCTTGACAGCCACCATCCGCTTCATTGGCTGGCAAACATGTACACCACCAATGACATGGAAGCCCTGCTGGACGGCATCGCATACCTGACAACCTGTAAATACGTCGGACCACAACGCAGGTTCCCCGAGTGACCTATGAAGTCCAACCCCGCACCCATGCTCAGCTTCCGCACGGACTGGCCAGTCACCACCACAACAGCCATACCAAACGACCGGCAACTGTAACCACACCATCAACGACATCGCCATGACATCGGATATGACCGGGACATGCACACTGTTCCCCATCACATCCAGGAACACCGCATGCATCGTGGGAGGCAGTGGCATGGGCTCTGTGCATCGCACCCACATGGACGGAACTGCACGAACAACCAGGACACGACATGGATCCAGCGCACATGGACACACACACCACTCAGTGGACATGAATAGGTCGCCTGGAGTCTGTGGGTGCTGCACCCCTCCCAGCCCCGCCCCGGGAATCCCATACCAGGACCTTTGCATGGACGACAAGTGCATACAACAACAACACGACCCCAGTGACTGTGACATGTCCAGTAACCACCACAGTGCAACAACAAGTGGCACGCCGCTGCATGCACGCAAGCACATGCCCTGATGTCATCTCACATGCACGCGTGCATGAGGAACAACCGCAGCAAACCTGTCACATGGAACTGAGATGGACTGTGCCCATGATGCCGAGCGGTCTGGTAGGCTACATGTATACCGTCTGTGTCAAAGTCCGCAGCTCCACAGCTATACGTAAATGTACATTAGCACAGCCTTGGCCAAGCAGATGTAACCCCACACCCTATCCCATTTGTTATCATGCTCAGTATATCCTCAACATGTATTCCGCTGCCAGTAGTGTCCACTATACTGCATCACAGAGGACAGAAGACTCAATATAATGTTTGAAACCAGAACTGTCTCCGCTGACTCATTTCACAAGTACGAATGAGAGAGGATGAGAGTATGTGAAGTACACGGCAGTCGTGACATGACCATGTAGTCCACTGGTATTGGATGTCAACGCAAATGAGTAGCACTACTGTGGAAGACACACATGTGTCGTGTGAAGTCGTATGGACGCAGTGCTCAGGTGGGTGGGTGCGACGGGTAGATGCGCACATGCCAAGTTGGAGCACGCCGTGTTGGGAGGGGTCATGAACAGTACACCACCGCTTCCCTGGGCATTGTGAGAGGACACCTGTCGGGGGAGTGAACACGTGTGTGCACAGCAGCCGGGCACACGTACAAAGCGGTACCAGGCGCACCTCAGCCCACCCTCTGTGGACAAGCTGGATCCTGTTGTGCGCCCGCCATGCCCCTTGACAAGGCACACACAGCCCCAGTCGACCAGGTGTAACCCCAACATAGTAAATCCGCACAGGCGATACAGGGCACGGGATGGCAGTGGAGCATGGTGTGTGAGAGGTCTCCTCGCGCTCCTCCTGGTCATATCACGCAGGCAATAGTACCTCAACGTCTAGCATGGCACAAGTCACATGGAAGTGTAGGGGGACGCACCACAGCACGAGCAGCACTGACGTCACGGGAGGTGGCTCGCACCATCCCATCCATTGCCCATCATACCAACCACGACACATGCCATTGCGACTAAGTGCAAGCGCGTGCGCCACCACCCCGAGCCCTCCCCAGAGAGGCCAAAGAGTGAATGTGTGGGCCATCAGCCACAGACGGACGCGGCCTGGCCGCAAGGGCAGCCACAGCCACTGGGTGTCGCAGGTGGCGGATCCGGAAGGCGAAGACTGTGATGCATAGTCCATGCAGGCCGGGTCTCCATTTGGGGCACCACGCAGGTGGACGGCGTCCCGCCACACATCATACCCTGAGACAGCCCACTCGTGCAACTGGACCCACACATACACTCCTTGCCCTCTCTGGTGCGAGCTTGGGGCTGCCTGTGCAAGCGCTAGCCTCGCAGGTGAGCATGCATATTGGGGGGCGAGGGGAGGACATGAGGGCTGGGGCGAAGATGACTGTATCACTGTCAGTTAGTACAAGGGATGACCCAGATGTGGAAAGGAAGAGACGTGTCCCGTGTGTACTGCAATTAGTCGCCAATTCAACTACCCCCATGTCCGGAATGTAAGCCCGCACCTAGGCCCGCCCATCCGCCACATCGAACATACCACCAGCACGACAACCTTCCCATTCGAAACACTGACTGGGGGTGGCGACCAGTGAACAATCATGTGTAGCCTACCCACGCGTACATGTGGGCCCTCCATGATCCATGTCACCTGCGGCAAAGACATGACATGCGCAATGAGGGAAGTGAGGAGAGCTGTCCGCCCCACGCGCAGAAGGTGCATCAGCTCCACAGACCCAGCAGCGAGTCCAGCAGGGGTCACATGTGCAGGGGCAGCTGTGCCTGGTGTGAAGGCACATGCATATAGACAGCACATCGACCAATGTGTAGTCTGCCCACATCCACAGTCCATCATCATGCGGACATAGGAATTGAACACAGGGCAACACATCTTAGTTGGTGCACCCACCGTGACCAACAATGCGCAATCATCGACGTACCCGCCCTGTGCATGGCCCCCACCCAACGGAGGCACATCCAGTGCCACCATCCCACACACACAAGCCTTCCACGGAACATGCTGTGTCCAATGGTCAGTACAGAGTCAGCGCCCATCTGGTGGATCCTGAACAGGAGACACATGCACACACATGCCAGCTCCCACTATGTACGTCTGCCACCTGGCACGTGCAATGTAACCTCTCACCTGTGACGTGTGACTGCAAGCACACAGCCGTCTTGGCATGGGGCTGTCAATGTGGACACCAGTCAATGTTTCGGGAGCTGTGATCCGTACAGTGCTGTACATAGGGTGCAGTGCTGACACCTACTACTGTCTCATATCCCCTCGTGCCACAGGTCCCACTTGTATTGGCCGCTCAGCCCGTGCCCACATCGTCGTCGTCGTGTGCCATACTCATCCAGCCTCGGAAGCAGTTCCATGCTCAGCAGACACTCATGTTGCCGTGGCGTTGCCGCTTGACGAATATGCAGTCAGTCCCCATCAGCACGCCCCGCAAGTCATTGGGGCCTAGATCCCCATGTGCATGCACATGGCAGTGGTATGTCTCACTTGCCATTGCCATTGTTGGGAGACCTGTGTAAGTGTATTGTGGCCGTGCCGTCCCAGCTTGACAGCTGGGCTATGGCTCATGTGCTTGCTCAGTCATGTCAGTGATGTGTATGCGAAATTGCTATGTGCCGTGTTGCTTTGACATGTGTCCTCTGCCATTTTCCCCAGGCGGAGACCGAACATTGACCGCCCATACCAATTGCTGGCGGACATGGACGATACAGAGGTAATCAGGAAGTTTCGGCTGGACAGGCCAACTCTGCATCGACTGTGTGCCATGTTAGAGCCCCATCTCCGTCCCCGCAGGGTGTATCCGACTGCTGTCACCCCCACGGCTAAGGTGATGGCCGCCATGCATTTCTTCGCCACTGGGTCATTCCAGCACACAGTGGGCAGTGGAGGAGGGATGTCCCAGCCCATGTTCAGCAAGGTGCTGAGGGATGTACTGGCAGCCATGATGCTGTACCGGAACAGGTACATCCGCTTCCCCAGGGCTCGTGAATTGGCGGCAGTGAAGGGTGCATTCTATGCCCTTGGCAGAATCCCACACGTCGTGGGAGCCATTGACTGCACTCATGTTGGCCTTGTTCCACCACAGGCCACTGAGCACCTGTACCGCAACAGGAAGCACACGCACTCCCTGAATGTGCAAGTGGTGTGCCTTGCGGACATGGTGATCACCCACGTGTGTGCCAAGTTTCCAGGCTCGGCCCATGACGCACACATAATGCGCAACAGCATCTTGCCACGACTGATGGCCAATCTGCAACAGGATCGTGGCTGTATTGTCGGTGAGTATGTGGAGTGGTGTAGCGTGCTGGTTGTGCGATGCTGTCCCCTGTCCAGTTGGAATAGCAACGGTTCTCTGTGTCCCTCACACCCAGGTGACTCTGCGTATCCGAATGGGGCATGGCTGCTCAGTCCATTGAGGAATCCTCGCACCCCAGCAGACGATCGATACAATGAGGCACATGGGAGGACCAGACGTGTGGTCGAGCGTACCTTTGGCCTCCTCAAGTCCAGGTTCAGGTGCCTGGACCGCACCGGGGGTGCACTGGCGTACTCCCCACAGAAGGTGTGCCAGATAGTGGTGGCGTGCTGCATGCTGCACAATCTGGCCATTCGGAAGCAGATCCCCCTCATTGTGGATGACGGAGATCAACCAGGGCCCCAGCCCGCAGACCAGGACAGCTCGAGTGAGGTGGACAGCGGAGAGGAGGAAGCTGGGAATGTGCGCCAGCAGCTCATCGCCCGCTACTTCACTTGACGGTGAGTGTCCATGTACGACGGATGATGTGTCTGTATCTATGCAGGTGTGTGTGTGCTGTGTCAGGGTGGCCGTATGTTCACTGCGTGCAGTGTGTCAACGCTCCATGGCCAGGGTAGTATGCCACTGTTGGTGACTGTGGCATTGTGCCCTATTGCTCTGTGCGATGTGTGTACATTGCTTGTAGTTGTTGACATGTACTGTGTGATGGGTGTGTGACACACTCATTGAATGTGCTCCTGTTCTGTCTCCCACCCCTAGGTCCCTACAGGCCCTCCAGATTCCATTGCCATGCCACGCATCAGGTGCCCTTCCGCCCAAGGTGGCCGTTGTATTCCGTACAAATAAACACAGGGCACAAACAGCAGTTAGTGAAAAAGGTGCATTTATTACGAACTGTGACATGTGATTGTGTGTAAGGTGATGACAAAAGTGGTGCGTGCAGTGACAATGAGCTGTCGGTCATGGCTGCGTGATGATCAGGGTGTACCCACTGGTTCTATGTCCATAGTCCAACACACACATGCCATCCAGCTGGCTGTGTGGAGTGGGATCGTAGAGCAAGTCAATGCAGTGGCTGGTCAAGGAAGGCTGGCGGAAGGCTGGCTGGCTGCCTCACTTGCGACTGGAGCGTGCGAAGTCCTCCCGGGAGATCTGTTTCCTCTTCGGACGGCCCCTTCCACGTTTGGGAGGGGGGCGTGTGGTGGCGACCTGCTGGTGGTGGGTGAGGTGTGCTCACTGGCTGTGGACGCAGGGGAAGTGGACACTGCTGGCCGACCCTGCGCCCTAGCAGGTGGTGGCGGAGGTGGTGTTGCTGGCCTTGCCTGTGACCCCACCGCCACCACCAGCTGGCCCATGAGGTCCACGAGTTGGTCCATACGGGACACGAATTGGCCCATATGGGCGTCCATGGACCTCAGCACCCCCAGCACCTCCCGCGTGTCAGTAGCAGACCTGGCCCATTGTCCTTGGGCCTCTTCATAGGCCCCAAGGACTCTGGCCATTTGAGGCAGGGCATGGCTCCCAGGGGAGGCTGGCGTTTCCCTGACCCTGCTCCTCCTACCAGTCCTGCTGCCACCGGCCTGCCCACTAGCCACATTGCTCACCACGGTCCTCGCTGTGGCTCCCAGGGTGGATCCAGTCGGCCGGGCCACCACCTGCGCTGGGGCTGGTGCCAGCGAAGACGTGGTGGTGGTGGAGGCGGTGGTGGTCGGTGCGGCGATGGTGGCGGTTGCGGCAGTGGTAGTGGCCGCAATGACCGTGGGTGTGGCCGCAACGACAGTGGCAGCAGGGGACTGGGACTGTTCAGCATCCCTGGATGATGGGTTGGTGGGTAGGAGGGTCCTGGGGAGCGGCTGGGCCCTGCCACGCCAGATGGGCCAGCTTGGTGGTCCGTGTCCGAAGAGGTGGACAGATCCTCCAGATCCGTGTGTCCTCGTTGGGGGCTTGTAGGCTAGCTGTGCTGGCTGCTGTCTCCATCCCCAGCGTCCAGCAGTTCGTCACCTGTGGAGAGAATGAGATTTGTTATTGTGTTGCACCTGGCGAAGTATGTATTAGTCGTCTGACATTGGCAGTTCGTGCAATCTCGTACATGGGTTTCCCGGAGGCGAGTGTGTGGCTGTGGCATCTGTAGTTGTGTGTGCTAGGCAATGGGACTGTGTGCTGTGCACATGTGGCATGGGACGGATTGGCCATGCCGATGGGTGTGTTGCTTTGCCCCTACTCATTGTGACTCTGGTGTATGCGGGCTCCTGGCCCATCCTGGGTCTGGTTTGTACTTTGCTTTTGGGGTTCAAATGGAACGCTTAGGAACGCATATGGCAACATGGGGGCCATGCCCCAGATTCGCATTTGGGAGGGGATATGCTTTTGGGGTTCAAATGGAACGCTTAGGAACGCATATGGCAACATGGGGGCCATGCCCCAGATTCGCATTTGGGAGGGGATATGCTTTTGGGGTACATGCTGTGAGCCATGGGTGCCGAACGTGACATGTGTTGTGGCAGCATGACAGTGCATGGTCTGAGGTGTGTGCATGCCTGACATGCCCTGCATATTTGCTGTCTGTTGTGGTTACTGGACATGGCATTGGACGCATCGTTATGAGTGAGTGATAGTTGTGTGCCAGCCAACGTATTGCAGTTGTCCCATCTCCTTGGTGTGCGTGCTGCCCTGTGCCATGTGCATCACTGCAGTGCTCGGGGGTGTGGCCCATGTTGTGTGTTGTTGCTCACAGTGTGTCGTGCGCTTAATTGACTTCTGGCACATGGTTGGTCATGGGCATGTGTCTTAGCGTGACTGCTGTATGTGTGGCAGCTGTGCGGATGACATGCCTTTCATGTGACTGGGGCTGAGGGATGGGATGGATGGTATGTTGTATGTGCATGGTGTGTCTGTGAGTTTGATGGGTTCAGTGGTGTTCGTGTGCATTTCTGTTGTTCCGCTCTGTTGCGTCTAGTGTTGTTTGTCTTACATAGGCGTAGTTGTGGGGTGTGGGGTTGACAGGCAGTGGGGGCTACATGGACAGGACTTCAATGGTGTTTCGGTTGTGTGTGATGAGTTGCACAGTGGCTGCCGTGTGGGACTATATTCAGTGTGGCTTGTGCATGCAGACGTGGCTCCTTGGGTGTTGCTATGTCTGTGATGGGTCATGTGGGGTGTGAGTCTGCTGTTCATGTCCGTGTGCACATTGTTCACTTGTTCGTGACGGTGGGCGGTGCTGCGTGTTCGTCTGCTACGTGACATGTCCCATGTGTTGGTCGTGTTATGGTCCTCATGCCTCCAGTAATCCAGCCCTGTCCAGTTTCCCACCTGCAAGTTGTTCGTGCGTGCACTGTACTGGATGCCACATGGCTCTAAGCGGGGGTGCTCCATGTTGCAGGTCTGTGGGGGTGGGGGGTGTTGTGGGTCGTGGGGGTGGCTGGACACCCACTGACACCGATTGCTGTGGACCGTGATGTCTGCCTTTCGGCTGTCGTTGTGCACTGCGGTGGCTGACACGTGGCTGTGGGGTGTGGGGGATGCTCCTCCTTGCTGTGCTGTGGGACTAGGGGCCTGGTGTGTGTTGTACTTGGGCTGTCCACCGTCCCACCCACTGCACTTTGTGTTCCTGCCACTTACCTGTTACTTGTCGGTTAGTGCAGCTGTGGCGGACACATGGGTGTGGTGGGTGCTCGTTGTGGCGCTTCTGGCATATTTGGGGACCTGTTGGTGGTTACGTGGCTGGCTTAGTGTACACATGTCCCCACGCATCTTACAGTTGTTCGGTTTGGGCTGTGTGTGGTAGTGTCTGTTGCATGTGCGTGTGATGTGTTGTGTATTGTGTGCTGGACATGGGGGTGTTTGTCCCTGGGAGCTGTGGCATGGTAGTTGCGCATGTGAGTACATAGCGGTGTGCTGGTATACATTAGTTTGTACTTACCAGCCTCCACTCCCCCTGCTAATCCGGCGAGGATCTCCGGATGGATTACGACTCGCACCTTCTCCTCCCACGCTTTGAAGGTCTTAAAGAGCGCGGGATTCCCTCCGCCAGTGACGGCAGCCAGCTCTCTGTTTTTGCCCTCCTTCTTCTTGACCAGGCTCTTTACGTCATTCCAACGTTTGTTTATCTCGGTTCTGTTCCTGGGCAGGGTCCCGACTGCATTGACCTGGTCTACGATCCGGGTCCACATTCTGTTTCTGGTGGCTAGTGGTGTGTGCTGGACCATGTTCCCATAGATTTGTGGGTACACCTTGATGATCTCGTCGACCATGACCGTCAGCTCCATGGGCGTGAACTTGGGCATCCTTTGTGGTGCCATGGTGTTTGTGGTGCTGGTGCGGTGTGTGTTGTGTAATGTGCAGGGGGTTTGTGGTGCCGGTGTTTGGTGGTGGTGGTGGTGGTTGTGATGTGTGCGTTTCTGTGGTGTGCTGCTGTCCTTGCTGTGTCACTGTGTCCTCTCCCTCCTCCCTCTCTGGTTTGCAATGTAGCAAGGGGTTGTGGTCTGTGGGAGTGCTGCTTTTGTACTCACCTATGTGGGTGTGTCCTCATGGTCTGTTGTTTTCAGGTGTGTTGTGTCTGGGGTTCTGGCCTTTGTATTTTTTGTTTGTCCGGGGGGTGTTTTCGGGATGTGTACTGTGCTTGTGTATTTGTGTGTGCCTTGCTGTGTGGACTTGTTGGCCATGTTGTGTGCTATTGGTTTTGTGTGCGGATGGTTTCTGTGCAGGTACGTGGGCGCCATGGCTTCTGCCGTGTCGATTCTCATCGGCGTTGTTTGCGCTGGCGGGCGGTATATTTGTTGTTTTTCCGCGCTCATGGCGGTGCGATCGTAATTTCACGTGCGGTGTGTCGGCCGTGTGGGCGGGCGGTTTTGTGTTGTCGTGCGTGTTTCCGTCCGTGGCGGGCGGTTTGACTCCGACTCGGACGATGGCGGGCGGTATTTTGTGTGATTTTTCCGCCGATGGCGGTTTTCGGTTTGTGTAATCGTAATGGCGTGGTCGGTGTTCAGGCGGTGTGTGCGGGCGGATTTTTGCCGCTTCCATGCCTGGCGGATTTTTTTACGCCGGGTATCGTAATGAGCCCCTTAGATATTTTTTAAAATGATATTAAAAACTTCGATATTTTAAAAAACGATATTACTTACCTTAGACTCGATATTCTTGTCCACGATATTCTGACTGTCGATATTTTTGACAGTCGATATTCTAAACTCGATATTTGTGCTAGTCAATATTTAAAACTCGATATTTAGACTGTTTACCACGTCAGGATGTCTCTTGTTATCCAAGCCCTGAGCGACAGCAAGAAATCTCTAGTCACTGCTCTGCAATCACAAACTTTCACTCCCTACTGCTGGAAGTACGATTTACATCTTGTTTCTTGCATTGAACTGCGCCCTGAGGGCAACAGTGGGCGTGGCAGACACTGGGAGGTCAAATTTACTATTCTAAATATAGTCTTAGAATATTTGGGAAAAGGGCAACATTGCCCCACATTTTCCAGGAGGATTCTGACTCCTGCCCTAGAATGTTTTGGAAAAAGTTATTAATTCCTTAAGCATTTTTAGGATGGGTCGCAAAACAGTAATGTTGCATTGCAGAAAGTGCTGCCCTGAGGGGGAAGCGCAGGTAAAAAGCTAGGAATACCCTTGGTGACACCAGTTTCAGACAGTAAACAGCTGATGAGCAGTGCGCTCACAGCCGTATGGCGGGCAAGGACATCTTAAGGATTTTGGCGGCCAAGCGTATTAAGGAGGCCCCTGTTCGCAACACCTTTGAATTTATGATACAGTTTCAGCTCTTTCATGCCCTCTTTGGCCGGGTCACTGGCAGTGAACAGTCACACTTGTCCACATTGTAAATGTGTTTACATCTAATATTCAGGTATAGGGATGTGTGTTTTCAATATTGTAACACAGCAGCAGCTCCCTCAAATTAGTGTAAATAATCTAGTTGACACCCTTCCATTTCTCATATGTGAAGTCCTGTTTTGATCTAAAAGAACCTTTTTTATGGATGTTGCAAGAAACATAAACACAACATTTCTCTGCAAAATGTCTGTAACAGACTCACAAATCACCCACAATAAAAAGAAATTAAAGGAAAATGGTATTTAAAACAATCTGTTTAAGAATTATTCAAGGTCATCAGGGTAGGACTCTCTGTAGAACAGAGCTGACTCAATCAGGGGCCCCCTGAAAGGCTGGGGCCCGGGACCAGAGCCCACTTTGCCCATGCCTTAAAACGTGTCTGACGGCGGGAAGGATCCTGCGGCCACTCTGAGGTCATTTGCTAAAACAACTGTTTTTTAAAAGATTTGCAGCTTTCCATATTGCAAAGCTGGAGATGTTGAAGAAAAATATGGGAAGTTAGGAAGTCTTTAGTTTTGAGACTTCACAACCACACCCTGTTCTTTCCTCCTCATTATCATGCAGTCATGAGAGGACACTCGAGACACGGAGAGGTGGGTTTAGTTGTCTGGAGTGCGCTGCAATCTCACTCACAAGAACTGAGAGGTGAATAATAATCACTGTTTTGAAGAACGGTCGAAATATGCACAGGGTGAGAAGATTAGCTCCCTCTGTATTTGCAGTGTCCAGTAACGCTATGCAGGAGGCGCGAGGGAGAGACAGCGTTTATTGATTGCATGGGACTCTCGTGAAATGCAGTGTGTGCAGTGGCATAACGAAACTTGAGGGGGCCCCCCTGCAAAGCACAATGAGGGGGGCCCCCCCAGTGGCCCAGCCCACCACCTACCACTTTGCGCCACCAGCAAAAATAAGCAGTCACCTAAAGCCGTATTTTCAGCACTTATCTGTGCATACTTCGAACAGCAAATAGAAATAGGATGCGCTTTAATTGTGTTCTAGGGCTGCCTGAATGATCCATGACTGATAATTAAAGGGAACAAAGACAGAAAAGTCACATTACAAATGAATACATACATTTTTATTTATAACCCTATTTAGGGGCCGATTCCGATTCAGGCCGGAAAACGTACCGACCGACTCGGTACGGGAATTTAGTCCGACCGACACGTACCGGCGCTGCCCGATCCGCGTAGTACGATGCAATGCATGTGAATTACGACCGAATCGTACGGAACACAAGCCGAACGACCGAACCGCACGGAAACCAGCTATCCGGCCGGGAAACCACGCGAATCGAACCGACCGACACGCACCAGGAATGAACCCGACAGAAACGTGCCCGTGAACTCCGACCCGCGCAGTACGATGCAATGCGTGTAAAACCAGACCAAGTCGCACGGAGCTCAAGCCGTACGACCGACACGCATACAAAACAGGGAGCCGAAGCAACCCAATACTCCGCGACCGACGCGTACGCCGCACATGAAACCCAGCAGAAACACAGCTTGAAAGACTCGGAGAAGCTCGCACGAGCCAACTGCAGCGTCCTTCTCGGTCAGAAGAACGTCTCCTACATGCCTAAAAACGACAAAGGAAAAAATACAAAAAAAAGGGCCAAACAAGCAATGACAAAGTCAATAAATACAGGGGGGGGGGAAACATGGAACAAAGACACACCCACAACTCCACCCATATAAAGGCCACAAATCCCTACCATGATCCTTTGCAAATTCAACTGACCTGCCAGCACAGAACACCATCAGACAGCAACCACAGACACACTCACAATTCATCCATCACACAAGCCACACACCATTAGCACCTCCCAAATAGCACCCTCACATACACCCAGCAAAACCTACACACACCCACCCTCACTTGCACACCCACACACACATCAATCCCCACCACCACCCATCACCATGCCCCCAAAGAAGAATCCAAAGTTCCTAGACAGTGAATTGGAAGTCCTGGTAGATGAAATCCTCAGGGTAGAGCCACAGTTGTTTGGTACATTGGTCCAACAGACCCCCATGTCGCAGAAAACCAAGATGTGGGAGAGGATCGTCGACAAGGTGAACGCACAATCACCATGTTTGCGCACAAAGGAAGACATCCAGAACAGGTGGTATGATGTGCGCAGGAGGGTCAAGGACCTCCTTAAGAAGGATTACGCCTTGAGCCATCGCACCGGCAGTGGCCCTCCTGCCAAACCAGTATACCTCAGGCCCTGGGAGGAGAAGGTGCGGGCCATCCTACCACCAGAGAGCGTACATGGACTATCAAACATCCCAGAGCCTGGTGAGTACACAACCAATATACCCAATATTGTGTGACAATACACACACATCACTGTCAAGGGGATAGTGAAACCATGCACCGTTAGCAAAGCCACAGTAACCAAAAGATAATCATCCCAAGATGTGTATGCTAGTCAGACAAACACAATACCTGCCATCTCATAGTGATATGTAACTGTGTCATGACATGTACAAACCTAACAACAAATAGAGCAAGGCAGTGGCACAAATCTAACCAACAAACACTGTCAGACATTTTGCCACCACTAGAACACCACCTCACAGGGAAGCTCACTGAAAGGAAGGAATTGTATGTATGCTGGTGAAGTGAGTGTAGCCAATAGCATGATGGGAGTTGTAGTCACAGATATTGGTCACCCTCACAATTGGCCCATCAACACCACTCTGAACCATGCTCACATCACAGGGAGTGGAAAAGAACTGACAAGATGGCTGACACTGGGTACTGCTGTTGGGAGCACAAGGCCCTGCTGGGAACTGTGCACCAACCAACAGCAGGACACCACTGACTGACATCCTGAAAGCAAACTTGCACTCCCTGCCATGGAAGCACGTTCCATGGTGGGATATCTGGCTGGGTGGGAAGGAGGACTGACAGCTCTGACCATAGTTACCAGCAGCTTTTCTCACACACCCCTTAACACAAACTCCACACAACTCACCTGGGAGAATGCATTGCCTCACACTCTAATTAAATATCCCACAAAGAACCACCACACTGGGTTATGCTGTGTGAAGCACAGGGACACTTTTGGGACTTGTAGCCAAACAAACGCCAGGACAACACTGTCAGCCATCCTGTCAGCACAGGCACACTACCCCACAGGAAGCAGAGTCAAAAGGAAGGAAGTATGGGCAAGCTGGGAAGGGGGTGTAGGCAATAGCATGATGGGAGTGGTAGTCACAGCTCAACATCCCCACCCACATGGCCCAGCAAGCTCACACTGAAGCATGCACACCTCACAGGGAGTGAAAAGCCACTTCAAAGATGTCTGACACTGGCCTCAGCTGTGGGGAGCACAAGGCCCTACTGTGAACTGTGCACCAACAAACAACAGGACCACACTGTCAGCCATCTTGCCATTGCTGTCACACTCACACACAGTGAAGTCGACTCAAAAGGAAGGAAGTATGGGCATGCTGGGAAGGGGGGTGTAGGCAATAGCATGATGGGAGTGGTAGTCACAGCTCAACATCCCCCACCCACATGGCCCAGCAAGCTCACACTGAAGCATGCACACCTCACAGGGAGTGAAAAGCCACTTCAAAGATGTCTGACACTGGCCTCAGGTGTGGGAGCACAAGGCCCTGCTGTGAACTGTGCACCAACAAACAACAGGACCACACTGTCAGCCATCTTGCCATTGCTGTCACACTCACACACAGTGAAGTCGACTCAAAAGGAAGGAAGTATGGGCATGCTGGGAAGGGGGTGTAGGCAATAGCATGATGGGAGTGGTAGTCACAGCTCAACATCCCCCACCCACATGGCCCAGCAAGCTCACACTGAAGCATGCACACCTCACAGGGAGTGAAAAGCCACTTCAAAGATGTCTGACACTGGCCTCAGCTGTGGGGAGCACAAGGCCCTGCTGTGAACTGTGCACCAACAAACAACAGGACCACACTGTCAGCCATCTTGCCATTGCTGTCACCCTCACACACAGTGAAGTCGACTCAAAAGGAAGGAAGTATGGGCATGCTGGGAAGGGGGGTGTAGGCAATAGCATGATGGGAGTGGTAGTCACAGCTCAACATCCCCCACCCATATGGCCCAGCAAGCTCACACTGAAGCATGCACACCTCACAGGGAGTGAAAAGCTACTTCCAAGATGTCTGACAATGGTGCTCTGTTGTGGGGAGCACAAGGCCCTGCTGGGAACTGTGCACCAACCAACAGCAGGACACCACTGACTGACATCCTGACAACCAACTTGCACTCCCTGCAATGGAAGCACGTTTCATGGTGGGATGTCTGGCCTGGGGGAGGAGGAGTGCCAGCTCCGACTACAGCTACCAGCAGGCCCTTACACACACACCACTTCCACTAACTCCAAACAACACACCTGGGACCGTGCTCCACAAGAGAGTGAGTGAAAAGCCACTTCCAAGATGTCTGACACTGGCCTCAGCTGTGGGGAGCACAAGGCCCTGCTGGGAACTGTGCACCAACAAACAACAGGACACCACTGACTGACATCCTGAGAGTTAACCTGCACCCACTGCAAGGGTGGCATGCTTCATGGTGGGATAACTGGGCTGGGGGGAGAAGGAGGTCTGGATGTCAACCAAATACCACCAATGCTGGTCGTGCACACACCTCAACATTCACATTGAAATGCTTCAGGTTGGCAGGACAATGTGCTACACCAATATCAACCTCTGACAGTGACAACTTAGGACAATGCAATGTACAGGCCCGCATCCAGAGGTACAGTCACAACTGTCAGGTGTTTGAACCATTGATGCCTGTAGAAACATAACATACATTGTGTGTCTCTTCCAAAAACAGGTGATGATGGGGACACAGCAGCAGATGATGAGGAGTCCCTGTCCCAGGCTCCGGTGGCCCCTGAGCTCTCTGGTGTGGAACAGCCTCTGCCCTCCTCGGATGGCGAAGACCTACCTGGCACCTCCGGTGTGAGTCATCATGCAGCATCAGCAGGACCACCATCTGCACCCCCTGCACCCACTCCTCTAACATCTGCCAACACACAGACCACCCCCGCCGACACGGACAGACCAAGGACACTGAATGGCAACAGCACAGGGGCCCCGGCCCACCGTGAAGCAACGGACAACAACCCCAGTACCAACCCCCAAGGGGGCCTAGGCTAACCTGTGCGTGCCACCACAGGTCCCGCACGTGTGGCCAGGGGTGGTGGGAGGGGTGGTAGGCAGAGGTCGCTGTTTGCAGAGGGGTCTGGACTGCATGATGACCCACAACTGATACGCATTGCTGATGCGTACCAGAATAGCACCGGAGAGGTCAGCCAGGTAGTGGGGATCCTCAAGGACATTCAACAGCAGCAGGCTGCCCATCATGCCCGCTTGGACTCCCACATGTCCCGTGTGGAGACACACATGTCTGGCATGGAGTCCAAGTGGGACACATTGGAAGAACTGACAGCGGTGCAGAGGGACATATTGACATGCCTCCGCCAGATTAGCCCCAACATGTCCACACCTCCCTGTGTGCCCACAACATCTGGTGCCGCAACAACTGCAACTGCCACAGGGAGGGAGGATGACTCTGGTGGAGAGTCCTCTGCACCGCAGCGGCCTGCACGTGAGGGTCCCCCCAGAAAGAAGAGGGGTCGTCCGAGGAAGGAAAACTGAGAGGCCGTTGGCCATGTACATCCCCCAGGAACCCAACACCTGTTCTGGAAATTCTCCTTTGTGTGCAAACTGTTCACCCTGTCGAATGCAACACAACTCTCCCACATGACATGGGGAGTTTAAGTTGGACTAATGTATCAGATGACTGTGGACTTTACTCAGGACATTTCTGCTACCAAAACTTCCAACTCATCTGGGAACTTTGGATTCCAATCCCAATGTACAGCACCCACCATCCTGTGCACTATCCTCACACGTGTATGTAAATAAACTCACTAATACACCATACTTGCCTCTGTTGTGATTCCAACATTGTTTTTGTCATGGAGATGATGATCTGCTAAATGACACTGTGCATGCTAACTGCTACAGCAAGTTCAACACCGTCATGTGAGTCATGGCGACGTGACACATATGAGGGAGACACACCACTAGGGCTACACAACACATACACACCAGGGCCATCTGACTCATCGCCTACACTGATGTTGCCAGGAAATACAGTGGAATGCACAGACACCACACCTATTCAGAGTATGTGTTAACTAGCCCACAGGTGCAGTAAGCAAATGTCAGTCAGATGTGTGACCACAGACAACGCACATCCCAAACTGAAGCACAGGTTTATTACACATTTGCAACATGTTGTTTCCACTACAGATGCAAGGTAATCCCACGTGGCAGTGGCCACACAGTCACCAAGTGTAGAAAAAATAAAGTCCAGGGGTGTGTGGCACATCACCTGTAGGGAAACGACTGCTTCCACCCTGGAAGTTGAATCATGGTGTCGGGGGATCCGAGTTGACCAAACAACTCTGAAAGAACCCTGTGAAGGACAGACATGACACACAGTCAAAAGCACTGAAGAACAGGACAGAACTGCAATACTCATGCCCAATACATGTCACAAGATACCTACAAAAAACCAAGTTAGCATGTCAACACTGTTGGGGAGTACAGACTACCTGTAAGGACACATCGCTGCACGCATCCAGTCAAGTAGCACATGGCCACACTCAAACAGCAACAGAGCACCACCAACACATATCATGCAAACTCAAATCATTGACATACCAACTCTGTATATTCACATTCAGCTGAAGAAGTTGGTGATGAGCTGTGTGCGGACATCACCCTCATCATCATCACCATCACTGGCATCGTGGCCCAGGCCAGGATCCTCCACAGGTGGCGGATGTTGGTCATCGTCATCCAGGATGAGAGGCAACTCCTTCCGCACTGCCAGGTTGTGTAGCATGCAGCAGACGATGAAAATCTTGCACACCTTTGGGGGGCATATGGGAGGTCCCCTCCTATCTTGTCCAGGCAGCGAGCGGCTCTTCAGGAGACCAAATGTCCGCTCGATCACTCTCCTGGTCCGACCATGTGCCTCATTGTAGCGCATCTGGGCTGGTGTCACAGGGTTCCTGAGGGGTGTCAGCAACCCCGGCATGTTGGGGTATCCGGAGTCACCTACATACAGACAATTGCACATTAGCTGAGTTGGAAAAGAGGGTGGAATACAACATTGCAGAACACACACAATGGTACAAAGTCAGCACACACCGACAAGCCAGGCACGCTGGTTCTGCATCTGTGACATCATCCTCGGGATGCGACTACTCCTCATTACGTAGGCATTGTGTGCAGAACCGGGGAAATGTGCACACACATGTGAGATGCTCATATCTGCAAGACATACCACCAGGGCATTGATAGAATTGTAATGTTTCCTGTTCCTGTATGCTTGCTCATGTGCCTGTGTGGTACCAAAGCCACATGTGTCCCATCAATGGATCCGATGACATGTGGCATCCTCCCCAGGGCATAGAAGTCACTCTTCACGTCAGTGAGTTGTTGACGTTTAGGGAAATAGATGTACTGGTTCAAGTATCTCAACATCGCCTCCAAAACATCGCGTAGCACACGGCTGAACATGGTCTGTGACATCCCACCAGCAGATGCCACAGTGTGTTGAAAGGTACCGGTGGCAAAGAAGTGTAGGGCTGCCATCACCTTCACCTTGGGGGTCAGCGCTGCAGGGTATGGCCGGCCAGGTTGCAAATGTGGGGCCAACCGCACCGCCAATTCCTCAATAAGCTGACTGTTGAAGCAGTACCGTCGGATGCAGTCACGTTCAACCATGGTTGCAAGGTCAGGGAATGGTCTATGGACAGCTGGTGCCCTGCAGTGCATAGGTGAACAAAGAAAGATTGTCAGTCTCCCCACATATGTGGCATTGACCATACTCAATATCACATGATACATCATTACGAGACACAAGTACTTGATGTGTGTGCCGTTCTATATGGACATATATGGCACCTACATGGCCAACATCTAACATCTCAGTTCAACATGTGTTGACAACAAGTTCCAGGTTGTGCTATGGGAAATCATTAGGCTGTGTCACAGTACCCATGTACTGCTGTCACGTTCCAAACACACACCACAGTGACAAGTGAGGACAGATGTGCCCCAGGCATCACAGCTCTTTGACAGGTAGATTCCCAGGGACCCTGTATTGCCATATGGACACTGGCATGACATGGCGTATCATGTACACGTCAGCAAAACAACCATGACTCCCACAGGTAGTGGCCCCTGTTGCCTCTGCAGGACAGACATGGACGTCTGTGACACACACACGCACAACATCAAAGTCGATGCACAAACAACGTGGATGTGGAGACTGTCTCCCATTGTGCACTTGGAATCCGAGACATCTGAAACACAACATGCACACAGACTGTGGAGGGCCATCACAATTGTGGCAATGGGTCACCCTGTGACGTACATACCATCCCACATGGGACTCAGGGTGTATGTGACATAACACACACATACACAACCTGGAGATGTGACCATGCCACATGCTCTGAGATGAACAGTTGCACATCACAGTGGTCATGTGCACAACACACAAAGGATTCTGTCCCCATGAACACGTGCACAGCCTGGGAGTGGCTGCCCCCAAGTGCCACACAACAAACCACATGTTGACCCCCATACACACACAGGTAATGAAGCCTTACATGCCTTAGGATACAGTGTGGACAGGCTGTGGTGTTGTAGGTGTGCCCCTGAGACCCTGGCAAGTAATTGTGGCTAGCATACGTTCACCAGTGACAACCATGGTGACATATGCGAGTGACTTGTGCAGGGACGCGTCGTACAGCAATGGACCGATCCGTGTGCACGCATTGGCCATTGCATATGATGTGGACGGATGCGTGTTGTGCTCCGAAATACGCGTCGTACAGCAATGGACCGATCCGTGTGCACGCATTGGCCATTGCATATGATGTGGACGGATGCGTGTTGTGCTCCGAAATACGCGTCGTACAGCAATGGACCGATCCGTGTGCACGCATTGGCCATTGCATATGATGTGGACGGATGCGTGTTGTGCTCCGAAATACGCGTCGTACAGCAATGGACCGATCGGTGCGCACGCATTGGCCATTGCATATGATGTGGACGGATGCGTGTTGTGTTTTGAAATACGCGTCGTACAGCAATGGACCGATCGGTGCGCACGCATTGGCCATTGCATATGATGTGGACGGATGCGTGTTGTGTTTTGAAATACGCGTGGTACAGCAATGGACCGATCGGTGCGCACGCATTGGCTATGGACTGACATGGTAACGGACGAGCTTTCAAAGCTTTTACGAGTCGGATGCAGTGAATTCAGTTGGCCACCCACAACAATGTTGCAAACTCATGGGTGTCATGAAGTTGAACTTTTGAAGGATGCTGTGGGCGTGTATAAGTGGTGCAATTCCATGGATTGGCCAGATTCAGAAGATGCAAACGAGTTGGACCTATCACATTGGACACATGGGACAGTATCTGCCTCTGCAGCCCACATATAATGCTGGCTGTTCCCCTGAGAGCTCACTTGCCTGCACTACATGCTCCAGGACGACATCTGCCACCACCACTGCTGCTGTCTCTGCATCCTCTGGCTACTGCAATGGCACGTACTGTGGAGAGAGCCCCAGCCTTCAGCACTGAGGAGAACCAGGCCCTGCTGGACAGCCTCCTTCCACAGTACAGCAAGCTGTATGGGAAACCAGGGGAGCAGGTGAGTGTGCTGTCCACTGCCTTACTAATTGTACATGTTGTCTGACTAGCAAGACTTACAGTGTGTACACCAGTGGCTAGCATGCTCACTGAGTAGTTGTCACCCCCAAAGTGTGTAGTTACATGCACTGAACAGGTATAGTGCAGTAACAGTGCATTCCAACAAGGTTTTACTTCCCAGGCAATGATACCATTTAGTAACTGCTGGACAACTGTTCATAGCCATAGTTGCACTACCTGTGTTCATCATATGCCCCTGTGATTGAGACATGTATATCCAACTGTGTGATGCATGGATATGTTGCATGTGTAGTAATGGCCTTTGTCATCCTCACAGGTTGATGCCCACCAGAAGCAGGATATCTGGCTGACCATCGTCCGGGCAGTAAGATCTGTGGGGGTCTATAAGCACAGGATCCGCAACTGCCAGAAGAGGTGGCAGGACCTTCGTGGCTGGACCCAGAGGATCGCAAGGGTCCAGCTGAAGCTGTCGCCTCCTCGCAGGAGGGGCAGACACCGGACCCTGACACCCCACATGCTCCGGATTCTGGCGGTGGTCTTCCCTGACCTGGATGGGCAGCTGAAGGCCAGACAGCAGCAAGGAGGGGGTAAGTGCTAGCCTTTTCTGTGTACTATGACTAACATGCTCTATGCACTCCTTTAGCCTGGTTCCACTTCCACAGTACAACTGTCTTGTCGTCCTGGACTCATGTCCCTCACTTGTGTCATACCCCTCCTCATCTGATACACAGGTGTGGCCCTTACAGTCTGTGACTTAGGTCACTTGGGTACTGTGTACTTGCAGTTACCTGTGGTTCAAGTTGGGGACAGCATCAGTTACAGGAACTTTGTTGTGGGCTGCATGGGTGGTACAATTGCTCACACAATGCCTGTGATCTGACATGTACTCTGGGTATGGCTTCACAATGTGTTCCAATTGCTGCTCTGACTCACCACATGTCTGGGGTATGTGCCACACACCCATGCTGCAGCAGAGACCAAGGGGGAGCCTCAGAAGTATGTTCATCATGTGTGTGACACATGCATAGCCACCTGCCTAGTGTTCAGGGTAATACCATGTTGCACATGGACCAGGACTGTAATGCCTACTCCGTACATCGAAGGCACTCTGTTCTCCCACTCCCGTGTGTCAGCATACATATTGGGCATTGTGAAGAGTGCACTCAGGTGTCTGCCTCTGTGTCACCGTGGTGTGGCCTTGCTTTTTGACTCCTGGAGTGTTTAACAATTTGGGGTGGCCAGCCATCTGAGTTGTGACTATAGGATCTGCACATTGGTTAATGCATAGGTCTCTGATCCCTTGACTGTGCACAAAGGTGTATGAAACATTGAGGTGCAGGAAGCTTTGGTTCATTCTCATCAGACGGTGAAGTGCCCATGTGTATGGATTTGTGTTTGCAGTCACTCAAATGTCTCATTTGATTGACGTGGGATCATCTTAGTCCTCATGATGTGGGTGGCCAGGGGTGCACATGTGCACCTGTCAGCTACAGGACTTGCATACCCAAAACTTCCATGATTGTGACACAGTGTAGACTGGTGTTGTGTGTATGCACTGCCCCTGTGACAGGAGACAGTTATGACTGACTTGCCAGACAGGCCTGTGCCATGACATTCAACTCGCAAAGGGTGATCCAGCAGTAGTGTGATATGTCCTGCAAGCACACCATTGTCGCATTGTCTATCAGGACATCATTGTGTCTGGTGATGGAAGCAAAACCCGCATAATGACAGAGACTCTGCCCGTCACTTTTCCTGACACATGTACTGAGTCAGTGGCAGGAGATGGCATGTGTTTGGAGTGACACATTTCCACATGTTCTCTTGGATGTCCAACAACTGTGTATGTGGTGCATGTGTGCACATATGATTAGTCGCATACAACAGGCACCAGATAGATGGGTGCATGGACAGGTAGGATATGTGTGGCATGAATGACTGTCAGGCAGGCAGACAATGGGCTTCTTCAAATCAGTGTCAGTACTTATTGCAATGTCTAGCAAATGATGGCAGGGCTTGCTCTGTGATGTGCTGTACTTACTGTGGCGTGTGTGGTCAGTACAGGTGACTAATGTTGCTCTGTTTATCCTGATTCTTTGCAGATACATCCACGGCCACAGGAGGAGACAGCTCCACGGACCAGGAGGAGCGGCAGAGCCAGACTGGGTCCACTGCAGGGGAGACCGAGGGACCCCGTGGCACGGAGGGTGAGGGGAGCCCCACTGAGGAGACCTCAGCTATGACCACCTCGGCTGAGGACCACAGCACTTCCAGTGAGGACTCACTTGTGGAGGCGGGTGTCAGCAGACCAGAGACAAAATCAAGCAAGCCTGACCCCGCCACCACCACCATCTCCACCCTCCCATCTGCTCCCATCCCACATGTCCGTGGAAGCTCCCGTGTAGGGGAGCGTGCCTCCTTCATGCCAGGCACCGCACCCCCTGCCTCTGTCTCCCCTGCTGCCCTGAGTGTAGAGTCTGTGGACTTGCTTAAACAGATCCATGTAGGGCAGACATCAGTGCTGAGTGTCCTCCATGCACACACGGGTCTGTTGACACAACTGGTGTCATTCATGGAGGGCATGTCATCTGGCATGTCTGCCCTACATCAGACCAATCAGTCCATGGACTCCTCAATGACGGCAGCAGTGTCCCTCCTGCAACAGTCCCTCACCCCTCCTACCTCTGCCCCATCCACAATCCCCAGCACCCTGCCTGTCCCAAGCACACACACTCCGGCACAGGCACCCACCAGCACAGACACAAGCAGCACACAGACACACACGCCAAAATCCAGACGCACACGCACGCACAGTCAGGGGACTGATACCTCACTCACAGGGGATGGGGCCCAGGAACACACACATGCATCCACGAGCACTGCGCAGTCTTCAGATACCTCTCCCTCCAAAACCCTTTCCCTTGCCTCACCTGCAACCCCCCTCCCAGAAGCTCTTCCTCTGTGAGCTTGGCCTCTTCCCCACAGATCCATCTGACCCAACGCACAGGCAGAAGAGGCGACCACCACACACAGAGGGGAGTGCCCCTCACACTCAGACACCCTCCCCCAGGCACAGGCAGACTGAGGACCCCATTCGGAAGTCCCCCGGACCAGGAAGGGCAAGACCCCACCACCACCACCACGCAGCTCCACCACACAGTCTCTCTCCTCCATCCCCCAGGCCACCACTCCACAGGTTCCCCCGCCACACCCTGCCCCAGGTTCCCCCACACACCCATACCGCATCCCCAAAATGCTTAGGCCCTCCCCCCCTACCACTTGCTCTTCCACCCCCAAGCCAGATGCTCGGCCTGTTTGTGCCACTGGTGTGGAGACCGGGTCCCCCCCCTCTGTCCTGCCCACTTCATCTGCCCCCCTTCCACTCCCTTGGAGTTATGCACTGCAGTGGAGTCCACAACCACCCCGTCTGACTTGGGCACTGCAGTGGGGACCCAGTCCACTCCATCTGACCGGCCCACTGCAGTGGTGCCAGCACCCACACCATCTGACTTGTGCCCTACAGTGGTGCCGGCCCCCACTGAGTCAGACACCTCCACTGCAGTTGCCGGTGACACTCCTGCACCCACCACCCCTTCACTGCCTCCTTCTGGCATCCCCTGATCCTGTCCCTGCGGTGCCTGGCCTGCCCCTTGTATGCCCCTCCGAGGGGGATGTCCCCTGTCTGTACCAGTGCAGGCAAGCAATGGGTGACAAGTTGTCACATATCACCCTGTTCGGACTGTGTATGTGGACTGGCCAATGGCCTTAGTTTCTTTTGGACTTCAAATTTTTCTCAACATTTGCTGAATAAAGCCTCTTTTTGTTTACTAGTGGTTTCTCTTTTGATGTACATGATGTAGATGAGTATCATCATGCATTTGCTGTTGTAATAGTGTTCAGATCAGGTAAATGAAGTGTTGCTGTGATGGACTCCATGTGGTCCATGGGATATGTGTCCTAATCTAGTCTGGATCCATAGCATCCTTTGCTGCAGTCTGAGGGTGTAATGTTCTGCATTTGACACAGGGATGTACGTTTTGCATTTGTAAATTGACATCTGTGGCTTACACTGATGCACATCTGGTGGGCTTACCACTGTTCAATGTTTCTATTTCCCTGACTGTGTGCCCATCTCCACTGGACATGCAGTTTAGCACATCAATGTTGAAGGACTCATCTGTGTATACAGTGCAACTTGCTTGACACGTGTTTTGGGTATATGCAGATGACTGACGTGACACTCCCGTACCCAGGCTGATGTGAGCAGAGCCTTCAGTGTGTTGTGATTGTTGACTCACTGACCGAGTGTTTTGCTGACATGTTTGAGTGGTGCACAGACAAGGTTTGGCACAGCGGACCTTCCACAGGAGTGGAGTGCCCTCATGGCAGTGTGTAATCCCGTGACATTGCCTGGGCCCGTGTTGTGTGTTGTGTAAGCATGTCTGTGTGTGTTCCCTTCCCTTTTCCTACACCGGCTGTGTCCCTACGGATGTTCCTGTTTGTGATGCTTGCTGAGTTGTCCTGTGTTCATCCAGCATCTTGTACCTGGTTTCTCCGTGATGTGGGTGCATGGCAAACTAATGTTCATCAGGTTGTCATCCCTAGTTGTCTTTGTTGTCAGGGCTGGGGATGTGGGCAAACGCAGATGAGACACAGTCAGGATTCCCCTTGGCACTTGTTGGTTACACAAGTCATGTAATTTACAGTTTGTGGTAGCTTTCAGTGATTGTGACACGTTGTCTGTGTGACTGCTGCCACTCCTCAGGGTCAGAGCTGCAATGTTGGAAGTTGTCTACGTGTGTTCTTTGTGGGTGACCTTGGCTTCTTCATTGGTGTGTGACTGTGGCCGGGATCCCATTGATTGGGGTGGAGTTCACATCATGCCCATGTACGGCGTACTGTGCAGTGTGTCAGACATTCACGAGTCTTGTTGACTGGCCAGGTGTGATGGGTTTCTGCACCTTAGTTCCCACAACCACCCCTGGGATTGTCATGGGTGCATGTGCAATGTCACCTGTCCATGTGAGCTTCACTGCTGCACATTGGTGGAGATCAAGGTGTGTGGTGTTGAGTGTGTGCAAATGTGAGTTGTTGCACGGCTAGACCCCTACCTCCATATTGGCCTTGGCTGACAGGCCGTGCTGATTGATTTGTGCTTGTGTAGGTGTGATGGTAGTTTGTTGCTCAGGAGACATGGCTGTGGTTCACAGTGTGAACGACATCTACCTTTGTCATCACAGTGGGATTATCATGCAGGCTAGTGTCACCACAATGTGGGGTCCCTGGGGGTAGTGCTGTGGTGGGTCTGTGTCTTGCTGTGTTAGTTGCTGTTCCTACAAGCTTGTGTGACATGTGTAATTTGGGCTCCCTCTCATCTAACAATGCCTGATTGCCCACATAGGGGAATCCGATCCATGAGTTACTTTTGTATGGCACTGTATACACATCTGTGTAATTGGAATTCAGGCCTCCTCATGTGTTGTGTGGTTGCCTGGGGACACTGGCACACCCCCCATCACCTGTTGTGTTTGATATGCAGTGTGAGGCTGCCTGTTTGTGTTTGTGCATCTGCACCACTGCATTGGCATATCTTTGGTGTGCCATTGCCTGTATGTTGTTTGGAGGATTTCCCATGCTGTCCCTGGGACTCCTAGGTCATCAGTCAGCAGAATAATCATGGTTCGTATGTCCCATTGCTGCCATGGTATGGTATTTGTTCACCTCACATCTACAGTCTCCCCAGGATATCTACATTTGTGTGTCCATTAGTGCAGATATGTGGGTCTGCATTATGATGGTCACTTCTGGCATTGTGTAATTGATAAATGGAGACGATGTCAGTCCCCATGGGTGATGTTTGTCTGCACATGGCCAAAGGTATGTTTTATTTGCACTGCACTGTTTGCCTCACCCAATCTATGTTGCTATGGGACACAACCACTACTTTGCCACTGATGTGCTTGTTGTTCTGTGACCAGGAATCATCCATGCTGTTTGGCAGTTGCAGCTTTTTCCATGACAACACTTACCTTTTGGTCACTGTGATGATGGGGGTTTGGACCCCATAGCCACAATGTTCAAAATGTGCTTCAGCTATGGACCTCACACTTACCTTTTGGTCACTGTGATGATGGGGGTTTAGACCCCATTGCCACAATGTTCAAAATGTGCTTCAGCTATGGACCCCACACTTACCTTTTGGTCACTGTGATGATGGGGGTTTAGACCCCATTGCCACAATGTTCAAAATGTGCTTCAGCTATGGACCCCACACTTACCTTTTGGTCACTGTGATGATGGGGGTTTAGACCCCATTCCCACAGTGGTCATGGTCTGCTTGCATTGTGAAGGCCACACACATTTTTGTGTGACACATGTGATAGGGGGTCACATTGTATGTTCAATGTCATGTTCAGTGTTGTAGGCATTTGACACAGACTACACACTCTTGTCATGATGTTGGGGGATGTCTTTGCTGACATTCCTTATGTTGGAGTATGCTGGTTGTGTCATGCATTACCCGTCCTATGAGTGGGGATGGTAGTTGTGACAGGCATCCAGCCCCCCATGAGTAGGGGTGGTGGTTGTGGTAGGCATCCAGGCCCCCCTGAGTAGGGGTGGTGGTGGTAGTGACAGGCATCCAGCACCCCATGAGTAGGGGTGGTGGTAGTGACAGGCATCCAGCCCCCCCTGAGTAGGGGTGGTGGTAGTGGTAGGCATCCAGCCCCCCCTGAGTAGGGGTGGTGGTAGTGGTAGGCATCCAGCCCCCTGAGTAGGGGTGGTGGTAGTGGTAGGCATCAATTCCCCTATGAGTGGGGATGGTAGTAGTGACAGGCATCCAGCACCCCATGAGTAGGGGTGGTGGTAGTGACAGGCATCCAGCCCCCCTGAGTAGGGGTGGTGGTAGTGACAGGCATCCAGCCCCCCCTGAGTAGGGGTGGTGGTAGTGGTAGGCATCCAGCCCCCCCTGAGTAGGGGTGGTGGTAGTGACAGGCATCCAGCCCCCCCTGAGTAGGGGTGGTGGTAGGCATCCAGGCCCCCATGAGTAGGGGTGGTGGTAGTGGTAGGCATCCAGCCCCGCATGAGTAGGGGTGGTGGTAGTGGTAGGCATCCAGCCCCCCTGAGTAGGGGTGGTGGTAGTGACAGGCATCCAGCCCCCCTGAGTAGGGGTGGTGGTAGTGGTAGGCATCCAGGCCCCCATGAGTAGGGGTGGTGGTAGTGGTAGGCATCCAGCCCCCATGAGTAGGGGTGGTGGTAGTGACAGGCATCCAGCCCCCTGAGTAGGGGTGGTGGTGGTGGTGGTAGGCATCCAGGCCCCCATGAGTAGGGGTGGTGGTAGTGGTAGGAATCCAGCCCCCCATGAGTAGGGGTGGTGGTAGTGGTAGGCATCCAGGCCCCTATGGGTGTGTATGGCATTGGTGACAGCCATCCCGCCCCTATGGTTCTGATGTTGCTAGTGTACGTCATTTCTGCATCCCTATGTGTGTGTGACATATGTCGGGTACGTGTCGTTTGTTTGTGTAGTGGGTGTTTGACTTACCGTCTGTGCCGTACGCGTCCGTACCGGTTCCGGTAATAGATGTAGAGTATTGGTAGGACCTGCGCGATGGGATTCATGGTTGGTTCGTCTCGTTCGGGTTTCTCGTGGCTTCGACTCGTACTCGTAGCTGGCTTGTTCGTCTCGTAGCCGTGGATCGTCTTGTGGCGCGAATCGGAGCTTATGTGCGGCTCTCCCAGATGCTCTGACGTGCCAGACGTAGCGACCAGTTCGGCGCGTACAGATTGCACATCGTACTTGTCCGGCCGGAAGGTGCTGTGTATTTACTTCCGTGCGACTCGAATCGGCGTTTCCGGATCCAGTTCGGTCGGGGAACTGGAGATGGAATGGGTACGTACGGCTCGCTCGGAATTTTAGCAGTAATGCGCAGCGTACTTCCTCGCTCGGACGACTGTTCGAATCGGTCGGGAAAATCGCGTTGGGCTCGTATTTTTTCCGGACGAATCGTATTCGGTGCGCTTCCGGCCGAGATCGGAATCGACCCCTTAGTGTCAAGACGAGGTCTTTCAGGGTCATTAAACACATGGCTGGCATTTTTCTTTTGGCAACCCTACTTTATATTCCTTTTCATGAAATGCATTCTCACACTACAGCAGTAAATGTAAATTTCAACTGTAAGGAATAGGCAGAGTGGGGGCCCTCTTTTTTTGGTCACAGCATGCCTAGGCTTTCGGGTGTCAACCTGCCTCAGGCCCATGGTTTGGTCTGCTTGCATTCTCTAGTTATGCCTTACTTGCCTACGCTCTCCTATTCCCACCTACCTGCACTCGTTGGGGCTACCCTGGTTGTACAGAAACTGTATCTTTCATGTTCGTCCACGGCATTACCCTGAATATGTCTCAGAAATCAACATGTCTATCTCTCTTTATCTCTCTCCCCCCTCTCTCTCTCTCTCTCCCCTCCCTCTCTCTCTCAGTCTCTACCCCCCTCTCTCTCTGCTCCTCCTATCATGGTATCACCTTGCCTGTGTTACCCCATCTTACTCTGGATTGCTTGCTGGCCTGAATGTCTGCATGTAGAGGCCCCCCGTTCTCACCACATTAAATGTCGTCCTTACCAATGGATTGCGGAGTCTTACAGTCTCCCAAAGCGACTCCTGTCATCATCCAGCGTGCCCTTAAGTGTTCATAGATTGGCGACTCACTGGGACAGACCCCCAAACCCCCAAGCCTGGCACCAAAATAAAAGTGGCCCTCATTAGCAAACCAGACAGCTAAAAGAGCGGCCCATTTGCAAATAGGGATAATTTTTATCTTATCAAGACATGCTATATATGTGATTTCATGGTATGGTAGACTGCATGAATTTATGCTTGCTGCAGTGCAGTTTGTGGTAATATAATGGATATCAACAGTAAAACCCATCATACCAGATTCAACAGCCTACAAATCAGCCCACTCTCTGAGGTGTCACATCTACTCTTTTGGGGACAGTACTAGCAGTGGGAGAGGCAAGGAAAAAGAAAGCTCTTAGCTGAAGGCTGCCACTTGTTTAGCAAGGAATGTGCGACTGTGTTTATTTAAGGATACTTCAGGCAAGGTTTGTTGTATTATCCAAAAATCACCAGTAAAACCCAGAGCACCAGACCATACAGGCTGAAATAAGTCACTTGACACACTGACCTGCAAAGCTACCCCACAGGACTGTACTGCACAGGTGGCAGGCCGGCAATGAAAAAGGAAGCTGCCACCCATATGCTCTATATATGTCCACACTACAGTCAGGAAACCAAGAAACATCTTGATGTCACACATTTTTGCACCTTCTGCTCTGTTTACACTGATAGAAGCAAGAGTGAAAAAATACATGCTAACACCTGCTACATCAGTGTGGCCACATTGCAGAACAAACTTTTTTTTTAAAGATTTTTTTACAGGCCGAATTTTTAAGAGATATTTGATTGCACAGACAATGGAGTAAATATATTGCTAAAGGGCGTAAAGGTGATATAACATCAAACCCTGCAGAGTTTTTCTAGAAATTTACCGTTTCGTGCCCTCTTCCGCCCACCCCAACCCAGCCTTTTCCACTGTTCCCAGTCCATCCACACTACTCCTGTAAAGCAGACTGGCTGTGGAGTTGTAGAGTATGTCTTGGTATGGAGTGATGCATGTTCTCACTGAGTTGCATATTATGTATATAGCGTGATGCGCTGTCTGATGTCTGTCCAGCTATGTGGTGGGATGGAGCGCCATTGGATTAACGGACATTACTCTGATGAATGTGCTCTGTTGGAGGCTGTGAACAAAGAGAGGGAAAGGAAAGAAAGGCTGAAGGTAAGAAAAGAAAATAAGGAATGGAGAAGGGAAAAAGAGAAAAAGAGACTAAAGGTAAAGGTTTAATTAAGCAGAGAACGAGGATATGAAAGAAAGCCCATAGAAGAGGACAGAAGGAAAAGAAAGAAGGAATGAAGGTGAGATGAAGAAAGGGAAAGGAGAGAAAGGACATGAGAAACACGGGAGAGAAGGAAAATGATCTGAGAAAGCAAGAACGAAACAAAAGGAGAGAAAATATGAAGGAAGGAAACAAGCAGAAAGAGAACAAAGAAAGAGACAGAAAAACGAGCAAGAAAAGTAGATAGAAAAGGTGTAACTGCAGCATGACTCTGAAAATTACATCTTTTAATGTAGTCTACTAACCCTCCAAATAGGTCATATTTTGTTTGAGGAAGTAAGCCGCTGATGAGCTCAAAGAGGCTATATCTTTCAATGGTGAATGTTTTGAAACCGCGTGCTCTGACCTAAGCTGGCTTCTTCAAAAAGCGGTTGGGCTCTGTGCTGCTCCTGCTCTGTCACCTTCCCTGCCTCACAGCATCAACACTCGTAGTTTTACAGTGCACCATTGCCAGGGAGGCAACTGCATACCCAAAACTAAGACACCGAAAGAATGACTCCAAGAAGCTTCTCAAGACTGGTAGGTAGTTCATAACAACCTCTTGGAGACTCATTCTGCAGAGACAATTCAGAAGGGGGTGGTGGGACCTCAGAGTGTAAATGAAGGATGCAATGCCTGCCTTTTAGGTTCTAGATACAAAGCTTCCATGAGTGCACAAGACTTGGAGAGGGCATCCACATGATTGTGATATGTTTGAAATTCGTATCTTTTACGTACGCTGTAAAGGCCAACTGGAAGTGCTTTTTCCATTCACAATGGGTTGTAGGTATGTATATGGTATGGAGAGATAAATGCATCCTGTATATTTCAAGTAATAAGCTCTGAGAGCGCTGTACCAGTTAGTGGTACATCAGGTGCAAACAATGTGTCACAAAAATCCACACATTGTGTATATTATCTATGGGAGCCAGAAAACTCTACACCTGGTGTGGCTTAAAGCTGGCAAAGAGGTATCGAAGACCAAGTGTGGCTTAGGGTTGTGACTACGAGCTGTTCAGAGTCTTTGAAGCAGTGCAAGATATTCTTAAAGTTTGTTGTCTAAGTAAATGGTGCAGTTGGACTGATGGGTGTGGGGCCAAAGTTAAAAACAATGTACAGAAACCATATTGTGTGCCAGCCAACTACACAGTCTCTATCGGCAGGAGCATTTGGTGTCTCAGTGGACTAATGCGTTCACTGCAGGGACCTGTGTTTGACCTCATGGTCACAGGTTCAAATCCTGGGGGGTCCACTCAGCCCTTCATCCATCTGAGGTCGATTAAATGAGTACCACTGAGTTGGGTAACAATAAACATCTGTTATTCAGCACCAAGATGCCTCCGCGTGAACGTGCGCTTTTACAAATACAAGTTACGTTATCTGTAAGAGGTGTTGGTGGACAAAAACTCTCAAACTGTGCCTTGAAAAAATTGTTTAACGTGTATTGTTATGAGCGAGAGCCATTAATCTTGTGTTCACAATATTGTTGTTATTGATGGTATCAGTGATGCCCTTGATAATGTAACTCGAGATGTTATTGGTGATGTCTTTTGTGCAGTCAAGAGCAGTGAGTGGTGGGAGGACGATTTATGGTTTGCCCAGCAACCTATAACATGTGAATTGTGATACCATGTTGGCAACTATTTAGACTTCTACTACTGAGTTCACCTATATAGCACAGACCTTGCCATAAGAAAAATATAGCTCTTTATGTGGTTTACAGATAATAGCATAATGAGTATAGGCCTAGATTAGTAATTGCAATACTCCTGGCCCATTAAGTCAGATGGTGGCATCAGCAGCAGCCTTTTCATGGCAGGGACAAGACCTACGGCTGTAGATTTACGGTAAATGGTCGAAATTACAACCGGAACATCAGTCGCTGTTGGTGACTGCGTGGTGACTGCCGCTGCGTGGTGAAGAGAGCGACCCCTGACCTTGACTGGTAGGTCGCTCCCACACCACACAGCTCCGTCTGTGTGCCCTGCTGCTGCCCCTGATTGTGCTCGTTTTTCCTTTCTGTGCCCCCTTGCTGCCCCTGATTGTGCTCGTTTTTTCCTTTCTGTGCCCCCTTGCTGCCCCTGATTGTGCTCGTTTTTTCCTTTCTGTGCCCCCTTGCTGCCCCTGATTGTGCTCGTTTTTCCTTTCTGTGCCCCCCTTGCTACCCCTGATTGTGCTCGCTTTTCCTTTCTGTGCCCCGTGCTGCCCCTGATTGTGCTCGTTTTTCCTTTCTGTGCCCCCTTGCTGCCCCTGATTGTGCTCGTTTTCCTTTCTGTGCCCCCTTGCTGCCCCTGATTGTGCTCGTTTTTTTTCCTTTCTGTGCCCCCTTGATGCCCTGATTGTGCTCGTTTTCCCTTCTGTGCCTGTTTCCCGCCGCTGCGGCCCCGCCCCCTCACTGCCCATTCGCTGCCCCATTCCCTGCTCCTCCCTCCCACCTCCCCATTTATGGCGGCCGCTGTGCGGCCGCGCAGCGGACGTGCGCAGCGGGCGCGCCGCTGGCGTGCAGAAGGCGCGCCTAAGGCAAGCCCGTCTGCGCCCGTCCGCGCCGTGACCGCGCCCAGCGCCAGACCTCCTGGTCCGGGCATCCCCCGCGCCCGCCACATCAACAGACGCCGATACGACGCCAGCACCCTCCACGCACTCAACCCCGGAAAAGATCACGCCTGCTACCAGGCCACCCGAAGCGCACCCAAGGGCCCTTCACCTGCCGGAACTGCAGCTTCGCCAGCACCCGCCCCGCCAAACCACCGCCCAGGAAAGAACCCAACTACCTCAGATGCATCCTCCTCAACACCCGCTCCGCCCGCAAACACGCCATCGAACTCTGGGACCTTCTCGACTCAACCTCCCCAGACGTCGCATTCCTGACGGAGACCTGGCTGAATCCCGCTTCAGCCCCCGACATCGCCATTGCCATCCCGGACGGATACAAGATCACCCGCAGGGACCGCACTAACGGAGTCGGAGGAGGCATCGCCATCGTCCACAGGAACACCCTCAGAGTCTCAACCAACACCGACGACACCCTCAGCACCGCCGAACACATGCACTTCCAGATCCACACCGATCCCAACACCACCCTCAGAGGAACCCTCATCTACAGACCCCCGGACCCCGACCACAGTTCAGCGATTCCATCGCTGACTTCGTCAGCACACACGCCATTGCCTCCATGGACTACATCCTCCTCGGGGACCTGAACTTCCACCTCGAGAACAACAAGGACACCAACTCCACCACCCTGATCGACAACCTCGCCACCCTCGGACTCAGACAGCTCGTGACTACACCCACCCACGCCGCCGGCCACACGCTCGACTCCATCTTTTCCGCAAGCCCACACGTCTCCTTCAACCACACCTCCGAACCCCACTGGACTGACCACCACTGCGTCCACTTCACCTACAGGAAGCCCACCACGCACCACCGCACTGAACAAATGCCTCACCGCTGCTGGAGCAGAGTCACGGAAGACCAGCTAACCACAACCCTCGCCCTGAGCCCACCCGCCGAACCCTCCGACCCCGACACCGCCGCCCGCAACCTCAGACAGTGGATCGACGACTGCGCCAACACCCTCGCCCCGCTCAAGAATCCGCCCAACAGCCACACCAGCAAGAAAGCCACCTGGTTCACCGAAGACCTCCAGGCCTCCAAACGAACATGCCGAAAACTGGAGAAGATCTGGCTCCACGAACGGACAGCGGACAGCTACGCCGCCCACAAGAGCGCCACCCGCAGTCACCATCACCTCATCAGATCCGCCAAAGGGCCTCACTCAAAGACCGCCTAGACAACAACGCACACAACAGCAAAGAGCTCTTCAACATCGTGAAGGAACTCTCCAACCCCAGCTCCAACACCAACGACATCCAGCCGTCGCGAGACCTGTGCGACTCACTGGCCACCTTCTTCCACCGCAAAATCGCCGACATCCACGACAGCTTCAACACCACGACCGCACCGGCAACCACCGAGACCACTGCCCCCACAACCACCAACCGCCTGCTCTCCTGGACCAACATCAACGACGAGGACACCAGCGAGATCATGAACACCATCCACTCCGGTTCACCGCTAGACCCGTGCCCTCACCACATCTTCAACAAAGCCAGTACAGCCATCGCGCCCCATCTCCGGAAAATAATCAACATCTCCTTCGAGACAGCAACCTTCCCGGAAAGCTGGAAGCACGCCGAGATCACCGCCTTACTCAAGAAACCCAAGGCAGACCCCAAGGACCTCAAGAACTTCCGACCCATCTCTCTGCTCCCGTTCCCCGCGAAGATCACCGAGAAAATCGTCAACAAACAACTGACCCGCTACCTCGAGGAGAACAACATCCTGGACCCTTCCCAGTCCGGCTTCCGCAGCAACCACAGCACCGAAACCGCCCTCATCGCCGCCACCGATGACATCAGGACCCTGCTAGACAACGGAGAAACAGCAGCCCTCATCCTCCTGGACCTATCAGCCGCCTTCGACACGGTCTGCCACCACACACTACGAACACGCCTTCACGACGCCGGGATCCAAGAGAAGGCCCTGGACTGGACCACATCCTTCCTTTCCGGCAGAACACAAAGCGTCCGCCTCGCCCCTTCCGATCCAAGGCCACCAAGATCATCTGCGGCGTACCCCAAGGCTCCTCCCTCAGCCCAACGCTGTTCAACATCTACATGGCACCCCTCGCCCACGTCGCCCGACAGCACAACCTCAACATCATCTCCTACGCCGACGACACCCAGCTGATCCTCTCCCTCACCAAAGACCCTCACACCGCCAAAGCCCACCTCCACGAAGGAATGAAGGCCGTCGCCGAATGGATGAGGACCAGCCGCCTGAAGCTGAACTCGGACAAGACGGAGGTCGTCATCCTTGGTTCCAACCCTTCAGCCTGGGACGACTCCTGGTGGCCAACATCACTGGGAACAGCCCCGCCACCCACCGACCACGTACGCAACCTAGGGGTCATCCTCGACCCCACCCTCTCCATGACTAAGCAGGTCAACGCCGTTTCCTCATCCTGCTTCAACATCCTCCGAATGCTCCGCAGGATCTTCAAGTGGATCCCCACCGAAACAAGAAAAACAGTCACCCAGGCCCTCGTCACCAGCAGGCTGGACTACGGAAACGCCCTCTACGCAGGAACGACGGCTAAGCTCCTGAGACGGCTGCAACGCATCCAGAACGCCTCTGCACGTCTTATCCTCGACATCCCCCGACGCAGCCACATCACACCCCACCTGAGAGACCTGCACTGGCTCCCTGTCAACAAGAGGATAACCTTCAAGCTCCTCACCCACGCACACAAAGCACTCCACAACTCCGGACCAGCCCACCTCAACAGACGACTCAGCTTCTACACCCCCACCCGCCAGCTCCGCGCGACCAGCCTCGCCCTCGCCACAGTCCCCCGCATCCGGAAAATGACCGCCGGCGGCAGATCCTTCTCCCACCTCGCCGCCAAGACCTGGAACACCCTCCCCACCAACCTCCGACAGACCCAAGACCTACTGGCCTTCAGAAGACTCCTCAAGACCTGGCTCTTCGATCAGTAGCAGCACCACCCCCCTCTTCCCCCAGCGCCTTGAGACCCTCGCGGGTATGTAGTGCGCTTTATAAGTGACATGATTGATTGATTGACATGAGTAAAACCAGGGCTTTAAGTGGGCCGGGTCTCACCGGTGCTGAGCACCAGCAGTTTTTTAAAGGGGGCCCCAAAACGGGTCTCTATCGGGCTCTTTTTGTGCCCTGGCACAGGCGGTCCGTTTTTTCCGGACTGCAGTGACAGCGGGCACATCGATGTGTGCGTGCTCACACTGCTCACTAGTGGAGAAGTTACGGCATGACGTCTTGCCAGGTGAGCTTTGTAGGAGAAGGTAAATCCTTTAGAGAGAGTCATTTTCTCTCTGGGTTTCCCTTCTCTTTTGAAACTCATGAGCAGCAACATTGTGGTGGTGTCACCACGGCTTTAACTAGAAGCTTTTTCATTATTATATACAAGCCATAGTTGCTGCTTATTTATCTTATGCACTAACAACCATTGACACAGCCAATAGTCCTGACTTGTTGTAGGTATGATGTTACTTGTTGTATCATATATCTGGATGCAAAGACAGAAACAGCAAAATACAAGTCGGGCGGCATACTATGCTAAGCACAGATTTTTAGCTTTTGTGTTTTTAAGCCATGCCCTTAATTACAGTGGCCATGACCCTTTGAGAGACACCCCCCCCCAGTTTTTTCATCCCACTTAAACCCAGAGAAAAACTTTTGCAACTTTTTGAAGGTGTACATTTTCCCTATTCTCGCTGTGCGGAGAGTGATTATTTTGAGCAGTGTCTGCATGTTTGCATCCCTAGCCTCTTTCACGCGCTGAAGGCTCTCAAAGGGATGGCCTCCGGCTGTGCGAGATGCTGTTGGATAGTGACTAAAAACTTTGTCAAGCTTGCATCTCAGGGGTGACACATGAAACAGTGCCCTGCCACAACATGACTGATCGGCCTATCTGAAATCACTCTATTCCATTTCCATCACCCATCCATGCTAGAGCAGACCTGCATTTTACATCCCAGTGACCCCAGCAGCTCACCTCAGTATACAAATCAGGCGGCATTCAGTATCTTTGCAACACAACCATGACCCATTGGGCTATTTTATCCAATACTGGAAATTATGACCGACAACTTGTGCAAGGTTCTTCTCTGCAGCACATACATTAGCGCACTGAGCTAGGAGAAGACCATAGGAAGCTCTGATCTATACGTTACGCACATTACTATGCAGGAACACATTAACCCAACAAGAATTGTACGATTCAGACTTATCACCAGCAGGTTACACACTGCAAGTTTTTAATCCGCCTGAGTGATCTTACGAGTATTATACTTGGATACTTGCCGGACACAAGTAGATTCCTGCAGCAGGTGCCTTAACACCATAAACTACCTTAAAATGATATCTGGGTGTGATCAATTAAGTAGCCTGAACAGCTTCACTGTTGCATTTTTCCTTGGTCTCAATTTCTTTTGGGGCAGAGGTTTAAAAAATAGTGAGTACATAGGAGCAGAACTCCACTCCTTCCCCCCCCCCACCCCCCGCCCCCAGATTTGGACGCCTTTTGCCCCTCACTCCCCCCCCCCCTTCTAATCGATGGGTTCCAGGAGAATACATCTATTTTCATTTCCAGGGCCTGCATGCTTCACAGTGACAATAGATATGGATGACTCCGCCCCTCGAATTAGGACAAATCAGTGGTAAGGGGTGAAAGGGCAGTAGCAGCTTCCATTAAGTTAGATCGACAGGGAAAAAAACAACATAGACATCACAGAGGATGGAAAGACGAACAGCAAGCACAGCAGCAACGGTTGTACATAACAGTAGGAGGACACGGAAATTGCAGCCAGCTGTAGGTGTCGAAGCGACACATCAGCCACAGCCACAGTCTTACCTGTGAAGCGGCAGCAATTCCAGGGGCCCCCAGGTCCGCTTTTGTTTCATTTCCACTTTTAGTCTTCCACAGTTGAATTCATCATCCCGCGCGGCAAGAAGTGAAAGTCCTTTGTGGCACCGCCCGGCCGGGGCCCGGGCGTGCGCGTGCGCACCACCATTACCAACCAATTAGAGGCCGCGGTACCAAAACGGCACCATTTAAATAATGAAGAGGCCATGCGGCTGGCCGTGGCGTGCGCGGCGCGCACCATTTATTTTAAGGGGAGGACGCCGCCGTGCGCACCATTTAATTAATGATTGAACTTCAATCATGAATTAAATGGTGCGCGTGCGCGCATAGACTTGAGGCTTGCTTGATGGCTCTGCTGAGACTGAGTGAGGGGGCCCCTGGAGCGCGGGGGCTGCGGGGGCCTGTGTTACGCCCCTGAGTGTGAAGGGAGCAGAACTTAAATCCAAGAAGGAAAGAGACGGATTGATGCAGGTGGAAACCGACTTGGATACAGATTGGATGAGCAAATGAGCAGCCGCATGGTTAGCAATCCGTTCAACATCCGTCTAAAGTATGTTCAGGGGCGTAACACAGCGGGGGCAAGCTCCAGGGGGCCCCCTCAGCACAGCACTTCGGCCAGAGAGCCCCTGATCGAGTCCGGAGGGGGCCCCTCCACGTACTTTGCAGGGGGGCCCCCTCAAGTTTTGTTACGCCACTGAGTATGTTTGACACCCCCAGCCGAAGGGCCAGTACAGTGCCAAGCGGTACGGACTAGCCCGAGTAGGTAGACCTGTGGCTCAGAATCTTGGAGCCTTGAAAGTGGAAGGGAAGTACTTTCCAGGACCAGATCTGGGGGAAGTTTAGGGAATCCCCCCACTTCAAAGGGTGGCACCGGGTATAAATATTGGGCCTCCAGAGCTACTCCTGAGCCTGTGGACATCACAGAAGGACTGCCTTCTTCCCCAGAGGACTGCCCTGCTGCTTGAGGCCTGCTTGACCCCAGAGGGTTGTCCTGCTGCTTAAGGACTGCCCTGCTCATCCAAGGCTAACTTGAGTGACTCTAGGGTTAAGTTGGCTGACCTCCTGTCTCAGCTAGAGGAATATAACAAGCTCCAGAGGCCTCCCTGCAACTGCCCAGCTGCCGTGCTGCACAGGACCTGCATGGACCTGCCTGGACCGCCCTGAGACCTGCTGGCCTCTGCTGGCCTCTGCTGACCTCTGCTGGCCTTTGTTGGTGTGAGTTCCTGATCCCCAAGAGGTGCCTCCAGGTCCTAAACCCTTGGCTGGCATCAGTTGAGCGCCTCCTGTGAAGACAGGTGAAATCATGAAGCTTTGGGCTCTTCACCACCCTGAACCAGCCCGCTTGTGGTAAGACTCTGCTGCCGGAGATGACCGCCAACATGAACATCCAGTAAACCCGACTATTCACGCTACAGCAACCGCCAGTAATGTCCAGTAATGAAGTCCTGCACTTCACGCTACAGCAATGACAGCCCACAGTGACCACCAATGTGAAGCTCCTGCAACTAACACCTGTGACGGCCGACCAGATCGTCATGCTACAGCGACAACTGTCTGCAATGCCCGGCCTGCTCTTCGCACTACAGTGATGACCATCCACGACTTTCTCCCTGCTCCTCATGGGCTCCTCCACTGGGAATGAAACTTTTTGCGCCAGACTTTGAGAAGGTACGCTTTTTTAGCAGGACTAACCTGGTCCCTGTATCTGGCCCACGCTCCACGCTCCATCGCAGTCGGCCTGAACTTATGACTTACCTCTGGTCTAGCATGACCAGATAACGACGAGTGCCACTTTGTGCTTTTAAGCGCTATATCTATCTAAAATTTTAAAATTGAATATCTCCAGTTCTACTGATTGGAATTTTGCCGTTTTGGTATCGTTTTATTTATTAAAATGTGCTCTATTCATTGGGATTTTTCTTGTGTTGTTTTTTCACTTTATTACTGTTGGTGGGCTGCATAAATACTTTACACTTCACCTCAAAGTTGAACTTGACCTCTTTGTGCCAAGCAACCAGAGGGTTAGGAACAGATTAATTTAGTGCACCCTGACAAGGATTGGGTTATTGTGTGGGACTTCCACTCCCCTCAACCAATAATCAAATTTCTTACAGCAGGGATTTGGGGGAATCCATTTTTTTAGATGTGCTGTTTTACCACGTAGGTGTCATATCACACCTTCATTTCTCACTACTGTTTGCGATGACTGGTGCAGAGATGGTCTGAATTTTGGTATGGGAATCCATTCTCTCTTGATTTTCTGTGATATTATGTGTGTGCTCTGATTTGCGATTAATTCTTTTAGTATCACAGCATCAGGGTATCTCACTGAGTTAGTTTTAAGTTGAGGTTTGGACCTGTTGGGGGAGCGCCTTCGCTTTGAGGTTCCTTGTGAAATGACTGGGATGAGAAGGATGGGTGTGGAGTTAATTCACAGAATGCTTACTGATAATCTTCATTAGTCCTTACAACACTATTCCTCGTCCCAGTCATGCACTCGACTGGCCCTCTCTGGGCTGCCTGGCCGTCGGGTGTGGCCTGGGCATTTCAGGTAGATACTGGGAGTACCAGCCTCTTTATGGCTATTACTCTGTGGGTGTGCTTTGTGCTCACACATTAAGATTCTTGAATACCTCTTATTTCAGTGACACTCCAAATATTATTATGATTGGGATGAGGTAGTCTAGGGAAGAAGTAATGAAGATTACTGGTAAGTGATCAGGGACTCTCTGCTCATCTGGCATTTCACATAAAAAAGCACAACAAACTTTAAGCAGACCCCTCTTCCGGTTGCCAACAAGGCCCATGTCAAGATACCTCAGAAAGCATTAAAAGTGCTGCAACTGATCAATCTAGTGCTTGCATCATCCTCAGCAGGGGCGTCTCGAGCCCCCCCGCCCCCCCCCCTCCACCACCACCACCAAGCTTTAGCAGTTTCAGCGGGGTAGGGTTCTTTATGGGCCTCTTCTGTCAGAATAAAAGCTGGTAAATACAGCTATAAATAAATACAGCGTCAATAGAAGAGCATAAACAGTTGCAAGGAAGAAGAAAAGATGGGTAAATAGAAGAGGGGAAGATGGAAAGCATAGTGAATGGAAGGAAAGGTGAAAGGATGTATGGATGAGTTTGGTGAATGAGTGGGTGGATGAATAAGTGGATAGATGGGTGAGTGGATGAAAGGATGAGTGAATGGATAGGTGCATGGATAGGTGAAAGGATGGCAGAGTAAAGGGATGGGTGGATAAATGGATGGACAAATGGATGGATGGGTGGATGGCTGAGTGGATAAATGTATGTTGGTTGGAAGGGTGTATGTCAGAATGGATGGACTGCAGAGGGGATGGATGGATAGCAGAGTGGATGGATGGATGGTGAAGTGGATGGATGGCAGAAGGGATGATGGATGGATGGATGGCAGAGTGGATGGATGAATGGATAGCAGGGTGGATAAATTGAAGGATGGATGGCAGAGTGGGTGTATGGATGGAAGAGTGGATAGATGGATGGAACAGTGGATGAATGGATGGACAGGCTGATGGATGGACGAGTGGATGGATGGATTAAATAGAGAAAGATTGAATGATGGGTGAAAGAATTAATGGATGACAGAATGTAAAGGATAAATAGTGGATATCAGCGGGTGGATGGAAGGGTGAAAGGATGAATGGATAGCTGCTTGGATAGAATAGACAAGGAAGCTCTTCTAGGGACGGTTCGGCTCATTTCCTTTGCTTGCTTGGTGCCATCGGAGGTTTAGTTCAACGTGGGGGATATATACATTTTCTAGCTACGCCCTTGATGCTGAGGCTGCTTCAGAGCTCTAATGGATTATTGTATGGAGAGGAATTGGATTTAAAGCATTTAAGAAAAAAAGACAGCTGTTTCACACAACACAAAAAAAATTATTGTGTGAAAAAATACAAGACAACTGAACAGAGACTCTGGTCTGATAGAGCTCCTACAAAACCTTGTGGAAATAGCCATTGAACACATCTCTCGGCGCTGCTAGGCCATACTAATGGGCAGATGAGCGCCATACAAAGGCTAATACGGCACTTTAAAATGAGCACGAAGTCAGACATAGAGAGAGAGAGGTAAGAAAAACAGAGATAACAAAGGCACCAGAAATAGACACTGTAGCCACCGAGACAAGATAGCGCGGCTGGGAGAGAGACAAACATATCGACAGCGAAAAAACGAGAAACGACGCGTTCGGCAAAAACAGGAAGGGAACATAAGCACTTAATTTGTGAAAATAGCTCCTGTAATGTGATTCCATCAGCAGCTGCTGCTGCTGCTCTCAGAATAACGTTTCAAACAGAACGAGCGGTGTTCTCTGCGCCAGCCGAACCTCACGACGAGACATCCAGGCGGCGGGTCTGATTCGGGAGTAGAGATCGCTGGTTAAATTCGACTTCTCGCTGGTTGTGGGGAGTGTTACTTCCGGAGGGCCCTGCCCGGGCCTCGGTAGCCTCACCTTCAGGAGTGGGCGGATTTATGGACTCCATCCATCCCGCCATATCGACAATCCGGTTAGAGCCAAGATCCCACCGACATCATCTCTCGAGGATGTTGTTATTTCTTGTAAACTTCGCTGCTCGGCGATGACAAGTCAGAGGCGGATCTGAGCGCCACATAAGGGCAATTATCAGGATGATTTAGCAGGGAGGGGTCAGGGGTCAGCAGGCAGGATGCCTCCGCCTGTCTCACTCTGTTCTTGCTCACAGCTCACTTCGGGAGCTCAGCGGAGCATGGACCAGCATAGCTGCAAGGGATGAGGGCGCTGCGCTGATTCAGAAATGGGACTGATCGGCGCTTAGACATTAATTGAATTTGAATCCTGGCTCCACCACCTGACAAATTGTGTGACCCTGGGCAAATCACTTTACCTCTGTTTCCTTGTAAGTAAGTGTTAGGAGAAATTATATACAGGCTAAACCCCACTAACAGGAGCTATATAAATATCTAATTTACCTATGACAATTCCATTATTCTGAATCCAATATTCCTCGTTCCAGTCATGACAATACAAAGGCGAGGTCACCTAACTCCTTGTTAAATCCATTTAAAGTAGACCCTGCTAGGTAGATATATTTGGGTTACATATTCAGAAGACATTTTCTACTATTTCTAAGCCCTATGCTACATCAAAAGCCAGGCTAAGTACCAACCGGGATGAAGGAATGCAACTTATGACTGGAACAAAGAATATTGGACACAGAGTTCCATTTCTCGTTCCAGTCATAAAAATATGGACAATAACCAAGCAAAATAAATAAATAGCATAGTTAAACTAGTAAGACCTCTAAAATAAAGCTCAATACTCGAAATTTACAGCAAAAATAATATTAATTAAAGAAGCGTAATGCATATCACTATGTAGCAGAAAGAACCCTAGACCCAAAATCTGTATTGGCAGCACTTTCCATTTAAATACAAAAATGACTAATGAAAGTGAAATGGAATTCCCCTGTGGCTGCTCTGCATATCTCCATCAAAGATGCTTCCTGGGCCTCTACTCTAGAAGCTTGCATTCCTTGGATGGACCTCCCCTTTACACAAGCTGGAAAGGGAATGATTGAAATCTTATAAGTCCAAGAAATGCAAAATCTGAGCCAATCACTGAGAGTATAAATAAAGGATTTTAAACCTTTCTTTGCAGTACAAAAATAAACATAAAGGTTATCCACTTGTTGAGAATAATCCACTATATCTAAATAAATCAAAAGTTGCCCTCTAACTAAATTCTTCAGGAGATTCATGATCAGAAAAAAATCAGATAGAACCACTTCTTGTTCCTAATGAAAGACAGATACTAGTTTAGCACCAAATTACAGTTCTAAACATTACAGGCAATCTGTCAGGAATAATTGTGAGATATGGAGGTCCACACGAAAGAAATACTATCTTCTCTAACCTTCTAGAAGGAGTATTAGCAACAAGAAAGAAAACTTCAAGGGTCAGAAACATTATTGTAGCAGATTACGATGGTTCAAATGGGAAACCTTGTAGTTAGGCCCAAGTGAAAAGTTCTTTACGCCAGTGTAATTAGCGTAATTTTGCTTTACTTTTATTATGTGAAATTCCCCAAATTACGTTCTTTAACCCACATCGGTAATTAACCTCTGTTGCTGTAAAGATGTACAGCAAACACGCCATTTGTGGTAAAAATTTGCCATGAGCCCACGGTAACAATACAATTAACAGAATGCGTGCTGCTTTTCTTCGCAGTGCTTTTGGGTTTTTGCACTATATTTGTAGCGTGAAATGCACCTTACTTCCAAAGTGGACGCAATGGCACATTTCTGCTTAAATAAAGCAGCAAATGCAAGTTTTGCATTTTGTTTAATTATGCTTATTTCACATACTTTTTTTCTGAAATTTCATGTAATTAGACAAAAGCAAAATACGCAAATTTCAAAATTCGGTCATTTCTAACTGAAGTACCTCTAAAGCCGAAGACAAATCACACTTTGGCACTAAACGTCTTCTAAAAAGGTGAAATAGGAAAAAATAGTTTAAAAGTAGTAAAGCATAAGGCTCATAACCTTAAACATTGAATATCCCTCCCTAGGGTTCCCGTAATCCATTTAGTGTGGCCGTTAGCCAATGGCCAACAGCCACACTCCCTCCCCAGTGTGAGTGTTGACCATTGGCCAACCCAGGGGAGGGTTATAAAGACCCCTCTGGCGGTCTGCATCAGAGGGGGGTCTCCATTTTTTTCCATCAGTGCTCAGAAAGAGCTTCCTGAGAAGCCTGATTGTTTTTTATTGTTTTTTTCAATAATGATTGGCGCGCAGGGCGCGCTTGAAGTCATTACAGTAAAAGTGAAAGTAAAGCGAGCTGCTGGGCTTGTTTTACTTTTACTGAATCAGTGCTTCGGGGCATATCTCAGCCCCCAGTTCAGTGATTTTCATGGGATGAGTGTCGTTCGAAAGGAGAGAATCTCCAATTTCCAATGTTACCTCTTTCTTGTGGATCGCCTAAAGAGAGCCATCCCCAAGCAGGCATCCACCCACTAGCCACCAGGGACTAGGGGAGCGGCCCTTTGGGAAAGGGTTTGTGCTCCCCCAGGGGAAAATTTGTAATTTCAGTCTTTCTGCCCCCCTCCAGAGGCAGATGGGGACAATTTCCCCAGGCTACCCCCCGGGGGGGGGGAGGGGGGCAGAAAGCCCAGTAGATACCAGGGATGTTTTTTTCATATAATAATATAGGGATGGGGAATGCCTAGCATGGCGATGGCCATGCCCCCACCTCAAGTAATTGGCAACAGTATTTCTGCCCCCCCTTGGGGACAGATGGGGCAATTACCCGTGATCTGCCCCAGGGGTCAGAAAGCCCACTAGATGCCAGAGAAGATTTTTATACATATAGGGGTGGAGGCTGCCCACCATGGACATGGCCATGCCCTCACCCCAAGTAAATGGGGCAAGAGTCTTTCTGCCCCCGCTGGGGGGCAGATGGGGGCAAAACCCCCGACCTATCACACAGGGGGCAGAATGCCTACTCAACACTAAGGATTTTTTTATAAAAAAATATAGGGGGGGAGCCTGCCCAGCATGGGCATAGCCATGTCCCCACTCCAAGTAAATGGGCAATAGTCTTTCTGCCCCCGCGGGTCCAGAAAGCCCACTAGACAACAGGGAATGTTATTTTTTTTTAAAAGGGGTGGGGGCTGCCCACCATGGGCATGGCTATGTCCCCATCCCATTTGGTCAACAGTGTTTCTGTCCCTCTTGGGTGGCAGATGAGGGTAATTACCCCAATTTGCCTCCGGGTTGGCAGAAAGCCCACTATGCACTAAGGAATGAATATGTGTAATATTTTGGGGGGGCACACAGCCCCTGGGCATGGACCCATGGTCCCCCACATAGGGCCAAATGGGCTTTCTGCCCCTCCTGGGGGGTGGATAGGGTATTCACCCTCTATCTGTCACCCCCTCCGGAGGGGGGCAGAAACCCCATTAGACACCAGGGATTTCAAAATGACGCCAAAACAAACAAAAGGATGGGGCATCTTACCATGGCATTGAAACGTACCCCTGCTCCAGTGGGGTCAATAGTGTCTTTCTGCCCCCCTGGGGGAAGATAGGAGATGTGTCCCAATAGAGGAGGTTGGCTCAAGCTTGCCCCTGAGGAGGTAGAAAATCCACCTGACACCAGGAATTTTGCCTTTGGGGCAAAAGAAAGTGGTGCGGGTGTTATACTCGGGCATTGGACACACCCTACCCCACCCCAAAAGGGACAAACCAATCCCCCCCCCCCCCCCAGAGGCAGACAGGAGGTGTTCCCCCAATTCGCCCTTGGGGGAAGAAAGCCCACTGTATGGCAAGAAGATATATTTGTTCAATAAAATAATTGGATGGATCCTGTCCATTCAAACATCAGGCCCCACCCTCACCCCTAAAACATCAACTATATTATTGCTCCCCTGCAGACTAAAGCATTCCGTCCCAATGGCAAGTGTGGGGACACTTGGTTCTTTTCAGTTTTGTTTTTACATTTGGGCCAGGAGAGTGTGGCTAACTCCTAAAATTGTCCCACTTGCAATGTTGGACAGCAGCACTTTTTGGGATGGTGTAGGCTGCCACCTGAAAACACCTAACAGACCCAGACAGTTCTGAAAACTAGGCATCAGGAAAAGTCCAGGGTGGTGTTGCTTTCAGGCATTACCCAACATTTTCTTACCCACAATGCTCTGCAAACCTCAAATGTTTACTAAAGCCACATATTTTCTTTACATTTCTGTGAGGAAAATGTCTGGAATCTGTGAGGAGCCACAAATTCCTACCACACGGCATTCTACCAAATCTCTTGTTAAAAATTGTACCTCACTTGTGTGGGTGGGCCAAGAGACCTTAACACAAAAGGCCCTAAAGTCCTATGTGGAGAGATCAGCAATAAGGGTAGCTGCAGGATTTGGGGCTGTGCTCGGTCACCACCCATGGAAACATATCAACCACAGCTATTTTTGAAAACTAGACAACCAGGGGATTTCACAGCGGTGTGCCTTGCATGAATCCCATGCGGTGTTCTTACTCACAATGCCCTGCAAACCTCAACCTTTGCCTGAAATTATGCATTTTCCTTACATTTTTGTGATGGAAACTTCCGGAATCTGCAGGGATCCACAAAATTCCTACCACCCAGCATTGTCCCACTTGTGCCGGTAAAAACGCTGTGCCACTTGTGTGGTTGGACCTAGGGCCCGCAACGGGAACGGATCAAACTGAGGTCAATGGGAGTCCCTTTTCAAATAATAAAGTCAAAGAACAGAACAAGAAAAATCACAAATCAATTTGTAAAAATAGAGTAAATTTTAACAGATAAATGACACCAAAATGGAAAAATCCAATAAGTAGAACCATAGCTATGAATTTTTAAATTAAAATGTATTAAAAAGTGCCAAAAATGTTAAGTGTCAACTGTCGTAAATTGGTAATTATAGACTCGGGCTTTGTTAGGCCGGGTGAAATTTAAAATACGCCATAGAAAGTCGCATATTTTCTGGAATTTTAAAGTTATGCTTGTGATGCAAAATTCCTCAAATTATTTCATTATGCCACTTTGCGTAATTATGTGCCATTTGCTGTAAAATTTTGCTGTGTATGGCACAATTCGCTGTCAAAATGTTTAGTGAATGCACAGGAACAACAGTACGTGAAGGTCAATCATTCACGGTACACTTCTTGAAATGCATCCTTGTGGCAAAAATTGATGCATTTGTGCTAACAATTAGCTCAAAATAACTAATTTGCATCTTGCATAACAATACATAATTTCACATAATTTTTTCCATAATTTGCTTAATTTTTTTTTTAAAAGATATTTTTATTGCCATTTTATGTTAGTCTACATTTTGGATGCATTCAGGAGAAGTAACAGAAACAAAAGGCAAAAAATAAAAAGGAGAAAGAAAGTCAAATCAATTTACATTTTACATCATCCATTCTTGTCCATGTTCGTGGGTGTTAGCTCCACCCGCATGAAAATAGCGTGATAATTGCATGGAGAGTTGTCCAAGTTCGAACCATCTGATGCATACCTGTTTACAAGCTTAAGTCACATTATGCCATTAACATTGTACCAACCCCAGAGAAAAAGGGGGGGGGAAATAATAGGAGAAACAAGAGAACGAAGAAATGAAAAAACATGTAACTGGTGCAGAGGTGTGGATGTGTCGGGGTATTGATATCAAGTGGGGTTGAAGGCGTTGCCAACCTTCTAGCGGGTCCTGTACTGGGGGGGGGGCTCCCCTTCAACTGACATCTCACCTGTGGCCAGCCGGCTATCCCCGGGGGGATCTTAAGACTATGCGCTCCCTTCCAAATGGTCACACTCCTAATATCCCGGTTGGCCCTAGCTGGGGGACCAGACCCTCATCGACTGTTCGTGGTTCATGATCTGACTCTCCCTCTTCACTGAAAGAACCCACCGGCTTCTCCCATTCAGCCACTACTGCCCTCCATTGTTCGGCAATTGGAAGCTTTCTCACCCCTCTGGCCTCCTGCCATGCCAGGGCCCTGCCTTCTGCTCCCGCCCATTCGACAACATCCCTATTCCAGGCTGCAAGTTGTGGTCCCTTCGCGGATTTCCACTCCATCGCGATCCTGCGCTTGGCGAGGCCCAGCGCAAGATCAATCAAACAATTCCCAACTTTGCGCTTGGGTGGTCTGGGGAAGAGGCCCAGTAGACATGTCTGGATTGTTAAAGCCAGCTCTCTACCAATCACATCTTTAATCTCGGCCAACACTGCCACCCAATATGGGCCCACCCATTGACAGTCCCATGTTATATGGCCAAAGTCAGCATCTGGGTAAGCACATCAAGGGCATTGTCGCTCCTCCCCTCCAAATGTCACGTTAAGCCGGTGCGGCGTCATGTATGTCATGTGCGTGTAATTAAATTGAATATACTTTAGTCTGGTGTTCCTGGAAACTTTCCCTGAATATCTTAGAACCTTATGCCACTACGAATCAGTGAGAACTTTGCCCCCCATTTTGTCCCAACGTGCTCTCAGTCTGTCTAGCGGACAAGTGGAGGCCTCCACTAGGGCGACATACAGCCATTTCACGAGGTGTCCAGCCATACCAAGAGTAAATAAAGCATGGAGGACGGGGTGTGTATCAGGTTCCTCCTCCCCAGGGTCCCACAGGTGCGCAAACGTGCGCGTCAGTGCTTCATAAGTTAGGAACTGACCCGGGGGGGAGTCCACTATCCTCCACCAGGTCCATGAACGGGATCAGCGCCTTATCCAAGTAGCAGTCCCCAACATTCTCCAGTCCAGCATCCGACCATCTGGCCAGCATGGCACCCGTAAATATGGACTGAGGGTCCCCGTGCGGCAGCCCCACCAAAGGAATCAAGGGGGAGTACTTTGCAGGTCATTGCCTTCCACTGCAGAATCGCCTCCACGCTTGGAAGGCCGTGCGCTGCAGTAAGGAGCAGCCGGGGATGGGTGTAGTCGGAAGCAATAGCTTCGCCGTTGCCAACCGCCGACTCGATACCAGGTCCGCCATGCACGTTCCTTCCTCATTTAGTCCTTCCACCCATTGTGCCAACCATTGCAGTTGGGCGGCTAACATATAGAATTCAAACTTCGGCACCCCCAGCCTGCCTTCCGATACAGGGCGCTGCAGGATTTGCAGGGACACCCTCGGGCGTCCATCCCCCCAAACTAGGTGCCGCAGGAGAGCGTGTAGGGGTCGAAACCAGCTTCTCGGCATCAAAACCAGAAGGTTCACGAAAAAGTATAGCAGCCGGTGTAGCATTACCATTTTGGATAATGTAATCCGGGCCATAATGGGCAGTTGCAAGGTGCACCAAAACTGTACACAGGAGCGAAGGCAACGCAACTTCTTCCACATGTTCCTGTCTTTTATTTCATCTAGATCATGAAAAATATGGATGCCCAGGTATCTAAAGGTACGCTGGGCCCAGAGGGTGTCGGCCGGCAGCGTCTCCGGTCTAGGTAGTGGCCCGGCTATAGGGAACAAGTAGGTCTTAGCTCTATTGACCCTAAGGCCAGAAAGAAGAGCAAAGTCGCCTAGGATTTGCAGGGTCTCAGCTGCCCCCTCAACCGCGTCCGCCAGGTACAGCAACAGGTCGTCTGCATATAACGAGACGAGGTGGAGTCTCCCACCTAAGGTCAGTCCCAGCCCTCTCCCACCTAATCGAAGCCGCTCTGCTAATGGTTCCACGGCCAGGTCAAACAAGAGTGGGGAAAGTGGACACCCCTGCCGAGACCCCCTGGGAAATTTTGTAAAGCTTGGAGACTGTACGTCCCATCTTGACTCTCGCAGTGGGCGAGGCATAAAGGAGCCGCACCCACCGTACCCAGTCATCACCCAAGCCCATGCGGTGCATTACCTCAAAGAGGTACTCCCAGCTCACCATGTCAAATGCCTTCTCCAAATCGACAGATAACACCTCTGCCTGCTGGAGAACAGGTGCATCCGCATGGTAGAGCACTGAGTATAGCCTGCGAAGGTTATATGAGGTACTGCGAGAGGGGATGAACCCGTTTTGGTCCGGGTGGATTAGAAGACTTCATGTGCGGAAGCAATCTGCCCGCCAGCACCTTGCTCAAGATCTTAAAATCTAGGTTAAGCATGGAGAGTGGTCGATAATCTCTCACTCCCGCATCAGGTTGCTTGGACTTGGGAAGTGGGATCACCAGTGCCGATCGAGTGGAGTCAGGCAACCCCCCCCTCCCTCATATGCCTCCGTGTATAACGTAACAAGATGTGGCAAAGCAAAGCACAGGGGTATGAGGTGATGGCGACTGCACTTATCTCAGTAACAGGGTTGGAAGTAATAGTCGTTACTCGGGTGCTATGGATCTGAGGCTCACTACCCCTAAACCTCCTGGGACATCAATCCCTCACAAATATATAAACAACATGATCCAGCACTCCCACAATGATAAAACACAGTTCCAAAATAGTATCAAAGTAAGTAATCAGATCAATTCATTCAGCAGGTCTTGTTTCAAATATGTTCTTTATTGAGTCTTCTTAAAAAAAATTTCATTCATTGCTCGTAGCCGACGCGTTTCGTCCCATAAGGGACTTCTTCAGGGCAAGATTACCGGAGTTAAACTTTTCAGGTTACAAATCCTAATGCAGTCCAATTCTCACTGGTTAATTAAAAGGTCACCTGATCTCAAACAATCGTATTTGTCGTTTTATCATTAATTTTTTCTTCTTTCACAGTCTTTATATTTCGTTCAGAATTCTTTTTATATTTGTATTACAGGAAATTAAGTTTTCAAAATTTAGCCATCCATTAGTGGCATGGGTTTTAACCCATTTATATTTTCAAAAGAAGACGAACGCCGTGACCGCTCGCGCCGAGTTTCTGGACCGTCTGTCTGCTGAATGAATTGATCTGATTACTTACTTTGATACTATTTTGGAACTGTGTTTTATCATTGTGAAAGTCCTGGATCATGTTGTTTATATAACGTAACAAGATGTGGCATCAATATGTCCGAGAACCGCTGGTAAAACTCGGCCGGAAGGCCATCAGGCCCTGGCGTCTTACCGAGTGCTAGTGCCGCTATAGAGGCTCTGACCTCTTGCGTAGTAACCGGCCCCCCCAGGTCATCTTGAGCATCTGCCTCCAACACCCTAAGCTGCAGAGGGGCCAGGAAGTGTTGTATATCCAACAAGGGGGCTGCAGTCGGGGCCTCATACAGCTGTTCATAGTACTTTAAGAAAGAGTCGTTGATGTCATCCGGGTCGTATACTATTTCCCCTGAGTTTAGGACAGAGGTCTTCAATCTGTGGGGTGCGACCCCCAGGGGGGGCCTGGAGTCCTGGGAAGGGGGTCGCGCATTTCCAGGCCTCACTTCTGCCTGGAATCTAAAACATGTGCTCTTCCTTTTGAAAACCGGGACGCTTCATTCCAGTTGTTAAAATGCTTCAGCTGAAGGTAATTGAGTCTCCTGTTCTGTGAAAGAAAGAGGCTGGGCAGACAGGTGAAACAATCCTTTGTGCCAGGGTGCCTGAATGAAATGCAAATGTGCGTTTTGAGTTAATCTGCAAATTCTTTAGTGGTAGTAAGAAGAGTTAATAACTGGGCTGTGAACTGCATGTTTTTAATCGCTTAGTACCTCTGAGGAGGTGTTAAAGGGACAGTTATGCAAAAAAAAAAATATGCATTAGTCATGTTCTAGTATTACTATAATCTACATTTTGGAAGCTCCATTGTATCCTAAATCTATTTGCACAGTTTGTAGCAGTCTACCTTATAATGTGTGTAATGCAAGAATAAATTAATGACTTACACTTTCACAGTGCTTTCTGTCACAGGCTGTGACCTCGTAGCACTAAAAATCCACAAGCCACTATTCCCCACTGCACCAACCAAATTTAATTCTGTGGCTCTCTGGTTACACACAGACCTCTGCAGTGCTTTAACAAATAGAGGTTTCCTAATATACTACAGTGCATTTCCCACCTAGTAACAACTTTTTAAAATGTATTTTTCATTTAAGCTACCCATTATTTTATATGTAGCTACCTGATGGTGAAAGACCTAAAACACTAGTAAAATATTTTGGGGCTGATTTATGAGGCTTGAGCTGCCAGAGCATCATTTTTTTTAAGGTCTGGTGGCACAAGCGTCGCAATCGAATCTATGAGGCGGCGCAAATTCACCCTGCGTGGCTGAGTGGCCTCATACATATGGAGTAAGACAAAGCAGCACAAGGCGCTGCCTTGCCTTAGCCTGTCAAGTAGGAGTTCCATGGGCATTGCGGTGGGTGTTCCCACGCAACACCCAAGGATTTTGACACTGCCCCAGATTTACAAAACCAAGTAAACCTGAGGCAGCGCCAAAACCTTACGCATCCCCACAGCCGGCGTAATGAGGAGAAATGTTTTCATGTCTCCTCGTATTTTTTCCTCTTTCCATGTGTGCTGCACTCTGCAGCTCACAAAGAAAGAGGAAAGCCCCTCTTGGGGCACCTTCCTGCACAAAAACAATCCTGCCTACATTGGCACTAGGCAGCAATTTGTGCGCCAACACAATGGGAAAGGACAGGAATGCACCATATTTCATAAATAAGGTGCATTCCTGCCCTTTCACATTGGCATAGGGCAGCGCAGCAAGAAGACTTGCGGCGGTGGCCTAGGCCAATTCCTCATAAATGAGGCCTTTTAATTTTAGCTACACCTTTGATGACGCCCCCACGCTCACTGATCTTTTGTTTGATAAACACTGTTTAATATTATTTCCCCACTGTAAAAATGATTTGCTGTTGGAATTGGGGGCTTTTATGGTTGTCTATAGTTGTCAATGATGAAGAGGACCAAGTTCTAGAAATTTTTGTCAGGAGGGGGTCCTTACGCCTAAACAATTTTGACAGGGGGGTCTCGGCATCAAAAATTTGAAGACCTCTGGTCTAGGCTAATCCGCGAGATGGGCGCTCCCCCATCTCTGGTTTAATTAGATGAGCTAACAATCGACCCGCCCTCCCGCCCTCCCTTCTTCCCTTTGCACTTTATCAAGATACTCCTTGTAACTGTAACACCTCAATCTGCCCAGCGCTTCATTGTACCGTGTCCGCACTTCTTGTATGGACCCCTGGGCTGTGTCATCTATACCCTGCAAGTTGTCCAGTCTGCGAATAGTCTCCTCCAAATCCATGAGTTCCCGGTTAATCTCCCTATGCGCCCCGCATGCCTGAGCCATGCAATGGCCCCGAACCACCACTTTGAATGCCTCCCATTCTAACTGTAGAGAGGAGGCAGTGTTGTTATTCATTGGGAAATATGTCTTGATCAGTGCTACTAATGAGGTCCGAAATGGGACATCGTCAAGCAGTAGTGGGTTCAGTTTCCCCGTGGGGATCAGGGGGGCGCCGACCTATAGGTTGGTGTAGCATGAGTAATGGACTGTGATCTGATAAGGTGCGCCCCAGGTATTCTGTGTGGGACATGGAGCCATTAAAGACTGGAGAACATAAAAACATATCAAGCCTGGTGTGAACTTGGTGGACCGGTGAGAAGAAGGAATACTCCCTATCCCCTGGGTGTTGCAGTCTCCAGGTGTCTTCCAAACCCCAATGGGACATCCAGTTCTGGAATCCCCGTGCAGTACGAAGTGGTTGGGTCCCCAGCAGGGGAGGGTGAGAACTGTCTATGGCAACATCCGCCACACAATTGAAATCGCCCCCCAGTATGAGAGAACCTGTTGAACATTGGGCCAGGGCAGCGGAAAAAGACTCTAGGAAACTCACTTGGTCCTGGTTGGGAGCATAAACATTACCAAGGGTCACCTCCCGACCTACTAATCTTCCCATGAGCAGGGAATACCACCTGTTGGACTTGGCCCTTTTTGCAGGGTCATCCCAGAACTTTTTGCCTTCCTCCTGTATTTTTTCTGACCTGTTGTTGGTGGTTTTATGACTCTGGGCACTTCACCACTGCTGATTAGTGCTAAAGTGCATATGCTCTCTTTGTAAATTGATGTTATGGATTAGTGATTCCATGATTGGCATATTTGATTTACTTGTCAGACCCTAGTACAGTGCACTATGTGTGCCAAGGGCCTGTAAATCAAATGCTGATGGTGGGCTTGCAGCACTGATTGTGCCACCCACAGAAGCAGCTTGTAAAATGTGACTCAGGCCTGCCATTGCAGAGCCTGTGTGCAGTCTGGGACTGCCATGTCGACTTGGTAAGTGCACACCCTTGCCAATCCCTAAACCTTCCCTTTTCTACATGTTAGTCACCCCTAAGGTAGGCCCAAGGTACCCCTGTGGGCAGGGTGCATTGTATGTGAAAGGTAGGACATGCCCTGATGTGTGTGGCATGTCCTGATAGTGAAATACTGCCAATTTCATTTTTCACTGTTTCAAGGCTATCTGTTCCCATAGGCTGCAATGGGGAGTTAGTTTATAACATCTTATAAACATAACTGACCCTAGGAACAAGATAGGAAAATAAAGTTTAATATGCCTGAATTCAGAATGTTAAAGTGCATCTTTTAGTGAGGGTGATTTTTACATTCTGTGTTTGAAAATACCACTTTTAGAAAGTGGGTATTTTCTTGCCTAACCATCCAGTGTGCCTCTGCTAGGTTTGTGTATTGCATGTCTGGCTTTTGGATGACAGGGGGATGGAGAGGACTGTGGCTCCGCTCCAGAAGTCTGATGAGTCAGGGCTGGGCTGAATGGACCTGGGTTGAATTTAGAGTAGGGGGAGGAGATTTCCTTTCACCTGCCTGGGCCTGGTCTGCCTTCAACAATGCTGTCTCCACCTCCTGCCAGGAAGCTGCACCAGTGAGGACAGAACTGGTTTTGGCTGGGTACAGACACTCTCTGCCTTCAGAGAATAAAGGATTTGTGTGTATAAAAAGTGGGGCCCAGACCCCAGACATTTAGATCACTTCTGGGAAATCAAGAGGAAACCTTTGCCAAGGAGAAGAGCCAGATAAGCTGAGGAGGAATACTGCCCCTGTGCCTGTTTGCTGCCTGGGGTTGGCCTGCAGTGGCTGCTTGCTGCCAAGGAAAGGAGAAGAAGGACTTTGCTGTTTTGCTTTGTCACCTGCTTGAAGAGAAGATCTCCAAGGGCTTGAAACTGAGCTTGCCTCCTGTTCTGAAGTTTCAGGAACACAAAGACTTCACCCCTTCTGTCTTCCTGCATCTAGAACTGCTGTTTTAACTGCTACAGAAGGAAATTGCAACACCGACCCTGGCGAGCGACGCCGTAACCTGCACCAAAGTCGTGAGCGCTGCTCCGACTTGCGACGTAGGCCCACCGCCAGCTGCCGTGCCACATCGACGCCAGCGAGCGACGCCGTAACCTGCCCGAAGCCGTGAGCGCTGCTCCGACTTGCGACGTGGGCCCGACGCCTGCTGCTGTGCTGCATCGACTCCGAAGCCGAATTCATCATCGTGGAGCCGATCCTCGACGTGGGTGACCCCCGAATCCATCGACATCGCACCATCGTAAAGAACAGTGGTTTCGGCGCCAATCGTGATGTCATCTCCCCGACGCAGTAAGGAACCGTCATCTCGCCTCCCCTGCGCTGCAGTAAGGAACAGAGGCTGCACCTCCCCTGAGGTCGTAAGGAGCCGACCCCACGCAGCGCCTACGAAGCCGCACCTCCCCGACACTGTGAACTGTCGTTGTTTTCATCATCGCCAAGGTACTGTTCTTTGTGGGTCTGCTTGACTCCAGGACTGATGCCGCGCACCTCACGGTCAGTCCCGTACTGTGGGATTTCCACCGGTCACGACGTCGTTATAACTCCAAGTGGAGTTATTTGTTGCTACAAGCTTTATTTGATTGAATAACCTATTTTTAAGGATATCTTGATAACTGTATTGTGGATTTTTGTCGTTTGGTCTTGTTTTGATTTAGATAAAGATTATTTATTTTTCTAAACTGGTGTGGTGTACATTTATAGTGTTTTCACTGTATTACTGTATGTGTTCACAAATGCTTTACACACTGCCTCTGAGATAAGCCTGTCTGCTCATGCCAAGTTACCAAGGGGGTGAGCAGGGGTTATTTTAGGAGTGTATACCCCTTACCCTGACTAGAAGCAAGGGCCCCTATTTGGACAAAGGTACCTACCTCTGCCAACTAGAGACCCCCCTTTCTAACACCGCCCCTCTGCATCAAGCCATGCGCGGTCAAGAGCGAAGGGGAGTCCAGGTTTCACCCAGATCAAGACCCCCCTGGCAAAAGCCGAAAATGTGGTCACGAAGATCTGACCCCGCCACCTCCTCTGCAATCTCCCTGACTCTTCCTTGTTAAGGTGGGTCTCCTGGAGGAATGCTATATGCACGTCCCTGCGCCGTAGATAAGAGTATATGTTATGACATTTGGCCATCATTCCCATACCACGGATGTTCCACGTGAAGAACCTCACAGTGCTAGGTGTACCTGCCATTTCCACAGGAACACAACCCAAAGGGGATCCCACCCCCGCCCGCTCCCCCATGTGTGTACCACCATCTGCCTCTGCAAGCAACCAAACTAAAAATATCAACAAGAAAACCCCATCTCGAACAACTCCCGAAGCCCAGGACAGCCTGACAACAGTCAGTCGTCCAAACAGTGTGTGGAAACCTGTAGTGAGGCCTTACTCCAGTAAGGTGCTCAGGGGGGAGTGGACAGTGAGATCAGAAGAAAACAGAGGGTCAACGCACAAACCATTTGGAGCGCGCTGGCCCCACAAGATCATGTCAACCCGGGACCGGAGACCACTGCCCATTAATCAGCTGCATCGTAGGGGTCCAAGTTCACTCAAAGCCCAGACAGCCTCAGATGACCTCGTCAGCCGTGTTCGGAGTCACCACCGGCATCTTCACACTGTTACTGTGGGATGTATCCTTGTCAATGTCCCCAGTGTCCTTTGACGACCTAGCCTCCATCTCTGTGGTGAAGCTCCTGCCCTGCATAAGCGCCGCCACCGCCTGCAAAGCTTCAGCCCTCTCCTTTTCAGTTTGCGAGGAAGTCGGTCTCTTGAGAGCTCCCCCACGGGACCGTCGTCTGGAGCACTTTCCTAACTCCGCCACCTTCTTTGGCTCAGCTGCAGGGTCCGAGGGCCGCGTGGCCCCAGTCCTGTAGGTCTCAATCCAGTCCCAGGCCTCAACGGGCTTCCACAGAAGTGGGTGTTGCCATCCAACATAATCCGCAACCGGGCTGGAATTATCAGAGAGTACTGGAGGCCCTCATCCCTCAGTGTCTTCTTGACCTCCAGGAATGAGGCCCGTTTCCATTGCACTTCCAGTGTGTAATCCAGGAAGAGGGAAACCTTGCTGTTATTGACAGTGTAGGGACCCTCCACACGCGCCCTCTGCAGGAGGAGGTCCCTATCTCTGAAATGGAGCAAGCGAGCCACCACCGGCCTCGGGGGACGCCCAGGCGCCAAGGGTCTTGCCGGAACTCTGTGTGCCCTTTCAAGAGTGTAAAAAAGTGACAGGCCCTCAGGAGCTACCACGTCCCTCAGCCACTGTTCCAAGTAGGACACCATGTCATTGTCCTTGATTCCCTCTGGCAAGCCCAGTAGCCGGACGTTGTTCCGCCGATTACGACCCTCCGCATCTTCAGCTCTCCATTCCAGAACACCCACCCTGTCCGTGAGGGCTCCCATCTGCTGCTCCAGGGCTTTTTGGGCTGGGACGATCTCTGAGATGTTGGACTCGGTTTCCTTCACCCTCTCAGAAAGCTTCTTATGTTCTTCTCGCAGACGGCCAAGCCCTACCGCCACCGTGCTGATATCCTGATGGAGGGTAGCCTTCGTGTCCCCTATAGCTTTGAGTATCTTGCCCAGTTGCTGCTGTATGGGATCCTCCGGGGCAGTCTGTGTCTGCTCCTGGGCGCTGTCTTCCGGATCTTGCGGGACTCCGATTTGCCAGCCTCGGGGCTTACCCATGGTGTCAAACCGTCCCCCAACTGCTGGACCACGCTCAGGAGAAAGTGCAGTCCAACAATCGGCAACGCAGCCCTGTTACTTTCACCGCGGACTGGCTGCACAACTCTCAAGAAGGAGGGCCACTCCCCTCCCGCTGGAACAGTCTGTCCGCTGCAGGGCCCACCAATCTGTGTGCTCCTTCAGCCACTCAGTAGTCAAGTCTCTGCTCAGATCTATTCCCGCACACTTCCAGGCGGTAATGTACCTTCTGCCACTCTCCGCGCAGGTCAGGGCGTCCCAGTTCTCGCTAGGGAGGTTCACCCTCTTCCGAAATAGCGCCCGCCGTGATGCTTAGGTAGGCGGCCCCCGGAGCCTTAGGGGGAGAACAGTCGATCAGGGTGCCCTGGGTGGACCTCAAGGGGTCTCAAACAAAGTCCGATGGCAGGGTTCTGCAGGTCACAGGTCCGCCTCAGGGGGGAGCCCCCCAGGTCCCGTGCCCCCACTAGGGGGCTGTGCTCCTCTGCTCCCTCTCCGCTGCTGGTAGGATCGTCAGTGCCCCACCTTGGCGTCAGTTCACCACTACGCGGCCAGCACGGAAGACGGGTGCTCCCCCGTCAGGGTGAGGCGAATGGCAAAGTTTGTGCACTGTTCCGTGAGCCCCGGAATGGGCCCCAACCACCTGCACTATTTCCCAGTGCCTACCTCGACCAGGCAGGACGGCCAATCAGCCTCAGGCACCTCTAGTCCAATTTTACTGGGTGACTCTGTTTTACAAGAAAGGCCCAGGCAGCTCGTCAACCCACAGGGAGCCCCAGCCTCAGCAGCAACCCCCTCGTTCACTTCACAGGGCACGGACAGTGGCCACTCCGCTAAGCAACCACAATGTTGGGCCCCCTCCTCCTGCAGGATCAGCGCATGCTCCCTCTCACCTGAAGGCCGGTGTTGTCATGCTCTGTCCCAAGCCACAGGCCCTGCTGCACAACTAGAGTCAGGGGTCAGGGGAGGGGGCGCGGGGCCTTCACCAGCCTCCGTCCGCTGTACCTCGATCTGGGGCCGGGATGGGGATCCGGACTCTTTCCCCAGCCGCTGCCCACTGCGGTATGCTCCGGATCAGAGAAGGGAGGTCGGGTTCCTGCCGCAACTCCTCTCCGCCGTTACACAGTCCGGAGGGGGAGGGGAACCCAGGACTTCAATCGGGCTCCTCGTTCTCTGTGGCCGCTCCGAAGCGCGCCTGTCCCTCTGCGGCCGTGCGATCACTACTGCTGCACGTCACTGATCCTCTCCAAGCGGCCCCCGCAGAACACAGGCGGCCGATCACAGACCACGCCCGGGACCCATACCTCAGAGCGGCTCAGGCTCCCCTCCCATCTCAAGCCCCGATCAGCTCCGGGCCGCCATCTTGTTTCCGCACTGCGCCAGCGGCCGCCGAGCGCTCCAGTCAACCGCAGCCGTGTTAGGGGTCGCCCAGCTACCAGGATCAGCTCCCGCTATCTCAGCCCCTCAAGGCCGATTCTGCGATGTTCCCTGGTCTCCGGCGTCCGGTAATTATGCTGATAATTATAGGGCTGGCACGGAGCTCCAAGCTCACGTGTCTGCCATACTCGGCTCATTGGCCACGCCCCCCATAATTTGCTTAATTACGCAAAAGCAAACTATGCAAATTTCACACACCCCAAACCCTAGGTGCAATTTGAGGCTGACCTCGATGGACTGCAGGTCAGACACAGCAGCCAGGTTCGACCCTGATACAGGATTTACCTTGGGACTAAGTCTCAAAAATGGAAGCACAAAGGGGCATATTAACAACGGCCAGCGATAATTATCGCTGGCCGTGCTTAGCGATAATTATATTATCGCAGGCTATCTCTGGTATTTATCGCCCTGGTAGCGCGTTATTAACAACGTGTTACTCCAGGGCGATAAAAATTCCAGAGATAGCGAGGTTATCGCCCTTTGCAGGGAACATCGCTGGTCTTTCAGCGATGTTCCCTGCAAAAGGGCGATAACCTTGCTGATACGACCCACAGGGTCGTATCAGCATAATCCACCCACTATGTTAGGGATGGCTAAGTCAGGATTTTAGCAGACGTTAGGTTTTGGCGAAAACGGCCGTTTTCGCCAAAATCTAATGTGTGCTAAAATCATGTGGGCTGCCTTGTAAATATCGCGATGTAAACATCAGCGATATTTGCAAGGTAGCCCATCTTGGGTACGCCTAGTAACGCCCACTTTGCATCTCATTGGAGATGCAAAGTGAGGCGTTGTGAAAAAGGGTGCTAACATGCATAATTGCATGTTAGCACCCTCTTGTAAATAGGCGCTGGTTTATCTCCGCTTTTTGGCTTTGTAAGCCAAAAAGCGGAGATAAAGCCCTTGTAAATATGCCCCGTAGTCTTCAATGGGCCAAGGCAGCAGGCTGTGGCCAAGGAGGGCTCAATGAGGCCGGATTCCTCCTCCGTGAGGTCGCGCTGAATCGAAATTGCTGCTGAAAAACTCTGAGTGTGAGAAACCTGAATCTCTAGACTAGCGACAACGCTCCTCCACAAATGTAGATGATTTTCACTATGAAACCAGGGGATAGGAGACGCATTTCACTTCCTTGCATTAGTGCCCATTGTACCTTTGCTACACCACATCTGGGGTTTGAAATCAGCTAACACAGGGTGACCTGAGGCATGACAGACACACCTTGGGGCTTATTTACAAGCCACTTGCGCCGCCGGTACGTCACTTTTTCCCATATTAAAAGTGGCGCACCGGCGGCGCAAGGGGCTTGTAAATAACCCCCTTGTATTTCTCTCTCACAGCGCACATACAACTTCATGCAATGAACAGTGATGTCAAGATGGCGAGACAAAGTGCTGTAGATAAATTGTAGATTTTTGAGTGTGGCTTTAATTGGAAGGCCTGTAAAGTTGTGGTAGAGTGAGTCACATGCCTGATCATATGTGTCTCAAAGGCCATTAGAGTTTGGAAGAGTCAGTAATAAGTCAATCGTTCAGAGAGCTGGCCCCTTTGGAAATGCGTACTCCTACCTAAGGTTAAAAGATGACTTTATGCCACAGGGACCACACCTCTAATTCACATCATAATGCATTCTGGGAGAGGTAGTCCTGTCTGACATCTTTGAACTCATTGACAATGCTTAGTAAAAGTGATAGATAGGCCTGGAGGATGGTGTTCTTTAGGCACGTCTGCATCTACTCGTGTAGACAGATATAATTTGGACTTTTATGATTTTTTCTCAGTAAAAAATTGAACACTATTTTCACACACTTCCATCCTTTCTCTTTTGCATTTTCTGACTTTAGCTTCCGGATTACCCTCTTTTGTGGTCAACACCCACATTTTCTTCCCCTAAAGTAACACGTGTTTCTCCAGGTTAACAGGAGGATGAGAAGGAGTAAAAGGAGTTGGGAGAGGAGGAGCAGGATTAACTAGTGCCTTATGTAATCTGTAAACAATGTAAATAACAAGTACTACTAATCCGGATTTAGTGAGACTCAGATCTTCCATTTTGTTTCTTTTCATCTCTCGTTCACACCTTCGGTCCAGTCCTTGTGCATCGCTACACATGAAAGAGAAATGGCGGTAAAAGCCTTCATGGTGAGTGAGAAGAACATTACGAGCATAGTCAAGTACATACAAAAGACATTTTTGAAGAGACAAAGCCCTAAATCCACCTGTCACGGGTGTTTCGCAATAACTTCCACCATTTGTAAAACTTTCAGAGCAGTCATTGGAATATATGGCTGAATTAAACAGGCACATCATATTTTTCTTGAAGCAGTAGCTTCTTTCTTTATGTGCTTATAGTAACTGAAGATCACTGGTGCACACCTGAACAGACTGACCGCCCTTTAAAATCTTTTAGGGCCATATTTATCATGGTGTTCCGTCACCCTTGCGCCACGCAAGGGGGCGTAACGGTGATGCAATACTAAAGTCAGGTTTATCAAGCCCCGCAAGGCCACCTTGTGTGGCCCTGCGTGGCTTGAGAAATCCAGAGTAACACAACGCATTGCAAATCGCTGCCTTTTGTTACTCTGCCACAAGGAGGCGCTCCATGGGAGGATGCGTGGGTGCCAAGCAACATCCCATGAAATTTGACGCATTCTCGTATTTACCATTAATGGTAAACCTGGGAGTGCATCAAAAAGGCGTAACAAGGAGAAATATCTTTATTTCTCCTAGTTTTTTCCTCTTTATATGTGTGCGGCATTCTGCAGCACACATTGAAAGAGCAAAATGCCTCTCAGGATTGCTTTTGTGCAGGAAGCTGTCCTTTCCTGCACACAAACAATCTTGTTTACAACACAGGCACCCTGGTGCTAGGCAGCCAAAACTGCACAAGCGCAAGGAAAGGTCAGGAATGCGCAGTATGATGTTAAATTCCGTGAATTCCTGCCGTTTCCGTTTCACACAGCGCAGCTTGGTGTCTTGCTGTGTTGCGCTGCGTTAAAGTATAATAAATATGCCCGTTAACCCTTTGCAGATAATTTGCTGAAAATCAAAATAAATTCCTTTATTGAGATTTGTGACTGTTAGAAATAAAAAACAGAAAAAAACCCTTAATTTTTGTTTGAAGCCGGAAGTAAACCAAAATTAGAAATTCAACACCATCATTGTCGACCAATGACCAACAAAGGGCCACTTCACTCAGAGTTGGGAACTTTGAACTGCTGGCACTCATATAATCATGCAAAGCATCCCAGTCCTCTGCTGCTGGAATGCAGTGGCTAGATACTGACATGCTGGTAGCCAGACTGCAAGGCAGACAGACACACAGACGGACACATACATCTACACACCATGCCGCACCTCGCTGGCAAGGATACAGTATAAAGTACCAAAGTGACTGCTATTGTGAGATAGTTTAGAGATTCTGAAAGGGTTCTTAGGGAAATTCTGACGTCATAGAACCCCTTCCGATGTCACAATTCTCTTCTTACGTAATCTTGTGATTCAACAATTATGTGCGTTTACATAACTCTCGTTTTCACCTGCTATGCAGTAGTGTGTGATTCGTAGACATCACAAGGCCATCTGTTCACTCTGTCATAGCAATTTGTCAACAAGGCAGTAGCCAGAAAATAAAAATACCCTCACTTTGAACCAATACTCTTATGGCACCAAGCAAACAAACCAAGTCATTGCGACCCTCCACAGAAGAGATCTCTTGCCTCTGCCATTCAAGCGTCTATCTATTCATCCTTCCATCCTTCCATCCACCCACTAATATCCACCATTTCACCTTTGCGTCCTGTTATCTATTCATACTTTCATCCATCATTCAGTCTTTCACCATTCTGTATGTCCATCCATCCATCCACCCATCCATATCAAAACCTATCCATCCATCTTCAAATCTATCCACCAAACCTTCATCCATCCACCCATTCAACCATCCATCCATCCATCCTTCTATCTGCCCTTTCACTCATCCATCCATCTTTTCACTCATTCATTCATCCATCCACCCATCTATCCACTATTTCACTCATACATCCAATCATCCTTTCACTCACTTATCCATCCATCCATCCATCTATCCATACTTTCTTTCACCCATCCATCCATGCATTCACCCTTTCACTCATTAATCCATGCATCCATCCATCCATCCGCCATCCCTTTCACTCATCTACCTATTAATTCCCTTATCCATCCTTGCACCCATCTTTCACTCATTCATTCATCCACCCATCTATCCATCCACCATTTCACTCACCCATCCGTCAACCTTTCACTCATCCATCCATCCACCCTTTCACTCAAACATCCATCCATTCTTTCACTCACTCACCTACCTACCCTTTCTCGATAATTATGAGCTTTCGTGTGCTGCGTTACAGACCAAAGAGGCCTAACAAGAACTCTCCCTCCCCCCCACCTTGTAGCTGCTAAAGCGGAAGGGGGTTCACGACGCCCCTGTCTGTCAACATTAAAGGGACCATCCAGTGATTGATGTCCTAATAGGTCTGAAAACCCAAGCTGACAACATTAAGATGAGCACAAATCCCGAATGTCTCTATTGCTGATGATTGCTAGAGATGCACTGCAAACAGAACTTATTTTTGTTTTTCTCTACATTGAATGACCCCTTAGAAAGTTTCTGCCAAAGCACTATCTTTAGTGATGTCATAGTCTGCCTGCAGCCTCCTCTTCTGTGATGTCACGCTCTGCCTGAGGCATTACCCACTGTAGTGTCACCCACCGCCTGCAGTCTCATAATCAGTGATGCAGTACTTAACTTGTATAAGAAAGAGTTTTGCAATCCCAAGCTCTGCTCAGAAGCCCATGGCTAGTATAATTAAACGTTGGTGCAATGAAGACCAAGTCTGGTGTCTGAAATCCACCGCATTCCTCTCTAATCCACCCCCAGGCACTCCCTGCCCGGTTTTGCCGTCTTTCTCTTCCCTTCTCTTTCTGCTTTGTTTTTTTTCCCCTCTATTGTGCTCAGTCAGTGGCGGCTCCTCCGCTAAGGTGGAGGAGCGTGGCCCCACTGCCAGGAGCAGCAAAGAAAGGAAAAAATAAAATGATAATAACGGAATGTCATTATCATTTTACTTTTTCCTCCTGCTGTGTCAGTGCGTGAGGGGGCGGGGCGGAGCTGCAGGGGAGGAGTGGTAGACACTCCTGTGTGCAATGACAATCTGGTTCGCCCTCTACGGCCGCCCAAAACAGCCATGCACACTCCCCTGTTCTCCATGCAGGCTGCATTGGAGTCTGCATGGAGAACATGCCCACCCGTACAGCCCCTGGCTGATCTCCGTGTCATGGCGCCCACACCTGCGAGCCGTGCCGGCCGCCCCTGCGCTCAGTAAATGTAAATGAGGAAAATTAAGTTCTAGTCCTCCAACATCAGTGTGTGTGGCCCCCACTTGCAACCACCAGCTCAAATTAAGCACTGCAGTGATGTCACATTCGGGTGAAATCTCGTTCTCTATGATGTCCCCTCTTTCAACAACCTCATCCTCTGTGATGTCCCATTGTTCCATCAGCCTTGTCGTCTGTGAGGTCACACTCTGCCAGCGGCCTAAACCTCTGTGATGTCATAGTGATCCTCTGCAGTGGCGTAACACAAAATGACGTGGCTTCCTGCAGAATGTGATGAGGTACACCTGATCGTCTATATCTTACAGCTATTCATTGGCCTTCGGCTGAATAGTGGGCCCCCTTGAAGGATTGGGGGCCCACTGGAGGGCCGGGGGTCACCCATGTGCTGCAGGGGTTGAAGTGGCCTGCATTACACCCATGATCCTCTGTGATTGTTGTGAGAAAGTGCCCTCTTTCTGCATGGTTGCCCCCACCTTTTGCTGAACTGCTGATGTGCTTTGACTGAGTGTGCCCTGGGCTCCTGCCAATCAGGTACCCAGGGCCTATGTTCTTTCCCTAAAACTGCATTGAAAACAAAACCCAATTGGCATCTCTGGCTACAGGGCAGCCCCTGGTGGTACCACAGGTACCCAGGGCACTGTGACCAGGGAAGACCTCTAAGGGCTGCAGCACTTATTGTGCCACCCTTAGAGGCTCTGTACCATTACACTCACACACTGCCTTTGCAAGCTGCGTGTTTTGGTTCAGAACAAAGTGAAGAGTCGACATGGCACACATCCCTGTGTGCCATGCCTACAACCCACTGCCCTGGCATAGATCAGTCACCCCTCTAGCTGGGTGCACTATACCAGTGGTGAGGGTACAGGTGCATGAACCCTGTACCCCTACAGTGTCTAAGTCCATTCTTAGACATTGTAAGTGCAGCGCTGACATTAGGAGTATATGGTGCTGGGAGTCTGTCATTACGAACTCCACAGCACCATAATGGCTACATTGAAAACTGAGAAGTTTAGTATCAAACTTCTCAGCACATTAAACCCACACTGATGCCAGTGTGGGATTTAATTAAAAATAAATGCACACAGAGGGCATCTTAGAGATGCCCCCTGAAAAACGAACTACCACTAGTGTCCAGGCTGAGTGGCTGCTTTCAGCTGCCACCACCAGACATGTTTCTGGACCCCTGGGTCGAGAACCTGCTGCTCTCGGGGGCCTGAAACAATGCACATCCTGGGACAAGGTGCCAAGCCTCCTCCCCCAAGATGGGCAGGGTCCAGGAAGGGGAAGCTTCAAAGGCTTGCCGCGTTTGTGAGATTCTCCAGGCCACTTGCTGCTTTCAGCAACTGGCCCATACTGGTTCTGACCCCCACTTTGGGCAGGAGAACCGGCGGGAAAAACAAGTGAGGAAGAGAGGTGTGCCCACCTCTGCCAACTCCACCCCTCAGGTGGGGGAGGCGAGGTGAAGCACAACTCTCAGTCCCCGCCATCTTGCAGATGGGGGGGACCCAGCCAACCAGGGAAATGCTTATGCCCCCCTCCCACTGGAGGGTGGCATAATAGGGGGTGTACCCACCCCAGGGAAGGGACCCACTGGTCCCAACATTTTTACCTACCTGTAACGCCCCTAAATCTCGTATTTAGGGGAACCCCTGAACATTACTTCCTCAGGCAAGAAACCAGAAGAAGAAAAGAAGAAGAAGGACCGAACAGCCGTGCCAAAACTAACAAGAGGAGGGCGCCCACTGACTTGGCCCCAGCCCTACCAGCCTGTCCCCACCTCGAACCTGCAGAAGCGAAACTCCGGCGTGTCCTGCAGCCAGCAGTCTCAAGAACCCCGAGGACCTGCCCTGCCTTCAACAGAAAAGACTCTGTCTCCCGTGAACACCGGATTTGTTCAACAACAGACTCCAGGTCCGCCAAAGTCCGCGAGTCTGCACCACTCTGCACCCGATGCCCAAGGCCCGAGTTCGAGTGGCCCAACAGCAAGAGGAGGTCTCCCCGGCGATCCTGACCCGAGATCCGGTGACCCCTGACCTGCCTCAAGCCTCCGGGCGACGCCTGCAGCCTCAAACCGGAAGGGTCCCCCAACCGCGACCAGGAGCTGGTAAGAAGATCCGACCCTAAAAGGCACCCCTGCACCCGACGCCCCACGGCCTTGGGCGGCCCAACCGATGGTGCCTAACCAACCCCCAGCATCCCAACTTACCTCTCCAAGTGATGGTCGCACCCAAAAGACCTTCGTCCCCGAGCCTGCAGTGTGTTTGCAAACCGGAGACTCCCCATTGAAAGCTACAGGGCTCCCGACACCAAAACAGCACTCTGCACCCCGCCGCCCCAGTGCTGCTGAGGGTGCACCTTTTGTGCTGGCTAAAACCCCCATTTGCCCTGAGCTTAAGTCCAGGAGCTTTGCTCCCACAACCCAGTGGCATGCTCGTCAGCAGCCACCAACCGGAGGTCCCCTATCCCCCATTGGATAACATTGGGCCTCAGCACTCTACACCCGGCTGCCCCAGTGCCGCTGAGGGTGTAACAAGAGTGCATCCTTGACCCTGGGGGACCCCTGAGTCTAACCCCAGAATACCAACTCCCACAACAAAGTACTTACCTGTATACTATTTTCCTCTGTAGATTAACATTGACTGTTTTTCTATGAAAAGTTTCCAAGTGTGGAGTTGGAAAATCTATGAAAACCTTTAAAACTGTTACTAAATAACAAAAACGCTTTTACTTACCTGTTTACAGGAAATGTCCCAGTGCAGTATCCAGGTATACTGCTCTGTGTAAGAAAAGTGATCTGTAAAGTAATCTACTTGACATTCTGCTAAAAAGCCTATACAAAGTATATGTACAGTATATCAAAAGCATTGCATTACAAGTAACTCTACTGTAACCAAATCAAAGTGCATTTACAATTGCAATTCAAACTGTTGACAAACTGCATTACTACTGTAAAGTATTTATTGCTTACCTGTGCCAGGCTTGCTTGGTTCTAGAAAATAAAATAACTAAAAGAATATTTTTATACAAAACCAATTGGTCTGAAGTTCAGTCTTTGAGTGTGTGATATAATTTGCTGATTGAGTGTGTACAACAAATGCTTAACACTACCCTCTGATACAGCCTTACAGCTCGACCACACTACCACAAATAGAGAGTAAGGTGCTATCTACTTATACCTCTGCCTACCTTTGGGGTTCCACTGGACTCTGTGCACACTATACCTCACTTTGGTATAGTATATAAAGAGCCAGTTTCCTACAATTGTACAGTAGCATGTTGCACCTCCATTGTAGGTGTTCTTATTATATATGCTCGCTGGTATTCTCTCCCCAGTTATTTTGACGCTTTGCCAAGAGTTGACATGGTCGAAACATATGTTAGCAGTTCATGAAATAATCAAAATGAACTCTCTTGGACCAAATCAAAGGTTATGTTCATCACTCTCATTCAAAGTTATTCAAACTTTCACAAAACGGTCATACCGGTACCGCACAAAAGACATAAACTTGAACCCAAAAAACAATTGCATAGACACATATATCTATAACCACAATCAATTTAAAAAAACATATTTTTTATTATTACAGACAATTTATCATAGTATGAAATTCTCCTTGATCAAAATTAAAAACACTTGTATCAAATTTTACACAGCAGATACATATACAGACTCAAAAAATAGTTCATGAAACACAAAGGGGATATGTACAAGGAAGTGGAGGAGAGAGGCGTTAGCCTTCCTGGCTTAACACCTCTCTCCTTCAGTTCTGAAAACGCAAGGCTGCACCATATTTACAAGAACGTAGTGCAGCCTTGCGTTTCCCCCTGCGATGGCGCTAAGTTTAGCAACTTAGCGCCAACGCAGGCACCCTTGCACCTGAGTGCAAGGGTGTCTTCGTCCAGGGGAGGATTGTTTATGTGCAGGAAGGTGTCCCTTCCTGCACATAAACAATCCTAGAAATGCCATCCTGTCACTTTCATGCGTGCTGCTTCATGCAGCACACATGAAAGTGACAACATGGCATTTTTTAAAAAGTTTGTTTATGTGCAGGAAGGGACACCTTCCTACACATAAACAAACAATGGCATTTTGCTTTTCAATGTGTGCTGCACAAGACAGCACACATGGAAAAAGCAAAAACGAGGAGAAATAATGCATTTTTCCTTGTTTTGCCATCTTAAGACTAGTCTTTACCTGGTCTTAATTTTGGCGCTGCCTCCAATGTATGCCACCCTTGTACATAGAGGGCGGCATCAAAAAGAATGGGTGCTGCGGTGGAACGCCCACCACAACACCCACTGCCCACCCCTTTCACGGTAAGCATAGCGTGAAAGGGGGCCTTATGTACAAGGCAGCATAAAGCCACGTTAAGTGGCTTAACGCTGCCTTGTACATAAGGCGCAGCCCCTATCGCCACCACAACGTCAATATAGGTGACGTTGTGCTGGCGATAGGGGCTTGTACATATGCCCCAAAGGGTCTGATTACGAATGCCGAGAAGAGATAGTCAAGATTTATTACACCTGTGGTTCGCAATTCAGCCTGTGCAATAAATTGCACTTATTTCGTCATTTTGGGAATAAGAGACTTTGATGCAGCCCAGGTACATATCGAGCCTTTTACCAAGAACTTTTAGGGGCATATTCACAAGGACTTATCGCCGAGTTATCGCCACCTTAACGCATCAAAAGTGGAGATAGATTTAACGGCCCATTCACAAGCGTGTGCAAACTGCAGACATCACCAGTATTCCCGCGATAACTGCCGCAAATTTTACCCCCACGGGTGACACCACCAACTAACCCTAATGAGATGCAGAGTAGGCGTTCCCGTGCAAAAACACACGAAAACACCACTACACCACTTTCACAACGAACTGCCAGATTCTGCGATGCGAACCAAAAACAGGCGATAAGCCGCGGTAGCAGCAGGGATTTAACACCTGCCTTCTGCTGGTGTTAAGCAGGACGACTACCTGCAGCACGAAAGGGAGCCCAGCCCAGAGCCACATCGGAAGACCCACAGATGCCATGGAGCCAATGATCATGCAGCTCGGAGACCCAAGAGGGCCACAACACCCACCGCCACCACTCCCAGGACCCCCCGGACCCCCCAGACAAACACATACCGTGCACGACAGAAGAGCCACAAAAGCGCATGATGTTGCACAATGACAAAAGAAACACACATGTGTGGTCAGAAGAACGAGAAACAGTCACACATCATTGAAGTAACAACCAAAAACTTTATTGAAATACAACACAAAACACCAATGCGGAAGACTCCTGTCGGGTCCTTCCGGGACAATCTTGATGTCACAGCCTGGAAAATAAAGCACAAAATCAGAACGTGTGTCATGCGCACATCAAAGGAGCGAGACACAGAGAAACAGAGAATGAAAGAAAGGCTGAGAGAGAAAGAGAGAGAAGGAAAGGAAGGGAGAGAGAGAGAGAGAGAAGGAAAGGAAAGGAAGGGAGAGAGAGAGAGAGAGAGAGAGGGAGGGACACTGCCGCCCCCGCGAACCCAGGCCCCACTGCTCACCTGCTGCCACCGGTGTGTCTCCAACCACGTGCCGGTATACACTGCAAGCCACCAGGTCTGCAATCTGTAATCGAGGCCAGAGTCAATCATGGCAGAGTCCATCTCACTGCACACGGCAACAACGCCTGTCCATCCCTGCGCACACATGCAGCCGCACCCTACCCCCTCCCGCCGGCCAGCGCTGGCTGTCCGCACTTGCACACCCAGGCCCCACTGCTCACCTGCCGCCAACGGTGTGTCCACCAGTGGGCACACCACGTGCCCGTGCAAGCTCCAGGCCCCGGTCCCGCCAACATGGCATGCTACACATCATGCGGACCCACACCGCGGTCCAGCAGGTCCCACACATGACGCTGAGTCCTGAGGCATCAATGGCAGAGACCACATCAATGCACACGTCATCATCGCAGGCTGCACACCCGCTCAGCAATTTCGGTGCCACTAACCATGTGCAACCCCAGTCAACGCCACGTGGTGGTAGGCCCGTGACGGCCGCAAGGCTTCGGGTGCCCCTAACCCTGTGCAACCCCAGTCAGCGCCACGTGGTGGTAGGCCCATGACGGCCGCATGGCTCCGGGTGCGACTAACCCTGTGCGCAACAACTCATGGGCCCTTTATGATTGAGAATCATGGAACGCCCGTCATCCAGTCACCACCGGCAGTGGGGAATGTGACGTTGTCGGCCCCTTATATTGGCGGGGTCACATGGCCTGTGATGCCTGTGCCGGATGGGTGTGGTGTGTGTGCAAACCTGCCCTCAGGGAGTGGCCGTGACATGCTGACAACTAGACCAGTGACCTGCAGACCACTAGCGTGTAAACCTGCGACATGTAGCTATGTGGCCCCCCCCTCGGAGCGTAAGCGGAGTGGTCTGGCCTGGCGTACGCCGCACCAGCGCAGGGCTTGCAACAATGACTCAGGGGCTCTGGGCGTGGTTCAGTCCATGTCCGGACAAGGAAGTGACCAATGCGTGTGTCCCTGTTGTAGTGTCTAGGGCACCCGGAACGCAATCGGCAATGTAGCACACTGTGACTGGAATCCCACTAGATGAGCATCATTGACGTTAGGGGGAATCACTGTCCCTACATTCATCCACACATTCATACATGAATGATGAAAGACATGACACAGTAGTGCGTTTCTGAATGTTTAATGCACATCCAGTGGAGTTTTGCAGCTGGAGCAGTACAGGGCCATGCCAACCCCACTTCACAATATGGGCCCGTGGAGGGCCAGCCAGAGTCCATCGGGGAATGACAAGTACAGTGGAAGAGGAAGGGTACAGTCCGCAGTCTGGTCGCCGTGTCATTGGTCACCAAACAGGATATGGCAGTCCATGTCGCGTTCCAAGGTGAGTGCAGCAGAGTGTATCGGGGGTCAGTGGAAGGTCATGGGGCTATGTGCGGCACCAAGCAGCAACAGACCAGGTGGCGGAAATTAATGCTAGTGCCTCCTTCTGATCTCAATCCCATCCACGTTCCATCGTGTGGGTGGTGCAGTTCCGGCTGCGGCACTGTGTGCCACTGACACATCAGGGGCCGGAGGTGGATTGTCGGCCGACTGTGTGGCAGTGACACATCAGGTGCCGGAATGGAAATGCCTGCCGCACTGTGAGGCACTGACACACCAGGGAGCGGAGATGTGGATGGTGTAGGAGCAGCAGCATTCATCTGCGCCACGCCTTGTGGCAGCAATGCAATGATGAGGATATGCAGGGCATGGTAGATCCCAGCTACATTTTGCTGATGTGCAGCGGTGGCTGCCATCCTTTCCGCCTCCATCCGCACCATATCCTCCATGAGCCTCCGCATGTGTGCCAGCTCACGGCTGAGATCGCTGGAGCCACTCTGAGTGGACAGGTGTTCTTGTCTCCGAGTCATGACTCCAGCGTTGTCAGCCAGGGCTCGTTGGAGACCATGGAGCGGCCTGTGGGTGTCCGGTAGGGACTGGAGGTGGTCCCTGATGGGACTTAGACACACATGGCTGGCGTCAAGTTTAGTAGCCATGAGGTCGAACCCCACCCGCACCTGCTCAGCCATCTCCCTCTGGCCATCCAACACACGGCGTTGGAAGGCCATGTGTTGTTCGTGGGTGTCTTGGGAGACAGCCGGGGTTGTGGGTGCCTCCTGCTGGGTGGTTTGTGGAGTGGGTGGGGTCTCTTCGATGCAGCTGGGCTGCCCTGATCCGGGAGGTGAGTTGCGGATGATGTCAATGATGTCTTGGAGGGCTTGGGTGTCGATGCTGGGGGTGTCCTCCTCGTCATCAGTGAAGAGTGGCTGGGACTGCTCTGCAGGAGGTGTTGACGGTGCCTCTGCAATGTGAAGGGGAGATGCTGTATTACAATGTGTCCACATGTATGTAGCCGCATGGTACATGTTCACATTCAGACAGCATGGCATTGTACATTGTGACAGTCTGTAGATCAGGGCCATGATCCAGAGTCATTGTGGGTGTGCACTGTGCTCTGCTTGATTGTGCATGTGTGCCATTGTGGCCATCTCCCCCCGTCCCCCCAGTACCTGGTGGTTACTCACCCTGTTGCTGTTGTGTTGTGTCATGTCGAGCAGTGTCCGGTCCCCCGACTCCTGCCACAGTCTCCACACTGATGACTGTCGACACCAGCTCCTCCATGTCATCCAGCTCCAGCTGTGGCGCTGGGCTCCCACCTCCAGTCTGCATTGCTGCCTTCTGGTTGCCTGCGAGTTTCTCCTTGGTTTTGCGCTTGATGTCAATCCATCGCCTCTTGACCTCGTCCATTGACCTCTTGTGCTCTCCGACGGCATTCACCTTGTCCACGATGGACCGCCATATTCCATTTTTGGTGCCCAATGACACGTTGGAGGTGACGAACAGTTCTTGATGGTGTTCCATCACCTCCGTGACCAGGATCCTATTCTCCTGCGGACCGAATCGCCTCTTCCTCTTCTTCTTGTCCTTCCCTGTCCCTGAGGTCCCAGGCTGGGCGTCAGGGGTGCTTGTGGGGTTCCGCTCGTCCTCTGCGCCTGCTCCGGATGCCTCCATGGTGCTTCGGTGTTGGTTATTTTGTATTTGTGTGCTTTTTCTACTTTTGTAGTGATTTTCCCGCCTGCCGTGTGTGTATTGCAGGCCTGGCGCTGCTTATCGCTGATTTCCTCATCGCGGTTTGGCCCATCGCATGTTTTTTTGCGTTGGGGTTTGGGTTTTTATCACCGTTGCGGTTGTTGTATCGCGGACATTGTCCGCGTTTTCGGGAGACTATCGCATGGTACCGCCGTGTTGTGAATTCCATGTTAACACGGGGCTATTTTCCCGCGATAGACTGCGATGTGTGAAGTTGCGTTAACATTTTTTGGAGATGTTTAGCGCACGTTCTTGTGAATATACCCCTTAGTGCATTAGGGAATTACTGAGTAATTGCAGAATGCGATAAGCATCACAACACTTATAACTGTTATAACTGCTAACGCTGCCCAAACAGGTGCTAGCACATGATTCCTAATTATTTTGACCAGTTGTAATCATACCCTAAGTGTTGATACTTAAACCGTTTGCTTAAACCAAATGTCAGAGCTATTCCATAAGAAGTTAAAACAACAATACTCTGTGTGCAAACAATGGATTTACATTTTTAATTGTCATTTGAATAAATGTCTACTTGAGGAAATGTTTTCTGCAATTGATGTGCCATCACAAATAAAGTTAGGGGAATAATCTGCAGACATATTTATATTATTCTTTAAATATAAATAAAACAAACGAAAACTGTGCCCTTCTTTCGTTTGACATTTAAGCAGGATTCATACATCATACCATTTATGATAAAAGAAGATAGCCTGGGGCTGCAGGGAAGAGATGAAGGCTTAGTAAGCAGTAGTTGGTGAAGAATGTTTGACCTGCGGAGGTCAGCTAGTGCATCACTGAGGCCTTACGTCTCTTTTGAGTGATAAAAAAGAAGATCTGTTGTCACAGTGAGGGGAGGCTTTTCCAGAAATTGTTTGTGGGCATTTACACAGCTGTGTACTTGCACCCTACGATTTTCTATGGTATTGTGATTTGGCCTGGGAGGAATTAAAATATGTCAGCATATTTCATGTAATTTCAGGATTTAGAATTTGTCTTGTTACATGAAATTCCTTAAATTACACCATTATGTCTAATTACGCGCCACTTGAGGTAAAAATTTACAGCATAACACACCATGTGGTACATTTACAAGAACTGCAGCTAACTAGCGTAAGCGTTAGTTAGCAGCAGTTTTCTTAACGCGGCCTATCGCCGAAAAATACCGCCCTGTTAGCGATGTATTTACAATACATCGCTACATGGCAATAGTATCAGCTAGCCGCGGTGAAAACTGCTGCTAACACTAGCGTCAAGGCGATAAAAATTTTGACGTTAGCGAGAAAAAAGTGACGAAAGGCCAATTAGCGGCAAAAAACACACGTTAGTCAGTGCAATGTCACTTTTTTTGCCTCTAGATGCAAAAATAGCCTATAAGTCCACCTCCAATGAAAAAAGAAAATAAAAACAATGGATTGCAGAATGGAGCAGCCAGGGACAAGTGCAGCACAGATCAACAACCCCCCCAACTCCCCAACAGCCAGGTTGACCAGTCAGAGTCCCAGGGAAAGAGAAAATGCAGATTCAGGGCTACATTTATGAAAAGAGGCGCATCGCTGGGAAAAACCAGTGATGCATCACTTATCATAGCCCCCTCCTTGCAACACCATGGCAGCCAAAATCTTGAAAGCATGGACAGTCCCGGGGCCCGGAGGCCTCACTGGGCCTTGGTCTGTGACCCGGAGTGGGAGGCAGAGGTGCTGTGGAGTTGCTGGGCCGTGGCAGTTGACATTGAGGTGTTGATGATCGCCCTTACCTGGTGGTGAAGTCTGGCAGGTCACATGGAGACACTTTGGTGACCTGTGTGAGAAGACCGCCTGGCGCCCCTTGGAGCTGTGAATGGTAGAGGCTCTCCTGCGCCCCAACGTAGGGAGGTCTGCATACCAAACGCCACCACTGCACCAGGGTGAACAGAGGAGATTACCAATGGTGGGCCGCGCCTCTCTGCATCACAGACCAGGGGATGTTGCACTGGCCGGAGGCTGCAGAGGGTGAGGCCCCTGAGCTAATCTGAACTTCTGTGGTGGGAGCGCCGCAACTTCACGCCTAAGGGGGCCCTGTTGCATCACTTGCATCGGGAGGTTCCCCAGCGCCCTTGGGGACAACTGCTGTACCCAGGCTTGTGAAATCCCTCCTGGCTGAGGCTCCTGCTGGCTGAGTCACAGATTTGGAGAGAGTGCAGCGCATTGAGCCCCGGTGTCAATGTCCAGGTGAGGAGAAGGTGGGACGTGTAGCAGAGGAGGCCCGGGGGTCTTGTCGGGCCCGGCCTAGCGCCTGTGGGTGATGCACACCATGCCCTGAGCAATCCTTGCGCTGCGGCTGACCTACATCACCGAGGGCACCGCACAAGACTGGTGGGGGACTCCACTAGCTGGCTCAAGTCGCTGAGATCGACCCTTGGTGGCATTGGGTGCCAGTGGCACGGGCACCGGTTCGGGCCCAGGCCCTTGGGTATGCAGCTTGATCTGCCGTTACTCACTGGGGAACACAGAATCCGGTCACCACTGTTAGATCGGAAGAGGCAACCGGGTGGTGCTACTTTTCCTTGCGCCATGTTAGTTTGCTTTTGGGTGTACGGGAGACTATCCCTTAGTTGACTTCCTCTTCCCACAGCGCTATGCCGTCTGGCTGCTGCTGCTGTGTCCCAATCTGCTGCTGCTGGTTCCTCTGACCTAGTGGTCAGGTGTTTGAGTCCCTCCTCCACCCGCAGGCTCCTGCCTGCGCCTCATCCCTGGTGGTCCAGTGGTAGAGCGTCACTGCTCTGCAGCTTGACTGCCCTCCTATCCCTCTTCTCTGCTGTTCCTGTCCATCTTTCTGGTCTTCTCCGTTGCTTTTGTACTTTTGTTTTTTTCATATTTGCTTTGTTTGGCTTTGTTTTTCCTGTGTTTTTTTCTGTTCTTTTTCCCTGTCCTCTCCCTCATTGCCGCTACGATCCCCTGCGTTCCTGCCCTCTCCAGTGTCCTTTCCCGTGTTTCCCGCCTCCCAGCTGTCCTGCCCCCCTGCAGCACTTCTTAATGGCAGATGCTGTGCGGCCATGCGCAGCGGGCATGCCACTAGTGCGCCGAAGGTAAGCCAAAGGCAGGCCCGTCTGCATCCGTCCACCCCTGTACCGCACCCAGCACCAGGGACCCTACCTCTCGGACACTCCACCGCTACGACGCCAGCACCCTCCTCACCCTCAACCCTGGACGCCATGCCGCCTGCCATCTAGCATCACCGAAGAATACCCCTGCACCCTGCACCTGCTGAAACTGCAAACACACCTTCTGCCACATCAGCACACCAGCGCCTCTTGCCGCCCAGCCGACCAACAGCGCACCGACCGGCTCAACTGCATCCTCCTCAACGTGCGGTCCCTCCAGAAATACGCCACAGAAATCTCGATGCCACCTCTCCAGACATCGCCTTCTTCACGGAAACCTGGACCAACCTCTGCTCCGGACCGGATATTGCCATCGGCATCCCCGATGGCTACAAAATCACCCACAAGGACCACCCCGACCGTCCAGGAGGAGGCATTGCCATCGTCTACAAAAGCACACTCTGACTGCCCATGCACTCTAATGACCCAACGGCGACCATGGAACACCTCCACTTCCAGATGTGGACCAATCCAAACACCACCCCCCACAGCACCCTCGTCTACAGGCCCCCCAGCCCATGAATCCCCTTTCACCTATGCCATTTTAGACCTCATCGCACCCCCAGGCTCTCCCATCCACCGACTACATCCTACTCAGAGACCTCAAGTTCCACCTGGACAACCCCAGTGATCAAAACACCACCCCCCTCCTGGGGAACCTCGCCAACATCAGACTCAAGCAGCTAGTCACTGCACCAACCCACATAGCCAGACAGATGCTCGAGCCCGTCTTCTCCGCCAGCGGGAACTTCAACTACAGCCACACCACCAAACTCTCCTGGACCGACCATCATTGTATACATCACGCCTTCACCACGCCCACGTACACCACCATCGCCGCCATCCCGTCACAGCTGGATCAAAGCCAATGAAGAACTTCTCATCAACTCCCTCAGCACCACCACTCCCCCAACGCTTACAGACACCAACACCGCAGCGCGCAACCTCCACCGATGGATCCCCAACCGTGCCGACACCCTGGCACCCTTCAAGAAAAGACCAAGCAAACAACACTCCAAGATAGCCAACTGGTTCACTCCCACCCTCCACTAGTCCAGACACACCTGCAGACGTCTTGAAAAGAGATGGAGCCACAACAATACCCCTGAAACTCACACAGCCTTCAAATCCGCCGTTAACGCACACCACACAGAGGAAGAGGAAATACCCTGGATTGATAGGTTTCGTGCAGGTAGGTGTCCCTTCCTGCACAACATCAATCAACTCCGCAACACCATGGCGCAAGGGTGCCTGCATTGGCACATGGCATCCATTGTGCGTCAATGATGGGGAAAAATACAGGGGGGCTTATTCATCTGCCCCTTCCGACAGTTTAAAGCCGCCTGTGCGTCATTTTCTTGGCTTACTTGCAGCGTTAATTTTGCACCACGTTGCACCATATTTACAAAGTGACGCATCTAGGCATATGCGTGACCTTGTAAAGCCCTGCGCCACATTTTACCTGCGTCAGGTATGATGTGTGCAGGGTGGGCATTCCCACGCAACAAAGCCTCTTATGAGTGGCGCAGTGAAATCTATCAGATTTCACTGCGACAATTCTAGGATGCCACTGCGTCAAAATCTTATGCCTGCCTCATGGCGGGCGTAAGGGTGACGCAGTGCCATAGGGATAAGCCTGCCCCATGCATTTCTGCAGCTGCGTGATGCTTGCAACACAACTGCAGCAATGCATGACTTTAGCGCTGACAGATATGTTAGGATTCCAGACGTGTCAGTCATTGATTGGGACATGGAGCACCGTACAGTAATTACGGCGCATCCATGGTGTCGCAAGGAGGGCGCAGTGAAAAGTGTTGCAACGCTGTTTTGTCTGAGGGATGCAACACTTTTCATTAATGAGGCCCAGGAATGCGCCCTATCTTCTTGATAGGGTGCATTCCTGACCTTTTGTTTTGGCGCAGGGCAGCGCAGCAATATTCCTTTCAGCGTTGTCCAGCACCCAAACATCTTATTTGTGGGCCCAAGTGTTTGCACCAATTTTAAGACCAGCTATTTTTTGGTCTTAAAAAACTGCCTGTAACTGGACTTAGAGGCAGTTTTTTTCAGTTTTGCACCATACAAGGAATTCCTTGTAAATATCGCAAAGTGTGGTTAGCGACAGTTTTTTCACGGGGACTCCTAACTTGCATCTCATTTTTATTAAGTCCCGCTAACAGAAGTGGTGATCTTGAAAAGTCAAGTTTACGCAGGAAAAGTGCCGCTAACTGCAGTTAGCTGCAACTTGTAAATAAGGCATTAAAAAAAGGCACTGTAACGTCAAAATTTTGACGCTACGGCTGCGTTAAGTCCTTGTAAATATGCCCCCATTTGTGGTAAAAATTTGCCACAAATGCACAGGAACAATTGAATATGAGTGACTGTTGTTTGTGGTGCTTTTGTTATATGCTTTCTTGCACTAAACATTGACGCAGAGATGTATAGCACAATTTGACAGATTTGTATTTCATGTAATTTCATTTAATTTTGCTGAAATTTCACATAATTACACTAAAGCAAATTTTGCACACCCCTAATTACGATGCAGAGATTTACATTGTCACCAGAAACTTGCTGTGGAAACACACTGTTCATAGAATTACAAATGAACGGGGCCAGTATACAGTAAACCTATTAGCCTCACCAATCACCATGGCGAATACATGAGAGGGATGAAAATAAGATTAGAAGTGCAGGTAAACCCGGATTGCATCATCCGTCATTATATCTACTGGATGGATTTAACTGGATTTCAGTCTAGGTGAATCTTGTAATGTGAGCTGTGGAAATGACTGCAGGGTATAGGTTCTCCCCCTGGTTCCTTATTAGTATTAAGGCAGACAGCGAAATGCCTCAATTGCATCTTCGTTAAGGGCTATTCAAAGTCTGCTTCTGCAGATATTAATAATGACCTTTCTCTAGTACTGAATCTTCCCTACATCACAACAGTTCTTAATTTATATATAAAAAAATAATAAAGCAAGGGCCCAAAGTTTTTCTTAGGCTTCCACTGCCGGTGCTTCTGAATGCTGAAATTGTTGAATATGGAGGCTGCCTAGTCTTGATTCCACAACATGTCTCTTTCTTCCACCACCCTACACTTCCTCTATCTCTGTTTCAGTTTCTTTTTCAGCCCTACTTTATCTCCTCGTTGTTGTTTACCTTTCTGTCACTTCCTCTTTCTTTCTTTGTTTTAGGTCTTTGTGTCTCTTGCTCCGGGTCAAAGGCTCAGGATGAAAAATAAGTGGTAGTCCCCCAAAATGAGTGTCATTGCCCACCACCTGTAACCACTTACTCAAACTAAACACTGGGTCTTAACATAGCAAGGTAACAATTCTGAAAACACTCAGGGGCATATTAGCAAGACCAGCGATAAAATTATCGCCGTTTTAGCGGCAGGAAACTGCCGCTAAAACGGCGATAATGGGCTTGCTAATATGCGTTATAGAATTCCAATAGAAGCCCAGGTTAGATGTCCTGCACATCTAACCTGGGCTTCTATTGGAATTCTATAACGCATATTAGCAAGCCCATTATCGCCGTTTTAGCGGCAGTTTCCTGCCGCTAAAACGGCGATAATTTTATCGCCGGTCTTGCTAATATGCCCCTCAGTTCCTCTGGCTTGAGTTGTTCGCACTAAACTAACTACTCTCTCTTTTTGAAGCCTGTCTGCAGCATCCTATCACCTCATTTCTTTCTCTACATTAGTCATTGTTGGACCTGACATTGTTTGCATGGTATACCCCAAACATTTTGCCTTCACCCCCTTACTTTGTTGAGCTTGCTTTGTTGACATTAGGATTCTGTGCTCTTTACCCCTGCTAACCAGTGCTAAAGTGCTTGTGCTCTCTCCCTAAAACATGGTAAAATTGGCCTACACATAATTGGCATGCTTAATTTACTTATAAGTCCCTAGTAAATGGAATACCTTGTACCCTGGGCCTGTAAATTAAATGTTGCTATTGGGTTGCAGCACTCATTTTGCTACCCACTAAAGTATCTTTTTCAAACCTGGAGTTGGCCTAACGGCTAGGGCGGTCAACCTCAAATTAGGGGAACTGGGTTCGAGTCTCGGCAATGACGCTGAACATCCTGTGATTCTGGGCAAATAACTTAATCTCCCCGTGCCTAACAAAAATGAATGTGTCCTCATGTAATGCAACCGGTGCTATGTAAAGCGCTCTGATACCCGATACCTTCGGGTCAAGTTCACGCTATATAAAACTCTGTAAAAAAAAAAAAAAACCTCTCTCAGGTCTACCACTGTAGCTTGCAGTGCAGTTTGTTTTAAACTGCCATTTTGACAAGGAAAGCTAAATCTTTTACAATGCCTAAACCTTCATTTTTAATATTTATAAGTCACCTCTAAGGTAGGCCCGAAAGGCTAATAGGGCAGAGTGCATGGTATCTAAAAATGTGTTTAAGTTTTACGTCATGACAGTGAAAAACTCCTAAAGTCATTTTTTTGTGTTGTAAGACCTATCTCCAATAGACTTACACTGGGTTACTGTAGTGCACCTAATAAATGCCAACTTAAGATTGGGAGCAGAGAGAGATCTGCTGTTTAAACTCAAATTAATTGTTAATTAAAATCCTCTTTAGTGGTAAAGTAGGATTTTCAATTACTATTCTGAAAATACCACTGTTAGAAAATTGGCATTTTCCTGCCCAAACCAATTGTGCCTTTCTGCTTGCATGGTTCCAGCGTCCAAGGAGTGGTGCTAAGGGTCAGGTGGCTGGCCTATTGTTAGAGCTACAGGGACACAACAAGCTTCCAGAGACCTCATATGCATTTTAGCTGACCATACACAACTTGACCTGACCTGGTCACCTCTGCTGGCCTCTGTGGGAGTGAATCCTGACTCCCAAGTTCTGTCCTCAAGGTCCTGGACCCTTGGCTGGAGTCAGAGTCTACTCCTCCTGGCACAACTGAAGGCTTCAATGGAACAGATGCTGCACAACTAAAACCTGATGTAGAACCTCACATAGAAGAACCTCACAGCTCCTGATCAGCGGCTTCACCGGAAAGGAACGGAGTGGTGCCGCCCCCCGCAGCACCTTGCAAATCCTGATCGGCGACTTCACCAAACCAACACAGCGCAGCACAGATGGACGCAGTACCTCCCTTCAGAGCACCAAGGACAAAAAGGTACAAGTCCCAGCGGGCCAAACTCGCTCCTGTACCCAGCCCACACTCCACTGCGGTGAACCTGAATTTGTGACTTTGTCCAGGTCCAGCGCCACCAGTTAACTGCATTGGGCTCTTTTTGGCACTATTTTCTCTAGAAACTTTACCTCTACTCTATTGCTAGAAATCGGTTTGAGATTTTACTTGTGTCATGTTTACCCTTTATTACTGGTTGTGTGCTGCATAAATACTTTACACATAGCCTCTTTGTTAAGCCGGATTTCTTTTATACCATGCTACCAGAGGGTTAAGCAATGGCTTAATTACTGCCCCTCCAACCTCTTCTCAGAGTTCAGAAGTAGACTGGGAAAGGGAGTGGTACAGCACCTCCCACCCCTTGTGAAAGTCAGCATGAGCAAGCAGTCATAGTGTTTTCTGCTAGGGTGCAGAGGAAGGAGAATGGCCTGGACCTTCAGATTTGTGTACATGTATGACGGCGATTGGAGGCTCAAAGCTGTTCACCTAAGAAATGGATGCCCTGCTCATAGTTTGTGGCAAGAATCTCACGGAAGGAGGGGATGCCTCAGAAAATCCTGGAAGGGGAATTGTCTTACGGGTTTGGGAGGACTTTCAGAAGTCATGTGGGATTGGAAGTGCACAAGAAACAAGGGCAAGGGCTGGCAGGTATGAAGGTGGAAACCATGTGGAGATAGCCCTGAAGTGGAATCACTGGACAATACAGGTAATGGGGCTAGATGCCTTACTTAGCACTAGTGTACTTGGTGACAGCCTTGGTGCCCTCAGACACGGCGTGGTTGGCAAGCTCTCAAGGCAGCTGCAGACGCACGGTAGTCTGGATCTCCCTAGAGTCAATGGTGCATCATTGGCTGTAGTGAGCCAGGTGGGACTCTTCCACAGTAATGCTCTCAAAGATGGCATTCACGAAGGAGTTCATGATGCTCATGGCCTTGGAGGAGATGAAAGCACGTAGGAGCACTTGCTTCATCACTTTGTGAATGTAGATGGCATAACTCTCCTTCCTCCTCCTCTTACTACACAGGAATTCAAGGAAGACTGTCATTTCAGCGAGTTTCATGGGAATGTGCAAAAATATGAGATTTCCAGTCAATTCAAATATCTGCACATGTGCAGAACTAACACATGGTGGTTCTGCATATATGGAAAATGGCAACATTATTTTGAGTTTGTTGTACCTACTCCAAACATCTTACTTCTTATGTTAACCTTTATGCATAGAATTTTAGGAGCTTCCAAGCGAATTCTCCAGAACATATTTGGGTAATACAACTCAATTCAATTTGTATTGTGTCACCACAAATATTGAGGTCCAGCTGAGATGCCTTGGTCTTGTGCCTCAGATTTAAGAGATGTAGTTGTAACTTGTGACTACACCTGATGACCTAAAATGAGGGGTTCCATTTAATTTTAGTAGATCATGGGGCACTCTCTATGGTGGTGGTAAAAGCGCAGCCTCAGCCTGGGCTGAGTCAACTGCCTATGGCACCTCAGAGGCTCTTGGCTTCAGAAGGACCAAGAACTGGGCTGATGTTTTGCCATGGTCACTAGTTCATTCCCAGTCACAGACTCGAATCTGCTGCTTCTTCCTGCAGTATTTAGTAGGCCCTCAGCTTCTTGACCTTCTAGAAGGAACACTGCTCCCAACTACCCCAATACCAGTCAGTCCTCGTTCTTTAATAGGGTCTCAGATCAACTTCTCCCCACTGGCTTTGCCCCGCCCCATCAGGTAGAAAACCTTTACTAGGAGCTCTGTTTGGCTGCTGTGTCTGCACCTCTTATTTCCCCTCCACCTGTGATCACTTTGCTGCCACTCCACAAGATACTGTGCAACCAGCAGTGACTCCTCCACTAAGGCAGAGGAGCGGCGTCCCACAGGAAAAAAAAAATGATAATAACAATGTTATTATCATTTTAGTTTTCACGATTGGCTCCGTAAAGGTGTGGTGAGGGGCTATGGTGCCCACAGAGCAGGGGAAAGAGTGGTAGGCACTCTCTTAAGTGCGCATGATGGTTTGGCCGGCTGTCTTGGGGCGTCCAAACCGGCATGCACACTTAGCATGTTCTCCACCGGGCTGTAATGCACAGCCTGGGTGAAGAACATGCACAGTCTCCCAGCCCCTGTCTAAGCACCGAACCACGGCACTCAGACCAATCAGGACGCTGCTGTCATGGTGACAGTAGCGTCGTGATTGGCTTGGGGAATCAGGGAGCCTGGGTGCTTCCTGCTTCGTAAACCGAAGAGGACCGAGGAGAGGCGGCCACCGGGAAGGTAAGTGTAATTTTATTTCTTTTTATCCCTTTTATTTTTTTCTTAATTTTAACCCCACCCCACAGCCGCCCTCTTGGAAATAGGGATTTCTGCCTATCAGCATTCTGGAGTTTCATGAAAGCGAAAAAGAAGTAAATACTGTTCTCCACAATGTACGGGAATGGGAGAGTGATGTTACCTGGCAAGGTCCAAACAGGCAACCAACAAGGGCACCTCTCTAGTCTTGGAAGATGGGTGTGGCCTAGGGTCCTAAGCCCTCTGCAGCTCCTCCTCCAGCCTTCTCTCAGACCACCACCAATCTCATCTATTCTTTCAACCAACTTACTCCACCCCGATAAGAGTGGTTAAAAGAACACCTCCCCCGAACCTACTATGTGAGTCAAGTGGGAGAAGCCTCAGCACACAGAATCCTGAAGAAATTGAGGCCCTACTGTTTATCCTCCATTGGACAAGTGACTATTATTATCGCTGTAAGGAATGAGAAGGGTGCCCCAAAGACCAGGACCTGGGGCTGCGCAAACTGATGCCTTACCAGGAGAATTGGAAGATTTTCTTTTGATAGTCTGATCTTTCCCTATTAATAGGTGAATGAATAATTCCCTGTTCTCTTGAATCCTAATTTCATCACTCAGTCCACTGTCTGTCGAAACCATTGAATGCATAATCAACTGATGTGCAGCACCATTATTTTCGGGATTTCATTCGCACATTGGAAAACTAGTTTAGGGGCAACTTTGTACTTTGCTCCAATATCCTCTATGGACTCCTCATGTACCTCCTCAGCTCCTCTAAGGGAGGAGCCAACCATGCTGTTCTAAAATCAAAATTAATTTGATTGGTTAGATGACAGTGCTTTTCTTCGAGCAGTCATAATCAGCTACTGACGTCAGGCCAGTCTTATTGGCTAAGTAGCCATCTGTCAAAATGGCTGAATCCCGGCTGCCTTTGCTTAGTCTAGGAAAGCTGCTCGTATCCAAACAGGAATAGTTGGTGATCGCAAGGAGAAAATTCTGAATGAAAATAACGTCACTTTTGCTCCACCCCTTGAAAGCTGAAACTGATGTTTGTAACTCATTTCACATATCAGTAGAACATATTCACCAATAGAAATCACCACAATATCATTTTACTTCTGCAGCTATCCCATTGTTCCGTTCTGCTTTGAATTGAAACATATTTCTAAGAGGGCTCTCTGTGCTCATTCCTATTGTGTTCTGAGCAGGTTCAGTCAGCTCCTTAGGGCTGGTAACATGAATGGACTGACAAACTCTATTAGTAAGAGAATTGGTTCAGTCCTTTATCTCCAAGTAGGAGGGATGAGAGAGCCTAGCCTTAAGAAATAAAAGTCTTACATCTTAAAGAGGCTTCTGGGTAAAAGAGACTAATAACACATGCATCACCAAGGCCCGCCTGGAAGAATATTATCAGTCCAAGAGGAACTGTCAAGACTTTGAACTCTCTGTCTTCCGGCATTTTGTCTCAGTTGGGTATGGTTTTTAAAAGCACGTTTTCAGCTGAATTTATCGAGGAGCAATGTTATCAAGGCTGATATTCCTATAGCTGTCTTCTCTCGTGGGGAGCCCTTCCAATTAGCTCTATAGGAGTAGCCATATGCAAGTAGATTTATTTTAGACTTCAGTGGAGGTCTATTACATTTTTTTTAACATGGCAAAAATTTTCGCTTCGCCTTTTTGAATGAATGTCGTGACTTTTGCAACAATTTATGCAGAATACATCTCTATTTAAGTCTTACAACTGATCCTGCTGCATAGGTTATAGGTTGCAGGAAACAGTTAATGTTCTTCTCCTCAGTGTCATTTTGCTTGAACAAAAAAGTTTGGAAAAAGGCATTTATGGGGCATATTTATTAAAGAGCATGCAGCGCAGCACACTACCTTGATACGCTGTGCTGGGTGATAGTAATAGGGCAGGAAAGTGCCATATTTAACATTCTATGGTGCCTTTCTGTCTTTTCCCTGCACTGGCGCACAATATGCTGACTAGCGCCAAAGCAGGCACCCTGGGTGCCTGCGTTTTAAGCAGGATTGTGTCTGTGCAGGAAGGGACATCTTCATGCACAAAAACAATGCCCTGAGGCACTGTCCTCTTTCGATTTGTGCTGCAAGTGGAAAAAATGAGGATAAAGAAAGATATTTCTGGGGGGCGTGGCTAAGCGCCCGATGAGCATGGCGGTGCCGCTGTGAGGCTCCCGTGACCGGCGCGGCGATATCGCGCTTACAGAGCACATTGTGCGAAGTCGACCAGGAAAATGCACAGCTGAAGAGCCGCTCACATCCACGGAATCTTCTCCGACGCACTTCTCTTTTCCCAACCGGCATTTTTGAAAGGTAAATGCCTAGCTTCGGGATTTCACTGTTACGGCCGCCATTTTAGTGAATTAAGATACGACGCGTTTGCCTGTCAGTGAGCAAGGTGGCAGCATTGTTCCCTCTCCTACTTGAGCACCGGCACACGCACTGTGAACTGCAGAATGTTGACTTATTTTGAGAGACTCTGAATATATGGGAGTGCCTCTTTTTTACCTCAAATATTACGTTTTGCCCTGAGGACATGTTTAAACGGCCGCCATTTTGTGAAGTTTCACTGCCTACATGAGTATAAGCCACTATATTTCCAGTTGGTGACTCACTCGCTTTCAATGCTTTTCTATTTCAAAAGCCTTCCTTATAACATTACTTAACTTAACTAACATCACTATTTTTATGATTTTTGTGCTCATAGAACGATGTGATTTTACACCTTAGGCTGCAGATGAGGTTACATTATTCACAGAGGTTAGCGGCTCTTTGATATTTCGCTGAGCGTAGGTCAGCACAACTGCTCTGCTGGTTGCAGAATCTTCGTTTCAAATGTTTTTCCACAGAATTGATTGACTTTTTGACCTGGTCACTCGTTTTCTTCACTCTGCACAGCTGGTATGTAAATGGGCAGAACGAAAGGCTCTCTTTGCGGTACACCCAAGCCGCATCGCTCTTTCATCAAAAATTCAAAACTCTTCTCAGAACTCTCTAAACTAGAGGATTCAGGTGAGTTTGACCCAGCTGACAATAACAAAACAATGGATTCCACAGCAGTATTGCCAGGAAAGTCTATAGTTAAACGTTTGAAGAAAGACCCCCCTTCGCCACCCACAACATCCTCTCCAGTCTCATTGGAGCTGTTGTTGCAAGAGATAAGAGCTCTTAGGCCCTTTGTCGAGGAAACCAATTCTAAACTACAAACTCTTTCAGACAATTGGTCTCAACTCGATAACAGACTTACAACTGTTGAACAAAATGTCTCATCCTTCACCGAAACTACTAAGAGTGTCACGTTCATGCAATCTCAAGTGGTTTCACTCCAAAAACAGATCGAAGACTTGGAAAATCGAAATAGGAGGAACAACGTTCGCATCTACGGGTTGGAGGAGGGGGCGGAAGGTGCAGACCCCATAACCTTTTTCAAAACTTTGCTCCCTAAGATACTTCTTCTACCGGAAGGCACTTTGTTAAATATACAGCGTGCTCACAGACTTGGCCGAGCTACCACCAATACTACCTTGCCACAGCGCCCAAGAGGTGTTATCCTTTATTTTCTTGAATATACAGATCTATTGAAAGTATTGGCAGCTGCTAGAGCCATCAAGCGGATCTCTTGGTCTGGTTCCACACTGTTTTTTGCACAGGATTACTCGAGGGCTACAGCAGCTAGACGTAAGGCTTTCCTTAGTATGAGACCGGATCTTCGCTCCATGGGGGCCAGGTATGGTTTATACCACCCATGCTTATTCAAAGTCACCTATAACAACAAAACGACATCATACGAAGATCCCGTACGTCTACAAAGTTTCATCAACTCTCACAGCACAACGCATATGGATTCCTCGGGACCTTCTTCCTTTCATGTTCCCTGAATCATCTGAAGTCTGCACATGAGAGTTTATTGCATATGTAATTGCTAGTTTGTCTGTTGATGTTACTCTTACTTAGGTGTTGTTGGTTTCTCTCTTTTGGTATTTAAGCTGTCTGTGGTTCACACTAATTTTGGCTCAGTTATCGTATCTTCTTATTATTATCTTTTGTTTGACTACAAACGTTTGGTTAATACGTTTTTCTTCGCCTTTGCATTTATGTTTACGTCTTGGCGTGATGTTACCCCGGTACGGTTCAGCCTTTTCTAGACGGTTCGTCTGCTACATGTGGTTCTTCCCACTCCCACATCCTTGTTTCGTTTATGTAGGTATGTTATTTGTATTGTCTTTTGTTTTGTGTTTTGTTCATTGTATTATCTCTACTTTTCATGGTGCCTATACTTTTTCTCCTTTTTTCCTTACCCTTTTCTCCCTGCTTTTTTCTAATACTCTATATTTAATCTATTTTCTCTCTCGATCCCTGTATTATTTGCTCATTCTGTCTTTTTACTTAGCTCCATCTTACCCAGGTTTTATCTGGATTACTATCTTTTTTGTCTTTTATTCCGTATTACATTCTTTCTCGTTCTCCGAATATGGTGTCTTTCATTTATCCATATCGCTTTATCTTCTTTTATGCACACTATTACTTGTCATTATACTACTTATTCCCTCTGATCCCTTTATCATTTATAATCTAATCTTCACAATCTGTTCATCTAATATGGCTATCTTTGCTTTCCATTCCTGTTTTTGCTTACTTGTTTTCTACACTTTTCTATATTCTGATTTCATTTTATCACTACTCTTTTCTCTTCCTTCTTTTTTCATTCTAAAGTGCTACTACATTGAATTGGACTTTAGTTTCACAAGTTCGAATTATTCTATTTTTGATTTTTCCACCTCATTGAATTTGACTATTATTTTATATTGTTATTTACATTCTTTCTTAATATTCTATGTCACTTAAGTTAGTTTCATGGAACATTAGGGGACTAAATTCTCCTATAAAGAGACAAAGGGTTTTGACTCACCTGGCTAAGTTAAATGCTGACATTGTTTTTTTACAAGAAACACACCTTACTGATATTGAGTCTGTGAAATTAAAAAGAGGGTGGGTGGGTGAGGCTTATTTTTCTCCAGGGGATGGTAAACGAAATGGTGTTGTGATACTATGCCGCAAATCTCTACCAGTTACGTTTTTATCGCAGGAATCAGATGCTGATGGGAGGTGGCTTATTGTTAAATTGTCACTAAAAGGTATTCCGCTCTCTCTTCTTAATGTTTATGCACCTACAGGTGGAGATGCCTCTTTCTGGCCTGTTTTAGCCAAGTACCTCTCTCACTGCATTGAAGACAATTTTATAATGGCCGGAGACTGTAATCAGGTGTTAGACCCTTTTATAGACAGGAATTCTAAAGTACCTCTTATTCCCAATAAATCACATAAAGCTTTCACTCACACTATTGCCCAACATAAACTTCTTGATGCCTGGCGCCTCTGTAACCCGACCACCAGAGAATATTCCTTTTATTCCTCAACTCATCACACTCAATCGCGAATTGATTATGTCTTTGTTTCCCATAACATTTCGCAATCCCTCTCGCATGCAGAAATTGGCCCTATTCTCTTATCAGATCATGCACCTGTCTCAATTGGCTTTGATGTTTTGTCACGCAACAACGCTCCCAGAAGATGGTGTTTTAACAATGCCCTTCTCTTAGATCCCAAGTTTACTACATCTTTTACATCCTTCTTTACTGATTACTTTGTGAGGAACCATACAGAGTCCCTGTCACTCTCGACTATTTGGGACGCTTTTAAAGCTTCTGCGAGAGATTTTATTAGAGACTTTGTAGCAAAGAAACGAAAAATAGCACGGAAGATTACAGAGAACCTCCTCCAAGACATTAAGAAATTAGAACATACATATTATACATCTCATTCGGAGGAAAGTTTAAAGGCTCTTATCAATGCTAAAATGCAATTTAACAAGAAATCAACAGAAGATGCATCCCTTTATTTATTAAAATCCAGTGCAAAATTCTATGGTGGTAAAAATAAGGCAGGGAAAATTTTGGCCAACTATTTAAAGATTCGTCACAACAAACTAAACATTGACTCTGTCTTTGATGAACATTCGGTCTTAAAATTTAAAGATGTTGAAATTCTGAATGAATTCTCTCTCTTCTACAAATCTTTATATTCACCAGAAACCCAACCCACGGACTACTCTTTATCACATTTTTTTTCCACTATCCAGAAACCTCCGCAGTTTCCTCCGGATTTAGCTTCCTTAGAATCTGATCTTACCCAACATGAACTCTTTAACGCTCTTCAAAACCTTAAAAAGGACAAGGCCCCCGGTCCGGATGGTTTTACAGTCGAATTTTATGCCCATTTCTCTAAACGTTTAATTCCCAAATTACACTCACTCATAAATTTTTTCTACTCCTCTAACAGTTCTTCTGGTTCATTTTTGGAAGCACACATCTGTCTCATCCCCAAAGAAAATAAAGATTCTAAGTATTATAAAAACTATAGACCCATTTCATTGGTCAATATTGATTACAAATTTTTTTCTAAAGCTTTAGCCATACGTCTAGACTCCTATCTACCCAAATTGTTAGGGAAAGAACAATCTGGCTTTGTCAAAGGGCGAGTCATTACAGATAATACACAGCTCTTTTTTGATGTTCTATCCAAATCCTCACATCTTAACCACTCTCTGGCGGCAATTGCGTTGGATGCCGAAAAGGCTTTTGATAGAGTTGAGTGGAAATATTTATTCTATACTCTTAAATGGTTTGGTTTTGGCCCCAATTTTATAACCTTAATATCTCTCTTATATTCTAACCCCAGGGCCGCAGTATGCGCCAATGGCTTGATTTCCCCGTTTTTTAACTTAGGCAGAGGAGTACGTCAAGGCTGTCCTCTATCTCCTTTCCTATTCAATCTAGCCCTAGAACCATTTTTATCCAAATTACGCCAAAACTCAAGCATTCACGGTTTTCGAGCATCGAATGTTCATATCAAACTTGCAGCCTATGCTGATGATATTTTGCTCTTCATGTCCAGACCAGAAGAATCACTTCCGGCTTTTTTAGAGGAGGTGAGGTCTTATTCCCTTATATCTGGGTACAAATTAAACAATGATAAATGTGAAATATTACCTTTAACAAACCATACTTTTAGTTCAGAGTTTCAAGTTTCTCGATTCAAATGGAGTCCAAACCATATTAAATATCTAGGTTTACACTTCACATCTTCCATGTCGGAAACGGTAGTATTATGTATGAATAAATGTATTCAAAAGATTTCAGAATTGACCTCTAAATGGCACCCTCTTTATCTGTCTTGGTGGGGCCGCTTAGACACCATAAAGATGATGCTATCGCCCATAGTCTTATACACAATTTCTAACATCCCGGTCCCAATCACAAATAAATTATTTAAGAAAGTCAACTCTATCTTGTCCTCCTACTTATGGAGTAACAAACAATCTCGAATGTCTTTATTAAAATTAATTCGCCCTAAATCAGAAGGCGGAGTTAACTTTCCGGATTTCCAGGCTTATCAGAAAGCTTTCCTGTTGCGTCAGGCCTCTCTCTGGTTACTTGACTCTACAGATGATTGCCCTCTTTGGACTTTAACAGAACGTCTTTTTTTATCTCCTTACTCGTTTCGTGAATATCTTTCTTTTTCACGCAAACCACAATCCATATCGACTCCCATCATAAAGCATACTTCCAAATTGCTAGATTTACCTTCTTACCCTACCAAAATTACTAAGGATTCCTTTCTAAACTCAACAATTTGGCATAACAATAGTTTATTGATCCAAAACAAACCTTTTTATTGGAGGACTTGGAGAAGGAGGGTTTGATATGGATTTATCAGTTGTTCTCTGAATCAGAATTTCTCCCTTTTGCTTCACTCATGCGGATATTCAATCTACCGACCTCCTTTATCCACAAATATCACATACTTAAAAAAACTGTGCTGGAAACTTACTCCCAATTCCCTACTATACACGTTACCTCCACTAGTCAGGAACCCTCCTCACGACTTCATACCTTGCTATTGAGCACACCCACATCCTCTACCATTTACAGCCATTTGCAAGGCATTGACATTGATAGACAAAAGACAAAAACTGAAGAGGCATGGGAACGAGACTTCACCACACGCTGGCCACTTTCACTCTGGAAGGGCATATGGACCAAAATACGGAAATCCTCTAGAGCAGCAAATACCACGCAGACATTATTCTTTGTTTATAACAGACTTTTATTTACGCCAGTTACATTATGTAAAAGATTTTCAAATGTCCCGGATACATGTTGGACTTGTTCTTCCCCCAATGCTGACATATTTCATATGTTGTTTACTTGCTCCTGAGTACATAATTTTTGGAAACAAGTCTGGTCTTAAATTAACTTAATCTTTGACACTACATTTCCTTTTTCTTTTACTCATATTTTCTTAGGTAGTCTTTCTTCCATTTGGGACAATGTTTCATCTAATGTCAGAATTATTGATTTATTATTAGCGATTGCCTTTCAGCAAATCACCATTAATTGGAAAGACTTTTCGAAAATTTCCTACAAAGCCTGGTGGTATACTGTTTGTCATAACCACAGATTAGATACTGCCTTTGTATATCCTCTCCATTTGGCTACGAAACGTGTCAGCTTGTGGTCGCCTGTTACAATATATATTGATGCTAGTGCCAAACATTGTTCTTTACTAAAGCCCTCTCAACAGGAAGTTCTCAAACCACCTTGATTTCCCTAATGGTTCCATAGGTTTCCTTTGGGCGTCATGAAAGCATGCATATGTCTCACTTATTTTGCTTTTTTGGTTTTAATGTTGTACTAATAGTCCAGTTCTTTAACTCTCTTTGTATTAGGTTTGGAATGTAGTGATGTAAGATTTACAGTGTATATTTTGTGTAGATACCGTGTTTTCTTTTCAATAAAAACTATTTGAACTTGAAAAAAAAAAAAGATATTTCTCCTCTGTACCCCTTCCCGAGGATGCGTAGCATTTTGACGTATTCCCAGGTCTACCAGTAATGGTAAATAATGGAATGAGACAAAATGCATGGGTGGAGCATGGGAACACCCACACTCCACCCATGGAACACCTCCCTGGGGCATGGTGATGCAATGCAGCGATTTGCACTGCTGTGCATTACTCTAGATTTATCAAGCCACTCAGGGCCACAGAAGGTGGCCTTGCATTGCTTGATAAATCAAACTTAAGTGTTGCGTCACTCTTGCACCCCATTGCATGGCACAAGGGTGACGTAACTCCTTGATAAATTTAGACCTCTGTAGGGGAAAACATCTGCATACATTTTCCATCCTGGCTAGGCTCAATTAAAATAAAAATTATCTCACTAAATAGTAAAGCACATCTCTCAATGTGTAGGAAAATTTTGGAAGGGCAATGGTAAACTGGAAAGCTTCCTAAACTCCTCGAACGAACAAAACAGAACTTTACAAACTTTGCTGCCGAAAAAACAGTTTGCCCATCAGAGCCTTATAGCAGCATTTCCTTCATGAGGAAGGTGTTCACCCTGAAAGTATCCTGTAAATTGAAGTAGGGGCTGACACACGACATGGTGCCTGAATATTGTTTTAAAAAAGTCACATCTACTAACATGGCGGCTCAAGGGAGGTTTCCAGTGGATTTCCAGACGTGTGTTCCTTCTTCTTAAGAGGCCAAGTAAAAAGAAATGTGATGTAGAATTTACAAACAAGCTTTTCTTCACTAGAATTCCTTACATGATATTTAACTAAGGCTGTTGATAAATATGGACTCTAATTAAAGCCAGCTGACTGTTGTCCTTATTTTCAGAAATTACAGCAAGAAACCTTAAGTGGCGGAGCAAGGGTGAAGTGTGTCCTAATGCAAGCTAGGGAAATGGACCCGACTGTCCCACCCCAGGAAGTCTCAGATATCCATACTTTGGGGTGCAGTTCGCCAATCACAACTCTGGCCCTGGTTGCCGCTAATGATAGCTATGCCCCTGAGCTGAATTGTGCTTGAAGTTGCCATGCTCGAAGAAATGCTTAACAGTCGTATGTTTAACTGCGAGATTATATAAAATAGGCAAAATGTCAAAATAAAAAAAAGACGAGCTATAAAATAAAACGCCTGAGTGAATGGATGTTTGTATGCGGTATTTATGTAGTGTGAACCTAGTTGAAATGCAATGAAGCCCTGCACAGGATCAACGGTAAAGATACAGGCAACAAGTGAGTAGAGGGGGCTCTGGGGTATGAGAGTGTAAGTAGATTGTTACTTAGTCCTGATATAATGCTCTCTAACAAGGTGTGTCTTCAGCTCTTTACTAAATTGAAGCAGGGTTGGGGTGGTCCTGATGGATAAAGGGATGTTGTTTCTAATCCTGGCTGTAGAGATATGTGAAAAATGAACTAAGCCTCAACCTGAAGGCTTCTCTGAGAATCAGATGCGCTATTAGCTAGAAGTGCATTATGGATTGGCTTGGCAAGAGTAGCGAGGAAAGTGGAACAGTTGCTGACTTTGCAAAATGCTAAGGTGAAACTGTGCTAAGAAAAAAAAATTGAAGGCAACTGTCGCTTATAGAAGATGTAACCTCATTCAAATGCCAAAATAACTGATAAACCTCAGGTGGTATTGACTGAAACTCTTCTCTTAGGTTATGCTAACAGTGTTGGTCTATAAGGGTGTGATAATCCTGTGCTTGCGGGAGCTTCACATTTTGGCATCAGTCAGTAGATTCACTCAGTGGCGGTTCCTTTGTAGGGGCGTTGGGGCATCGCCCCACTGATTATTTTGCCCCCAGGGTTCCACCAGCAGCAGCACTTAAGTTCTTACTAAATTTCAGCCCGCAGCACGCACGGCAGCAGTCAGCTGTCTCTCTCAGTCAGCCACGGGCATGCCATTAGTACGTGACGTGACGTCACTCACGGGGGGGGGTGTTAGGAGCAACTTGCATGCGGCATTCCTCTGAGCCAGTCCAGCAAAAATGCGCACGTCGGGTTGGCCGGGTGCCTTTCCCTGGCCAGCCCGACATGCGCAGTCTTACTGGTCTTGCCACTCTCGCCTGTTAATTGAGGGGGGGGGTCGAAGCCGCAGCCCCACGGCCTCTTAAGGAGCGGCGAGGTCTCCTGCCCCAGGCCAATCCAAGCGCTGCTTTAGCAGCGCCTGGATTGGCTGCTTTAGTCACGGGGCAGAGTCTCCAATAGAAGTTGAACGCGGCAGAGTCTGTGACTGGGCTGGGGGCATGTCCAGGAGCATGGGGGCATATTGGACAATCACTGCATGGCTTTATTGTAAGGCCGTGCAGTGATTGGTCATGGTCATCAGCCCCGCTCTCTCTGCTCCGGGTGCTCCCCCTCCCCTCCGTGCGTGCGTGCGTGCCATTTGCACACACAGAAGGGAGTATGAGCGAGTGAGAGAGAGTCGGAGCACTCGAGCTCCGCCTGACCTCGTTGCCTCAATGCCCTGGGACGCCTCGCTCTGTCTACTTACTTCAGACTGTAAGGCCAGGCCAGTGCAAACCCTCGCCCTGCTGCTGCTGAGCTGTGCCTTCATCATCGCATCGAACCTGAGGCTGAGCACAGTCAGTCTAGTCAGACTCTGACTCGGCCACTCGGCTCAGGGTCGGGGGGAAAAAGGATCAACATCGACGACGCATCAGTACTGCGACACACACTCCACTCGACGACAGTGTAGTGAGTGAGTACGAGTCTACACGGGCCTGCGCAGAGCTGCATATTTATTATGCATATGAATTGATTTGTTGTTGTTGCATGTGATGTGACTGACTCACTGACCAGCACTCAGTCACTGAATTTTGTGTGGCCCGTGTCTGCTCTGGTCTGTGACCGTACGCTGTGCAGTCAGTCAGCAGCTGCTGCTGACCTTACTAGTTTGGAGACGCAAGAGAGACACCAAAGTCAGGTGTCTCTCTTTCGTCTCCAAACTAAAGTCATCAGCAGCAGTTCTGCCCTGCCACGGTGGCCATTATTACGGCGGGCCATGATGATGACTGTGTGTGCTGCTGCTGCGTCACGTCGCTCTCACTCACTGGTGGTAGGTAGGCCCTGGCCTCCTCCTGGCCTGGGCCTGCTGCAGGCTGCATAATTCATCGACGCGGCTGAGCCAGACCCGAGCAGTCTCGTCTTAAACTGAAAGTCGGCAGTCTGTCTGTTGTTCTGCTCTGTGAGGCAGCACAGTGACAGTCATGGCCTTTCCCTACTTCCCCCGGTGTGGCTAACAGCTGTGCAGCAGACCGCAGGAAATCTTTCCATTTGTACGTATAGAGAGCGTGCCTTTGGGCAAATTTAAAAATTGTGGTGATCTTCTGACTTGTATGTGAGCATATCAAATTATTGTTCATAGTTCAAACGCCAATTTATGGAATGACATTTATTTTATATCACGTTACTGTTAAAACGACGTATATATTATATTGATTAAAAAAACAAATGTGTTCTTTTGTTGGTAAGAAAAAATGTCCACAGAGATCTTTTTACCTTTAAATGATTGGTTACATGTCAAAGGTGTGTAAGAATGTCGTTTTTGCTGAAATACTATACACTAAAATCAGGCTAGTTCACCTACTGTGGATTTTGTGCATGACTAAAAACAAAAACAAAAATTTTTTTGTGCCTTATAAATGAAACTTCGTTCTCCACACGTGCCCATCCGCAATTAGAGTACACTTGGAAATGCTCTCTTAAATTGATTTTCCCCAGGGTATTTTCAGGGACTGGGTCATTCTTAACAGACACGCTGAAATCAGACACAACAAATAACAGGAAGGCGCGCTGAGTAGAAATGCCTACAGTAAACAGGATTGTCAAGTTCCCCCTTCCCCGTGATGTGTGATTCTGAGCGAATAACTTAATGTTCAATAATGCGCTAAGACAGTGTGTGTCACTGTGTCACCGGGTCCGCAAGAGGTTATTATTTGGATGCTTTATATTTACACTTACTTTTGCTTGCCATTGGTTGACAACTTGACATTCATTATTAATTTCGATTTTCGACTTTTGAATGCTGCTAGTTTGTGACCTGTTTAGTTGTTTATTTAGTTGTTTGCAGTTTAAATAAAAAAAATCTGTGAGGTTCTCAGCATTGTATCTTGAAGTCTGTTATGAAGCTCTGTGGTTATACTGAATAAGCAGCTACCATGTTGATGTTATATGACAACCCTTTATTAATGTAATAACTGCACTTTCACAATTGCTTTATTAACCTTCTTGCTTCTCAAATTTGCTTGAAAATGCACCATTTACCCACTCTTTTTTCAAAATTTTCTCGGGGGAAGAACCCCCCCGAACCCCCCTTTCATTGTTCGTGCTCGCTCGCTGCGCTCGCTTGCCACGGTGCTCTCCCACAGAAAGTTTACGCCTCACCACTTTCAAATGTCATCAGCCACCACTGGATTCACTCATTTTCATTTTTACCGCGATCACCAATAAATGCATACTACATATTTTACCTGAGTTGCAGAGTACTTAGTCCGTTTTCTTCCACAGATGCTGAAGACCTGTAGCTTGTTTTTCTTTGTATAAATCTTGATCTTCTCTCTGATAGTGTTCTGGTTGCAGGTGTACCTAGAGCCACAAGAGGTGAGAAGCTTGTCAGCCAGATAGGAGGGGTGGCTAGTCTTTGTCCTTGATGCAGCTGTTTCTTAGGAGGGGAGGGCGGAACTAGCCGGTAGAATTCTATCATGGTGTGGGTTATGTGGTCATACATTCACAAGCTCTTTATGTGGTGTGCTGGGGCATGTAAGATGTCTTTAAGAGAGGCCACTGTCGATTCTTGGAGAGGGACATAATCCAGAAGTGAGTGCAAGGTTTGAATAGCAGTTCTGAGGTCACTTTCTGAGAAGAATACTTTTTCTTACTCTTGTAGAGAAAACTAGTACAAGACCATTTTGTTCTTGCCAATGTGTTCCATCCAATGGATGTTGGTGTCCAGAGTGAATTGAAGTTACTGGCTTTGGGTGAAAGTTGGATCTGTCCATTTTTGTGTTGTTCATCCAGGCTTGTACTAGTTGCTACTTCTTGTTCTTGTTAAATAGCAGGAATTATTCTTTGGTGGGTTTGAGCTTCAGGTTTGAGCTGGACATCCAGGTCTGGATGAAGTGCTGGCACTTTTAGAGGCACCATGCTCCTTGGAGAGGTTAAAGGTGATAGGACACAATATGGCGACCTGGGGGCTCCACAGTTGATAGGGATGTTATAGAACATGAAGGAGCCAATGTGAACAATCTTGTTTCGGTTAGGTTGGTGGAAGGCAACCCTGTGAAGAATACTGCCAGTGAATCCCATTTGACATTAAAGGGTATGGGTGAGGGTGGGATTATTGACGGTGTCTGGCACCAGGGCCTGACGGTATCCCGGGAGATTTCTATCTATCCCATCTGGAGGTCTGGGTCTCTTACCTTAATCATTCAGGCAATACTATTATGAAGCGTAGCAAAATTCCACCATCTAGGCTGGGCGCTACCATCATACTGATCTATAAAAAGGGGAGTAGGGATCAACCGTCTAACTATAGACCTATTAGCCTATTGGACAATAGCCCAAAAATATTTTGCAGGCAGGTATTAACAAAGCTGCAAACTTGGTTAGTTGATAATCATATTTTAGAAGACACCCAGGCAGGGTTTAGGAAGAAAATAGGCACTATCGATCAGGCCTTCCACTTTAATGTGCTGTGCTGGAAATATGTCACCTTAAGGAAAGACCATTTTATGTAGCTTTTGTCGACCTGAGGTCGGCTTTTGATTTGGTCTCTAGGGACAATCTTTGGAGGGTGTTGAAAGATTATGGGTTACCAGAAGACACAAGTGAGGTGGAATACCGGTGGTGATCTAACAGAAATGATCCCAATCAGAAGGGTTGTCAAACAGGGTTGTGTACTTGCCCCAACTCTGTTTAGCATTTACATTAATGGGGCAGTCAAATGGGTCCCCCTTGATGCACCCAAAATTGCAGGTATCTCAGATCCAATCTTGAAATTCACCATTGATACCCTACTTATTTCAAGAACCCCGATGGGTCTCCAGAAAGAACTGAATTAAGTTGCTGCCTTTTGTAAAAATAGAGGTCTGGAAAGAAATCCTGCAAAGTCTAAATTCATGGGAATGAATCCTCGTAGGACCTTTAGAGGGAAAATTAGGATTGATGGTACCCTGATAAAAGAGACATCTCATTCAGATTATCTGGGAATAAGGCTGTCAGATTCATTACAATGGTGGTTGCAAATATAGAAGAGCAAGGCAGCATTAAACCAGAGAGCACTTCTAATGAGAAGGAGACATAAGTCCACTGCAGGAGGAGCTGTGTCACCAGTATTAAAAATGTACAAAGCAACCGCGGTGGCAGCAGCTCTCTACGGAGCAGAGATCTGGAGTTATATATATATATACGTTTATTTCGGGCACAGCCCATAAAACACAAAGCAGTAAAACATTAAGCAGTTAAAAATCATAAAAACGTCATTATAAAATTACTCGGTTAAAACCAAATAAGAATCTATTTTTGTTAACAACAAAAGTAGAGGGACTGCACCTAGAAGGATACAATGATCGTGTGGCAAGGGGATCAGATATAAGATTGGGCAAATGCAATGTTCCCCAATCTGAGAACTTCATATATTTATAATAAAAGGAATATGCATAGTACATTAGCGATATTAATATTTATCAAGCTCTTTCATACAGTAGAATTAAGAATGACTTTCCTCCTTAGGATTCAAGCAATGTACAGATATTGGGAGACCGCAAAAGCTAAAAGTTCACTTGTGTCGCTTTTGAACAGTCTCTCTGCTTCCCAATAGTGCCTGATGCCCATACTATTACATACTGCAAGCAACCATTTATTCCGGGGTATTCTATAATAGGGGCAGAATAACAAAAAATGGGATTCTGTTTGCCTTTGGGCAAATTTAAAAATTGTGGTGATCTTCTGACTTGTATGTGAGCATATCAAATTATTGTTCATAGTTCAAACGCCAATTTATGGAATGACATTTATTTTATATCACGTTACTGTTAAAACGACGTATATATTATATTGATTAAAAAAACAAATGTGTTCTTTTGTTGGTAAGAAAAAATGTCCACAGAGATCTTTTTACCTTTAAATGATTGGTTACATGTCAAAGGTGTGTAAGAATGTCGTTTTTGCTGAAATACTATACACTAAAATCAGGCTAGTTCGCCTACCGTGGATTTTGTGCACGACTGTGAAAACAAAAAAAATTTTTTTTTGTGCCTTATAAATGAAACTTCGTTCTCCACACGTGCCCATCCGCAATTAGAGTACACTTGGAAATGCTCTCTTAAATTGATTTTCCCCAGGGTATTTTCAGGGACTGGGTCATTCTTAACAGACACGCTGAAATCAGACACAACAAATAACAGGAAGGCGCGCTGAGTAGAAATGCCTACAGTAAACAGGATTGTCAAGTTCCCCTTCCCCGTGATGTGTGATTCTGAGCGAATAACTTAATGTTCAATAATGCGCTAAGACAGTGTGTGTCACTGTGTCACCGGGTCCGCAAGAGGTTATTATTTGGATGCTTTATATTTACACTTACTTTTGCTTGCCATTGGTTGACAACTTGACATTCATTATTAATTTCGATTTTCGACTTTTGAATGCTGCTAGTTTGTGACCTGTTTAGTTGTTTATTTAGTTGTTTGCAGTTTAAATAAAAAAATCTGTGAGGTTCTCAGCATTGTATCTTGAAGTCTGTTATGAAGCTCTGTGGTTATACTGAATAAGCAGCTACCATGTTGATGTTATATGACAACCCTTTATTAATGTAATAACTGCACTTTCACAATTGCTTTATTAACCTTCTTGCTTCTCAAATTTGCTTGAAAATGCACCATTTACCCACTCTTTTTCAAAATTTTCTCGGGGAAGAACCCCCGAACCCCCTTTCATTGTTCAGTGCTCGCTCGCTGCGCTCGCTTGCCACGGTGCTCTCCCACAGAAAGTTTACGCCTCACCACTTTCAAATGTCATCAGCCACCACTGGATTCACTCATTTTCATTTTTACCGCGATCACCAATAAATGCATACTACATATTTTACCTGAGTTGCAGAGTACTTAGTCCGTTTTCTTCCACAGATGCTGAAGACCTGTAGCTTGTTTTTCTTTGTATAAATCTTGATCTTCTCTCTGATAGTGTTCTGGTTGCAGGTGTACCTAGAGCCACAAGAGGTGAGAAGCTTGTCAGCCAGATAGGAGGGGTGGCTAGTCTTTGTCCTTGATGCAGCTGTTTCTTAGGAGGGGAGGCGGAACTAGCCGGTAGAATTCTATCATGGTGTGGGTTATGTGGTCATACATTCACAAGCTCTTTATGTGGTGTGCTGGGGCATGTAAGATGTCTTTAAGAGAGGCCACTGTCGATTCTTGGAGAGGGACATAATCCAGAAGTGAGTGCAAGGTTTGAATAGCAGTTCTGAGGTCACTTTCTGAGAAGAATACTTTTTCTTACTCTTGTAGAGAAAACTAGTACAAGACCATTTTGTTCTTGCCAATGTGTTCCATCCAATGGATGTTGGTGTCCAGAGTGAATTGAAGTTACTGGCTTTGGGTGAAAGTTGGATCTGTCCATTTTTGTGTTGTTCATCCAGGCTTGTACTAGTTGCTACTTCTTGTTCTTGTTAAATAGCAGGAATTATTCTTTGGTGGGTTTGAGCTTCAGGTTTGAGCTGGACATCCAGGTCTGGATGAAGTGCTGGCACTTTTAGAGGCACCATGCTCCTTGGAGAGGTTAAAGGTGATAGGACACAATATGGCGACCTGGGGGCTCCACAGTTGATAGGGATGTTATAGAACATGAAGGAGCCAATGTGAACAATCTTGTTTCGGTTAGGTTGGTGGAAGGCAACCCTGTGAAGAATACTGCCAGTGAATCCCATTTGACATTAAAGGGTATGGGTGAGGGTGGGATTATTGACGGTGTCTGGCACCAGGGCCTGACGGTATCCCGGGAGATTTCTATCTATCCCATCTGGAGGTCTGGGTCTCTTACCTTAATCATTCAGGTAATACTATTATGAAGCGTAGCAAAATTCCACCATCTAGGCTGGGCGCTACCATCATACTGATCTATAAAAAGGGGAGTAGGGATCAACCATCTAACTATAGACCTATTAGCCTATTGGACAATAGCCCAAAAATATTTTGCAGACAGGTATTAACAAAGCTGCAAACTTGGTTAGTTGATAATCATATTTTAGAAGACACCCAGGCAGGGTTTAGGAAGAAAATAGGCACTATCGATCAGGCCTTCCACTTTAATGTGCTGTGCTGGAAATATGTCACCTTAAGGAAAGACCATTTTATGTAGCTTTTGTCGACCTGAGGTCGGCTTTTGATTTGGTCTCTAGGGACAATCTTTGGAGGGTGTTGAAAGATTATGGGTTACCAGAAGACACAAGTGAGGTGGAATACCGGTGGTGATCTAACAGAAATGATCCCAATCAGAAGGGGTGTCAAACAGGGTTGTGTACTTGCCCCAACTCTGTTTAGCATTTACATTAATGGGGCAGTCAAATGGGTCCCCCTTGATGCACCCAAAATTGCAGGTACCTCAGATCCAATCTTGAAATTCACCATTGATACCCTACTTATTTCAAGAACCCCGATGGGTCTCCAGAAAGAACTGAATTAAGTTGCTGCCTTTTGTAAAAATAGAGGTCTGGAAAGAAATCCTGCAAAGTCTAAATTCATGGGAATGAATCCTCGTAGGACCTTTAGAGGGAAAATTAGGATTGATGGTACCCTGATAAAAGAGACATCTCATTCAGATTATCTGGGAATAAGGCTGTCAGATTCATTACAATGGTGGTTGCAAATATAGAAGAGCAAGGCAGCATTAAACCAGAGAGCACTTCTAATGAGAAGGAGACATAAGTCCACTGCAGGAGGAGCTGTGTCACCAGTATTAAAAATGTACAAAGCAACCGCGGTGGCAGCAGCTCTCTACGGAGCAGAGATCTGGAGTTATATATATATATACGTTTATTTCGGGCACAGCCCATAAAACACAAAGCAGTAAAACATTAAGCAGTTAAAAATCATAAAAACGTCATTATAAAATTACTCGGTTAAAACCAAATAAGAATCTATTTTTTGTTAACAACAAAAGTAGAGGGACTGCACCTAGAAGGATACAATGATCGTGTGGCAAGGGGATCAGATATAAGATTGGGCAAATGCAATGTTCCCCAATCTGAGAACTTCATATATTTATAATAAAAGGAATATGCATAGTACATTAGCGATATTAATATTTATCAAGCTCTTTCATACAGTAGAATTAAGAATGACTTTCCTCCTTAGGATTCAAGCAATGTACAGATATTGGGAGACCGCAAAAGCTAAAAGTTCACTTGTGTCGCTTTTGAACAGTCTCTCTGTTTCCCAATAGTGCCTGATGCCCATACTATTACATACTGCAAGCAACCATTTATTCCGGGGTATTCTATAATAGGGGCAGAATAACAAAAATGGGATTCTGTTTGCCTTTGGGCAAATTTAAAAATTGTGGTGATCTTCTGACTTGTATGTGAGCATATCAAATTATTGTTCATAGTTCAAACGCCAATTTATGGAATGACATTTATTTTATATCACGTTACTGTTAAAACGACGTATATATTATATTGATTAAAAAAACAAATGTGTTCTTTTGTTGGTAAGAAAAAATGTCCACAGAGATCTTTTTACCTTTAAATGATTGGTTACATGTCAAAGGTGTGTAAGAATGTCGTTTTTGCTGAAATACTATACACTAAAATCAGGCTAGTTCGCCTACCGTGGATTTTGTGCACGACTGTGAAAACAAAAAAAAATTTTTTTGTGCCTTATAAATGAAACTTCGTTCTCCACACGTGCCCATCCGCAATTAGAGTACACTTGGAAATGCTCTCTTAAATTGATTTTCCCCAGGGTATTTTCAGGGACTGGGTCATTCTTAACAGACACGCTGAAATCAGACACAACAAATAACAGGAAGGCGCGCTGAGTAGAAATGCCTACAGTAAACATGATTGTCAAGTTCCCCTTCCCCGTGATGTGTGATTCTGAGCGAATAACTTAATGTTCAATAATGCGCTAAGACAGTGTGTGTCACTGTGTCACCGGGTCCGCAAGAGGTTATTATTTGGATGCTTTATATTTACACTTACTTTTGCTTGCCATTGGTTGACAACTTGACATTCATTATTAATTTCGATTTTCGACTTTTGAATGCTGCTAGTTTGTGACTTGTTTAGTTGTTTATTTAGTTGTTTGCAGTTTAAATAAAAAAATCTGTGAGGTTCTCAGCATTGTATCTTGAAGTCTGTTATGAAGCTCTGTGGTTATACTGAATAAGCAGCTACCATGTTGATGTTATATGACAACCCTTTATTAATGTAATAACTGCACTTTCACAATTGCTTTATTAACCTTCTTGCTTCTCAAATTTGCTTGAAAATGCACCATTTACCCACTCTTTTTCAAAATTTTCTCGGGGAAGAACCCCCGAACCCCCCTTTCATTGTTCAGTGCTCGTCAGCTGCGCTCGCTTGCCACGGTGCTCTCCCACAGAAAGTTTACGCCTCACCACTTTCAAATGTCATCAGCCACCACTGGATTCACTCATTTTCATTTTTACCGCGATCACCAATAAATGCATACTACATATTTTACCTGAGTTGCAGAGTACTTAGTCCGTTTTCTTCCACAGATGCTGAAGACCTGTAGCTTGTTTTTCTTTGTATAAATCTTGATCTTCTCTCTGATAGTGTTCTGGTTGCAGGTGTACCTAGAGCCACAAGAGGTGAGAAGCTTGTCAGCCAGATAGGAGGGGTGGCTAGTCTTTGTCCTTGATGCAGCTGTTTCTTAGGAGGGGAGGGCGGAACTAGCCGGTAGAATTCTATCATGGTGTGGGTTATGTGGTCATACATTCACAAGCTCTTTATGTGGTGTGCTGGGGCATGTAAGATGTCTTTAAGAGAGGCCACTGTCGATTCTTGGAGAGGGACATAATCCAGAAGTGAGTGCAAGGTTTGAATAGCAGTTCTGAGGTCACTTTCTGAGAAGAATACTTTTTCTTACTCTTGTAGAGAAAACTAGTACAAGACCATTTTGTTCTTGCCAATGTGTTCCATCCAATGGATGTTGGTGTCCAGAGTGAATTGAAGTTACTGGCTTTGGGTGAAAGTTGGATCTGTCAATTTTTGTGTTGTTCATCCAGGCTTGTACTAGTTGCTACTTCTTGTTCTTGTTAAATAGCAGGAATTATTCTTTGGTGGGTTTGAGCTTCAGGTTTGAGCTGGACATCCAGGTCTGGATGAAGTGCTGGCACTTTTAGAGGCACCATGCTCCTTGGAGAGGTTAAAGGTGATAGGACACAATATGGCGACCTGGGGGCTCCACAGTTGATAGGGATGTTATAGAACATGAAGGAGCCAATGTGAACAATCTTGTTTCGGTTAGGTTGGTGGAAGGCAACCCTGTGAAGAATACTGCCAGTGAATCCCATTTGACATTAAAGGGTATGGGTGAGGGTGGGATTATTGACGGTGTCTGGCACCAGGGCCTGACGGTATCCCGGGAGATTTCTATCTATCCCATCTGGAGGTCTGGGTCTCTTACCTTAATCATTCAGGTAATACTATTATGAAGCGTAGCAAAATTCCACCATCTAGGCTGGGCGCTACCATCATACTGATCTATAAAAAGGGAGTAGGGATCAACCATCTAACTATAGACCTATTAGCCTATTGGACAATAGCCCAAAAATATTTTGCAGACAGGTATTAACAAAGCTGCAAACTTGGTTAGTTGATAATCATATTTTAGAAGACACCCAGGCAGGGTTTAGGAAGAAAATAGGCACTATCGATCAGGCCTTCCACTTTAATGTGCTGTGCTGGAAATATGTCACCTTAAGGAAAGACCATTTTATGTAGCTTTTGTCGACCTGAGGTCGGCTTTTGATTTGGTCTCTAGGGACAATCTTTGGAGGGTGTTGAAAGATTATGGGTTACCAGAAGACACAAGTGAGGTGGAATACCGGTGGTGATCTAACAGAAATGATCCCAATCAGAAGGGGTGTCAAACAGGGTTGTGTACTTGCCCCAACTCTGTTTAGCATTTACATTAATGGGGCAGTCAAATGGGTCCCCCTTGATGCACCCAAAATTGCAGGTATCTCAGATCCAATCTTGAAATTCACCATTGATACCCTACTTATTTCAAGAACCCCGATGGGTCTCCAGAAAGAACTGAATTAAGTTGCTGCCTTTTGTAAAAATAGAGGTCTGGAAAGAAATCCTGCAAAGTCTAAATTCATGGGAATGAATCCTCGTAGGACCTTTAGAGGGAAAATTAGGATTGATGGTACCCTGATAAAAGAGACATCTCATTCAGATTATCTGGGAATAAGGCTGTCAGATTCATTACAATGGTGGTTGCAAATATAGAAGAGCAAGGCAGCATTAAACCAGAGAGCACTTCTAATGAGAAGGAGACATAAGTCCACTGCAGGAGGAGCTGTGTCACCAGTATTAAAAATGTACAAAGCAACCGCGGTGGCAGCAGCTCTCTACGGAGCAGAGATCTGGAGTTATATATATATATACGTTTATTTCGGGCACAGCCCATAAAACACAAAGCAGTAAAACATTAAGCAGTTAAAAATCATAAAAACGTCATTATAAAATTACTCGGTTAAAACCAAATAAGAATCTATTTTTTGTTAACAACAAAAGTAGAGGGACTGCACCTAGAAGGATACAATGATCGTGTGGCAAGGGGATCAGATATAAGATTGGGCAAATGCAATGTTCCCCAATCTGAGAACTTCATATATTTATAATAAAAGGAATATGCATAGTACATTAGCGATATTAATATTTATCAAGCTCTTTCATACAGTAGAATTAAGAATGACTTTCCTCCTTAGGATTCAAGCAATGTACAGATATTGGGAGACCGCAAAAGCTAAAAGTTCACTTGTGTCGCTTTTGAACAGTCTCTCTGCTTCCCAATAGTGCCTGATGCCCATACTATTACATACTGCAAGCAACCATTTATTCCGGGGTATTCTATAATAGGGGCAGAATAACAAAAAATGGGATTCTGTTTGCCTTTGGGCAAATTTAAAAATTGTGGTGATCTTCTGACTTGTATGTGAGCATATCAAATTATTGTTCATAGTTCAAACGCCAATTTATGGAATGACATTTATTTTATATCACGTTACTGTTAAAACGACGTATATATTATATTGATAAAAAAAAACAAATGTGTTCTTTTGTTGGTAAGAAAAAATGTCCACAGAGATCTTTTTACCTTTAAATGATTGGTTACATGTCAAAGGTGTGTAAGAATGTCGTTTTTGCTGAAATACTATACACTAAAATCAGGCTAGTTCGCCTACCGTGGATTTTGTGCACGACTGTGAAAACAAAAAAAAAAATGTTTTTGTGCCTTATAAATGAAACTTCGTTCTCCACACGTGCCCATCCGCAATTAGAGTACACTTGGAAATGCTCTCTTAAATTGATTTTCCCCAGGGTATTTTCAGGGACTGGGTCATTCTTAACAGACACGCTGAAATCAGACACAACAAATAACAGGAAGGCGCGCTGAGTAGAAATGCCTACAGTAAACAGGATTGTCAAGTTCCCCCTTCCCCGTGATGTGTGATTCTGAGCGAATAACTTAATGTTCAATAATGCGCTAAGACAGTGTGTGTCACTGTGTCACCGGGTCCGCAAGAGGTTATTATTTGGATGCTTTATATTTACACTTACTTTTGCTTGCCATTGGTTGACAACTTGACATTCATTATTAATTTCGATTTTCGACTTTTGAATGCTGCTAGTTTGTGACCTGTTTAGTTGTTTATTTAGTTGTTTGCAGTTTAAATAAAAAAATCTGTGAGGTTCTCAGCATTGTATCTTGAAGTCTGTTATGAAGCTCTGTGGTTATACTGAATAAGCAGCTACCATGTTGATGTTATATGACAACCCTTTATTAATGTAATAACTGCACTTTCACAATTGCTTTATTAACCTTCTTGCTTCTCAAATTTGCTTGAAAATGCACCATTTACCCACTCTTTTTTCAAAATTTTCTCGGGGGAAGAACCCCCCTTTCATTGTTCGTGCTCGCTCGCTGCGCTCGCTTGCCACGGTGCTCTCCCACAGAAAGTTTACGCCTCACCACTTTCAAATGTCATCAGCCACCACTGGATTCACTCATTTTCATTTTTACCGCGATCACCAATAAATGCATACTACATATTTTACCTGAGTTGCAGAGTACTTAGTCCGTTTTCTTCCACAGATGCTGAAGACCTGTAGCTTGTTTTTCTTTGTATAAATCTTGATCTTCTCTCTGATAGTGTTCTGGTTGCAGGTGTACCTAGAGCCACAAGAGGTGAGAAGCTTGTCAGCCAGATAGGAGGGGTGGCTAGTCTTTGTCCTTGATGCAGCTGTTTCTTAGGAGGGAGGGCGGAACTAGCCGGTAGAATTCTATCATGGTGTGGGTTATGTGGTCATACATTCACAAGCTCTTTATGTGGTGTGCTGGGGCATGTAAGATGTCTTTAAGAGAGGCCACTGTCGATTCTTGGAGAGGGACATAATCCAGAAGTGAGTGCAAGGTTTGAATAGCAGTTCTGAGGTCACTTTCTGAGAAGAATACTTTTCTTACTCTTGTAGAGAAAACTAGTACAAGACCATTTTGTTCTTGCCAATGTGTTCCATCCAATGGATGTTGGTGTCCAGAGTGAATTGAAGTTACTGGCTTTGGGTGAAAGTTGGATCTGTCAATTTTTGTGTTGTTCATCCAGGCTTGTACTAGTTGCTACTTCTTGTTCTTGTTAAATAGCAGGAATTATTCTTTGGTGGGTTTGAGCTTCAGGTTTGAGCTGGACATCCAGGTCTGGATGAAGTGCTGGCACTTTTAGAGGCACCATGCTCCTTGGAGAGGTTAAAGGTGATAGGACACAATATGGCGACCTGGGGGGCTCCACAGTTGATAGGGATGTTATAGAACATGAAGGAGCCAATGTGAACAATCTTGTTTCGGTTAGGTTGGTGGAAGGCAACCCTGTGAAGAATACTGCCAGTGAATCCCATTTGACATTAAAGGGTATGGGTGAGGGTGGGATTATTGACGGTGTCTGGCACCAGGGCCTGACGGTATCCCGGGAGATTTCTATCTATCCCATCTGGAGGTCTGGGTCTCTTACCTTAATCATTCAGGCAATACTATTATGAAGCGTAGCAAAATTCCACCATCTAGGCTGGGCGCTACCATCATACTGATCTATAAAAAGGGAGTAGGGATCAACCATCTAACTATAGACCTATTAGCCTATTGGACAATAGCCCAAAAATATTTTGCAGACAGGTATTAACAAAGCTGCAAACTTGGTTAGTTGATAATCATATTTTAGAAGACACCCAGGCAGGGTTTAGGAAGAAAATAGGCACTATCGATCAGGCCTTCCACTTTAATGTGCTGTGCTGGAAATATGTCACCTTAAGGAAAGACCATTTTATGTAGCTTTTGTCGACCTGAGGTCGGCTTTTGATTTGGTCTCTAGGGACAATCTTTGGAGGGTGTTGAAAGATTATGGGTTACCAGAAGACACAAGTGAGGTGGAATACCGGTGGTGATCTAACAGAAATGATCCCAATCAGAAGGGGTGTCAAACAGGGTTGTGTACTTGCCCCAACTCTGTTTAGCATTTACATTAATGGGGCAGTCAAATGGGTCCCCTTGATGCACCCAAAATTGCAGGTATCTCAGATCCAATCTTGAAATTCACCATTGATACCCTACTTATTTCAAGAACCCCGATGGGTCTCCAGAAAGAACTGAATTAAGTTGCTGCCTTTTGTAAAAATAGAGGTCTGGAAAGAAATCCTGCAAAGTCTAAATTCATGGGAATGAATCCTCGTAGGACCTTTAGAGGGAAAATTAGGATTGATGGTACCCTGATAAAAGAGACATCTCATTCAGATTATCTGGGAATAAGGCTGTCAGATTCATTACAATGGTGGTTGCAAATATAGAAGAGCAAGGCAGCATTAAACCAGAGAGCACTTCTAATGAGAAGGAGACATAAGTCCACTGCAGGAGGAGCTGTGTCACCAGTATTAAAAATGTACAAAGCAACCGCGGTGGCAGCAGCTCTCTACGGAGCAGAGATCTGGAGTTATATATATATATACGTTTATTTCGGGCACAGCCCATAAAACACAAAGCAGTAAAACATTAAGCAGTTAAAAATCATAAAAACGTCATTATAAAATTACTCGGTTAAAACCAAATAAGAATCTATTTTTGTTAACAACAAAAGTAGAGGGACTGCACCTAGAAGGATACAATGATCGTGTGGCAAGGGGATCAGATATAAGATTGGGCAAATGCAATGTTCCCCAATCTGAGAACTTCATATATTTATAATAAAAGGAATATGCATAGTACATTAGCGATATTAATATTTATCAAGCTCTTTCATACAGTAGAATTAAGAATGACTTTCCTCCTTAGGATTCAAGCAATGTACAGATATTGGGAGACCGCAAAAGCTAAAAGTTCACTTGTGTCGCTTTTGAACAGTCTCTCTGCTTCCCAATAGTGCCTGATGCCCATACTATTACATACTGCAAGCAACCATTTATTCCGGGGTATTCTATAATAGGGGCAGAATAACAAAAAATGGGATTCTGTTTCCACTGTGTTTGGACAGTTTGGACAAAAATTAGTCTTAGGAGAGACATTTGTCCATTTAATAGTGTGAGATCTTAAGGGCAGAACCCCACACCTATATTGATCATACAAGCTTTTCAGTTGATGCGGGTACATCCTGTTCATATAAGGTTCTAGCCGTGGTAGGCTTTTATGATTGAGAAACTTGCCTGTGACGGTATTTGTTTCATACGCTTCCCACGTTTGGGCTATGACTGCCTCCCAGTAGCACTGTTTGATTCTTACAGTATCACCTTTTACTATTTGGTCTGGGGCTGTCCATAAATTGCTCATACCAATTCTATATGATAATTTTTGTATGTTTGAGCCAAGGTGTTCGTACTTTGCTATCGAGGGCTAGAAGGTCTTTCAGTCACTCTCTATAAGATCACAATTCTTGTGAAGACCACAATATAGCCCAATACAGCAAGGGTTTTAGGACAGCTATTAGATGGATGGGATTGAGGGCCAAATCTAGGCGTAAAGGTATTACAGGGGAACTTTGGGGAAGTTTAAAGAGTGTTTTTATAAACCTATTTTCAGTTTTGGTTAGTCTGTCTGCGTCTGCATACCCCCAGATCTCGGCTCCATATAATGCTGACACGACAGCCGTAGCTTTGTATATAGCCATGACCGGTGCAATCGGTCCTCCAGAAACGGCCTTATAGCGTCTAGCTATGGCAAAAGCTTTCTGATGTAGTGTGGTTTTGCTTTTTTCCATCTGTGGGGCCCATGCTTGGGTGTTACTTAGCCTAACCCCAAGGTAGTCAAAGTGTTCGACTACCTCTAGGGGGAGGCCCTCTACAGTCACAATACCTCTACTCCTCTTGTGGGGGTTAATTAACATAACTTTAGATTTTGAGGGGTTCAATTCTAACCCTCTTTCCCCACAAAAGGTGACGAAAGCGTTCAGTTTAGATTGAAGGCCCATAGGTGTACGGGAGATCAGCAGACTATCGTCTGCGAACATTAATATTGGAGATGGTATACCCGCCACTCTAGGGGCATCATGTTTACATAACTTCAACCTCATTGCTGCGCCATTTATAAATAAGATAAACAATGTTGGGGCTAGGACGCATCCCTGTCTGACCCCTTTCCTGATCTCTATCTTCTCGGTCATATCCCCAGTTGTGTTCCACCTCACCCTTGCATATGTATTCTCGTGGAGGAGCCTAAGTATCCTTAGTAGATATGGAGGGATACCGTAGCCTTCCAGTACCTCCCACATTGTGTTTCTGGGGACCAGGTCAAATGCTGCTCTTAGGTCAATAAAAGTGACATGTAGGTAGTCACGCAACAAGGTGATGTATTTCCAGGTTATCACCTTGAAGCGGAGGACCTGGTCCAAAGTGCTAATTTTCGTTCTAAAACCTGCTTGGGAATCTTCCAGGATATTATTTTGCTGCATCCACTCATTTAATCTGAATAAAACCTGTCTACAAAAAATGTTTGGGGAGTTGTCAATAAGGCTTATCGGTCTATAATTCGATGCGATGGATCTCTCACCTTTCTTAAAGATTGGAATAATAACCGCACCCTGCCATGACGGGGGGATCCTATTACTGCTTATTATGCTGTTAGATAAAGCATTCAGATAGGGGACCCAGATGGCAGGTTCTGAGAGATAAAGGTCTCCCGGAATGCCATCCATTCCAGGAGCCTTGCTCCTTTCTGTTAGCATTAATGCTTTGTGTGTTTCAGATAGAGTGAATATGGGGCTCACTTGCATAGCTAGGGTGCGGGTTGGAGTAATCACACTAGATGGTTGAGCACCACTAGCCTCTTCTATGGGAGTGACCTCTTGGCTATTACTATGCTGCCGGCAATCATAAAGAGCACTAAAGTGGGTGACCCAGATGTCTGGCGTAATAGCAGATTCTAAATGTGTGCTATTGTTAGAATTCCCAGTTACTAATTTCCAACGGTTTTTTTGGTCTCCCTTTTCTAGGGCCTCAGATAACAAGAGCCATTGGGCCTCATCCCATTCCCCTTTGGTTTTGGCTAGGGTATTTTTATATTCATGCCTAGTCTTTATTATTTCAGGTCTAAGACCCTTTTTAATAGCACACAAGAGTTGGAACTTTCCTACACGGCAGGTCTTGTTATACCAGGTAGGCATTTTCCATTTAGATACTCCTCTTATCTGTTCCCTCATGAAACATGGTTTTAGGCTGTCCATGAGTTCACAGTGTAGGGTAATGAAATGGCTATTATAGATATTATTTGGGTTTATTTGAGACATGTTGGTAACGAAAAGGTTATATATGAGTGCCATCGCTTTTTCATCTCCCACCATTTCTGTCCACTTGATATTTCTCAGATTATTTGATGTTGTAATTAATGCGGTGGGGACAACTGCCTTTAGTTGTAAATCTTTGAAGCCCGTCATATAAAAAGATGCACTTAGTGCCAGGTGGTCACTATCGGGCCTGTGAATCACTTGCATGTCATGTAAATCTGGCCAGAGGTCATTATCCAATAATATGTGGTCGATCCTTGACCTACTTAGGCCTCTACTAAAAGTAATTGAGGGGGGACAGTAAGACCTGGTATTACCATTTACTAGTCTTAGTTCATGGTCAATAATGAGATCGATAATTTGAGTGCCCACCTTTGTTGTTTTAGTGATTTTCTTGTAATCGCGAGTGGATATTATTTCCTGGGGTCTAGATTCTACAGATGTGGGGATGCAGGTGGAGAGGTGTGGTGCAGCGGCCAGGGCAGCTGACTTCGGAGCACAGGGTTCACGGTTCGATCCCCAGCTCCGGCGGCAGCTCAGCTCAGCACCGTGTGACTCTGGGCAATAGCTCACTTAATTTCCACTACGGCCCCCAGCGCCTTGAGACCCGTAAGGGTGAGTAGCTGCGCTATATAAAAACGGACTTACTTACTTACAGGTATTAATGTCACCCGCCACGATTTTTAAGGATTTTTGAGAAATCTGCCCCAGGAAGTCGTCAAGCCTACTTGCGATCGAAGATTGCAAGTTTGAGGGTACAGACCTAATGTAAACATTCACTAATGTTATATGTCTGGGTCCTGACCGGCTTTTAATAGTGATTTGCAGGGCAAGTAGGTCTTTGGATTTAGTTGGAAGCATTTTAACCGTTGGAAACAAATCGATTTTTAGCCATATTGGGAGTCCACCTGAGGGGTGCCCTGCCAACGATGGAACTGCTTTTTCACTGAAAGCAGTAAAGCCTGGGTGATATACAGATTCTGTCGCCCAGGTTTCTTGCAGTAAAACAATATGGTGGGAATCGATAAATGAGCCCCACTCCGGGTCAGATAGTTTAGGCCTAATGCCTGCAACATTCCAAGACAATAGTCTTAGGTGACTATCCTCCACTACTCCTATGGGAGCCATAACAGGCTTCAAAGAAACTACCTGAGTTGTCACTAGGTCCTCTTTCTTATTATCAGTAGATGTTGTCCTAGGCATTGAAGAGCCAACAATATCTGGCACAGCATAGTTTAAAGGCCCTCTGACCACCAGTGGTTGTACTGTGGGGTGCTGTTTGGAGGTAAAGGTAGTGAGTCAATCAATGTCCGAGGTGTTAGAAAGACTAACAGTTTCTTTGCGATTAGATTTTAATGTGGTAAGAGGGCAATAATGGTGAGTTTTGACAGGTAGATCCAATACATAGGAAGGGGTCTTATTTTAAGAGTTATTTGGGAATCTGTTTCAGGCCTAAATCTTAGTTCTAATGCAATTAAACCCTCGGCTAGCGCCACGTCCCTAAAAGACAGGCCTATATAATGCTCTCTAAGATTCCTACTGTGTACCTTCTAACATTAGATATATCCTCCCTTATAATTGATCTGCACCCCCTTGTATGGCGAATCCAGTGTATAACTTTATTCACCAGAGCCTCGTATGTTTCAGTATGGGGTTTCTCGGGCTTTGGGACATTGGTCATATATATGTCAAAGCATTGGGCGCTGTTCGTACCTCTAGTAATGCTATCTCTGTGGGTTTTCCTTACAGAGGGGATGTTGGGCTTATAGACTTGGGGTACATTATGTGATGTCATAAAAGATTTAATCCTTGGGGGAACATAATTGCATTTAGATGGATTGTTAACATTCAGGGTGGAGTTTCTGTTTTGACTTTGGTTGTGAATAGATACATTTTTATGGAGCTCCGGAGACCGTTTATCCACCCTCTTTGTAACATTCTTTTGTGGCCCAGTCTGTTCAGTTCTTTCGACCGCAGTGTTCCCTTGTGGAGTTGTACGTGCACGTGGGCCCCAAGTCAGTACAGTGTGAATAAAGGGATCCAATTTGTCAGTAATTAGGTTGGCCAACCTTTCAATGATAGACTTTAAGGTTCTGACTTCCTCCCTAACACTATTTAATTGGTTCACCAGATCCACATTTAATGGGGAGGAAGGTGCTATTTGCACGATCTCTTTGCTAGATAATAACATAGGATCCATTCCTGATATTGCATTGTCCTCCAATGGCAGATATTTATTTGTGCAGCCAACATTAATAACAAAATGCTGTTCTATATCAGTTGGAGGTCAGCTGTAGGTACAGTGGATTGCTGTTGATGCTCAGGAGGCAAACTTGTATTAGAGTCAGTATTAGCTATATGCGGTGCTTGGTGAGCGCCAAAGTAGGTGGCAATACTTTTCAAATTTGTAGCGTGTTTCCTGGTAGAACCTTTATCCTTCTTCTTGCTTTTAGGGCTTTGTAGTCTTGATTGGGGGGCTAAGAGGCCCTCGACTTCCTATATTAACTCGTCAATCTCATTTAGGGTGCAGTTGTCCGCTGCGTGACGCGGAATTTTCCTTAAGCTACCAGTGCCCAAATTTGTATCACAAGCTTTCCTTTTGCCCATTGTTTCAGACAATGTAAGAGCAAATATATATTAAAGAGGCAAGAGACAATATGTTATCAATTAAGTTCAACATTCACAGTTCTCAGGATGCTGTTGCGATGGAGCCAAGGGGGTGGCCCTGCCCTGGCTCTGTCTGGCGCTGACGGGCGCAGACGGGCCCACCGTTGGCCCGGGCTTTGCCCGGGCGCGGCGCGGAAGCCGCGCTGCAGTTTTAAGTGCCTCCAGGCGTGGTAAACAAACGTCGGTGCCTCCGGGCGCGGAGTGTTCTGGGGCTTGGTGTCCCCTGCTGAGGTGGTTGCTGTAAGCGGCGTCCCACGCTGCGGAAGCCGCGCTGCAGTTTTAAGCACCTCCAGGTGCGGTTAACAAACGTCGGCGCCTCCGGGCACGGAGTGTTCTTCTGGGGCTTGGTGTCCCCTGCTGAGGCGGTTGCTGTAAGCAGCGTCCTGCGCTGCGGGAGCCGCGCTGCAGTTTTAAGCGCCTCCATGCGCGGTAAACAAATGTCGCCGCCTCCGGGCTCGAAGTGTTCTGGGGCTTGGTGTCCCCTGCTGAGGCGGTTGCTGTAAGCGGCGTCCCCGAGATCCGGAGTTATATCGATGCATCCCCTTTAACAACAGAAAAGAACAAATTTATCAGAGGTCTTTTAAATCTGCCACAAAGTACCCCATTAGATCCTTTGAGACTTGACTTTGCACTTAATTGTATTCATTTGACTTCTCTTTTAAAAGCATTGTTATACTGGGTGAGGGTATGGTCCACCCCGGAGTTAACTCCTTTTAAGGAGGCACTTAAGGATCTGATCACCTGTGATAATCAGGTCCGAACTCCATGGTTGAACCATGTCAAAAAGCAGTGTGGTCTGCTAAATCTGGGAATTCTGTGGAATACTCTTGGAGGCGCCACTAAAGGAGCTAAGCAGATCTTTAAAAAAATCTATTGGAAACGGGCTATGTGTAGAATATGGTCTGAGCATATGGAGGGGTCCTTAACAAGCCAGTTTTTGTCCCATAAATGCTCACCTAGATTTGAAACCTATATGGATAGGAGTTATTCTCCTTTGACTCAATGCCTGTTTATCCAGTTTAGAAGTGGTACCCTGCCTTTAAGATCAATCACCACAAGCTGGGGCGAAACTATGTGTGGACGTGAGAATTGCCCTTTTTGTTCATTTCCTTTTATTCTGCTCTAGATACTCTATTCTACGAAAAAAATTGATTATTGCACTGTCTAAAATAGAAGGTGTCAGACATTTTTGGGATGCGCAGGAAACCGACCTGAAAGAGTCAATAGTGGTTGTTGTTTCATGCTTCCTACAGAGGGCCTGGGCCATAAGAATGAAAAGGCTCACAGCTAGGAACTTGTAACCGTCATGAATAATTCTTAGTGTCTACTGCACAAATGTTTTTTTTTAGAAACACACCTTTTAATAAACTCGTACTATTCTTATATTTGATTTTAAGAGCATGTGCCATTTTTATGTGGTTACCTGATTTTAATTATTTAATAGTAGATTGTGGTCACTTTAAACAGTCATGAGTCTTAAGATTAGTTTATCCTCAGATTGGTATGGACTAGTTAATCATCATGGCGGACCCTTTTTACCCTGGTTTTCGGTATTTTCTTGAGGTTTGTGTTGCTGATAGTTCTACCGCCCTAACAGAGGATTTTATAATTGACTAATTGAATGGTTTTTTTTTTTGTTAAACATTTTTATTGCAGTTTTTGACTTCCAGAATCACGGTAAAATCATGGCAGTAGTTATACATCACAGGAGCTCATGACAATAATTCCTATACATTGCGTTCTAAAATATGACATATTTGCAGCGTCAACCATACATTAATGAGACACATTACTGGATCCTGGCAAAAACTATGTTACCATGCAATTATATATCATAACAAAAAACAAATCCCTCCCTCCCCCACCCTCCGGGTCGTCTACTAAGTATCCCTTCTCCACTAGGTGTCCTATGTCAGACTACGTCTCATGAATGTTCTATGTCTGCTGCATCTTGGGGTTCCGGGCGGCTCCCTTGCGTTGTCATCTCCTCTGCATCAACCTGCCCCGTCATTGCCCCCCCACCCCCTGTGATGTGGGGAACCTTCCCGCAGGGATATCTAATATCATGGCGTTCCAGGCCCTCGCATCGTCTTCCAGCTTTTCATCTCTCCTAACTTTTTTCATTCGGATTAACTCTGCCAGTGCCCATTCGCGTAAGTCTTTTGCCCAACTCTCCATCGTGGGGGTCTTCGGGCTCATCCACCTAATCGCTATTCTTCGTTTGGCTAATACTAACCCTAGTTGCAGGAATCTCTGTGTAAGTTTTTTCCCTTTAGGTCTAGGGATGAGTCCCAATAGTATCTCCGTAACTGAGTGAGGTATCGTCACCCTATAACCGTTTGTAGACTGACTATCACCGACTCCCAGTATTCTACCAATTTCGGACAATCCCAGGTCATATGTAAGAAATGGGCGTCTGTGTGACCACATTTGGGGCAGTGGGCTGGGCGGTCTGGGTATATTCTGTGTAGCACTCGTGGGGTCAGGTAGGTTTGATGTACAATATTATATTGTGTGAGTTTAAATCTAGCAATAGAACTGATTTTTTGGACTCCTTCGTGCACCCTCCTCCACTCGGCTTCCGTTAAGGGCACGTCCACTATCGCGTCCCATTTTGCCTGTACTGGTAGGGGACCAGCCGGGGAGTCCCGGCGAAGTGCCCCGTAGATTAGGGAAACTAATCTGCGTCCTCCTGCCAAGGTAGAAATAGCCTGCAGGGTAGCCGATATAGGCGGCTCTTGTGGAAATGTCGGCCACAGATCCCGAGCGACTGCTGAAATTTTGGCGTATTGAAGGTATTGCCCCCTGCCCCACTCGAATATGAATTCCGCGTCTAACTGAGTAAGGAACTGTGTAGCAGAGTAAAAATCCCCCATCACATGGCAGCCTCCCTCTGTCCATTTAGTGACTGACATGGTATGGCTAATCTGTTTAAAAGGCAACACGGCCCACAGCGGGGCATCTGGAGCATATGGGGCCCGTTTAACCACAGTTTTGATTGCTACTTCCCAGATCGTGGCAACATGTCGGATGATGTATGGGAGCCGGTCAGGCACCCTCGACCCCAGCATGAGAAGGTCAGGGAGTGGGATCCCCCGATATGTACCTGCCAGCAACCGCTTCTCCCAGTTGTCGTGATCGTCCAACCAGTGCATCGCATGTTGTAGCTGTGCTGCCATATAATAGAGGCCCAGCCGAGGGACCTCAAGACCTCCTTGTTCCCACGTCCTCTGAAGTGTATCTATTTTTACCCTTTTCCTTTTAGAGCCCCACAGCAGTTCCACCAATAGGCGATCTAATTGACGAAAGTACTCCTGAGGGATACGGTAAAGCGAGTTTTGCATTACGTACAGACAGCGTGGTAGGACCACCATTTTTGTTAGCGCTACCTTACCCACAAAGATAGCGGTAGATCTCGCCAGAACGCAATCAATTTTTGGATGCCTTGCACACACCTCCCCATATTTCTCTCCAAATAGACCGCATGCGTGTGTGCCAGTCTGATCCCGAGGTAGCGTACTTCGTCCCTAACCCAGCTCATTCCCACCGGGGGTAGTTCACTGTCTTCTCTCTCAACCAGGCATCCCATGGGGAAGAGCTTAGACTTCCCTGGATTGAGACATAATCCCGATATTTCCCCAAAGCCGTTCAGCTCCTTGAGCAGCACAGGTAGTGCCTCTTCAAGGAAGTCGAATATATACCAACGTATCGTCGGCATACATGGACACCACGTGGATAGTATTGCCCAACTGGATCCCCCAGTTCTCCATCCTAGTTCTAAGGGTAATCGCCAGGGGCTCCATCGCAAGAGCGAAAAGAAGTGGCGATAAGGGGCACCCCTGTCGTGTACCCCTTTGAAGTTCGAATCTATCCGACACCTGGTTTCGAAGGCGTACCCTAGCTATTGGTCTAGTATATAACAGTTTCATCCATCGTAGGTATTCTTCCCCTAGCCCCATCCTGCCAAGTACCCTCCACATATAGTCCCACTCAACAGAATCGAAAGCCTGCTGGATATCCAGAAGGCATAGGGCCCAGTTCTCGTTCTTTAAGTGCAGGGCGTGCCATATATGCGCAAGTCTACGCAAGTTGTGTGTGGTGTTTCGGCCAGGGATAAATCTGGCCTGGTGACTAATTGAATGTTTTATCGAATAATGCAATTGTGTATTAACTTTGGCTGCTAATTTTTTATGTATTTAACGTACTAATTTGCACATGCACTTTTATGGTCACATGACCGAAATAAAGTACTTTGATGATGATGATGGTGTCTGTAAGAAATTAGCTTACTGGTTGTTGGGGGGTAAAGTCCTACTCAAGCAGCAATCACAATCCTTGTCAGGGTGAAGTCACAAGCAAACACCAAATTAACCTGTACTCAACCCTCTGGTAGCTTGGCACAGAGCAGTCAGGTTTAACTTAGAGGCAATGTGTAAAATGTTTGTGCAATTCTTCAAACAGTAACACAGCAAAAACACATCACAAAAGTATCCAACATCAGATAAGAAAATAGAGTACATTTGAATAAATAAGCAAGACCAAAACAACAACAATACAATCAGTAGAACCAGAGATATGCAAAGATGTATGTGAAAATAGTGCCAAAAAGCACAAAACACCAACTGGGGATATCTGATCGTGGTAGACCAGGACAAAGTCACAAGATCAGCTGACAATGATGGAGTGCGGGCTGGCTAGAGGGACCCAGTTAGGCCCTCTGAACGAGAGTAACTTATATGCTGGTTTGCAGAGTGTTATGCGGTCCTGCACCAAGGATGCTTCGAGCAGCTGAGGTAATGAGTTGGTTCGGAGGCACTGTGAAACTGAGATGAGAGGTCCCACATCGTTGTAGAAGATCCCATCAACAAGGGCTTGCGATGTAAAGTCCGATGTCAAGGAAGCTTTGCGAAGTCGAGGCGATGCGTGAGTTCCAAAGAGCTGCATCATCGTCGAGGTTGCCATCAACTAGAGATTTGCAATGTGAGGGCCAGCATCGGGAAAGCTTTGCACAGGTGGAGGTTCTGATGTGGGCTGCAAGGTTGATGCAGAGTCCTGGCACTGGGAGAACCTTTGCAGTAGAGTCAGTGCGTCGGTTCTGCTTGAGATTGTGCTGCACAGCAGAGTAAATACGTCGGTTCTGCTCTGGATTGTGCCACACAGCAGGGGAGATATGTTGCTTCTGCTGGGTTCACAGATGGGCCAGCAGAGCACCTTCAGGCACACTTCTAAGGGTCCAGGACTGGGGTGGCACCACTTGGCAGGCTAGAACTCACAACTGCAGAGTCCAGGTGCTGGTTACAAGATACTAGCCCATGGAGTAACTCTGGTGGTCCTGGGTTTAGTTGCAGCTTCAGTCCTTCTCACCCAGGCAAGAGGGCAGAAGTTGAGCACAGCATGCAGCACTCATTCAGAGCAGTAGTCCAACAGAATGGCAGTCCTTTCAGCAGCACAGCAATCCTTCTTCCTGATAGAGTAGCTACAGGTCCAGAATTGTGTTGAAGTGTTGGTGTCTGAGGCCAATATTTATACCCAGGTCTGTCTTTGAAGTGGGAGAAGCTTTTAGAGGTTTAACTTTGAAGTCCACAGTCTTCCAGCCTTCCCTGCCCTGGCTCCAGACAACTATAGGGGTATGCAGCGCTCCGTATGGAGGCAGAACACAGCCTATTCAAGTGTAAGTAGGGATGTATAGAGCTCTTCCTCCCATCCTGCCAGCGAGGCCCCATCCAGGCACACCTAAGGTCGCTATTGTGTGTGGCTGTGTAGGAGGAATACACAAAGCAAAACTGTCAGCTATGCCCACTCATGCGACCCAGGGACGGGTTACAGGCACTAAATGGTTAAGGAAGGAAAATATCAATTTTCTAAAAATGGCATTTTCAAAATTGTGATTTAAAATCTGACTTTACCATGAGAGGATTTTTCATTCCAATTCCAAAGACACCAAACTGGTTATCCACTCCCATTTGTAAAATACAGCTTATTAAATGTAATAAGGTAACTCCAATGTTATCCTATAGGAGAGGTAGGCCTTGAAGTAGTGAAAATAAATTTAAGAGTTTTTCACTACCAGGACATGTAAAACTTAACTGTACATGCCCCACTTTTTAAATACATTGCATCCTGTCCTCTGGTCTGTCCGGGGCCTACCCTAGTGGTGACCTATATGCATTAAAAAGGAATGTTTGGGCCTGGCAAGATGTTTACTTTCCAGGTCAAAATGGCAGTTTAAAAACCGCACACACATGCTGCTATGGCAGGCCAGAGACATGTTTAAAAGGCTACTTAAGTGGGTGGCTGTTAGAAATGGGTTTTCTGGTTGGTTAGGGTATGCACCTAAGTCAGGCGGAATCCACCACTCCAGTCAGGGTAAGGGGATTACACGTCTAAAATAACCCCTGCTCACCTCCTTGGTAGCTTGGCACGAGCAGTCAGCATTATCCCAGAGGCTGTGTGTAAAGCATTTGCACATAACCAGCAGTAATACAGTAAAAACACTACAAAATGACACCACACTCAGTTTTAGAAAAATATTCAATATTTTTCTGTGTAAAACAAGACCAAAACGATAAAAATCCAACGTACAGTGATCAAAATATGAATAATGCAAAAATAGACTTTATATACAGTTCCTTGAAGTTGATAGCTTCATCCGGGGCTATCACGGCGTCGTGAGCAAACAAATCAAATAGTTCCCACCGGTTGCAGCATCGCAGGCCAGCTACGGTGTCGAGGAGACCTGTAAAACTGTACTTTCGGAGATGCAGGGCGTCGGACCCTTCAATGAGCTCCGGAGGGAGGACGTCAACAGGCGTCGGTTGCAGAAGTCAGTGCAGGAGTTGTCAGGCCCTTGAAGTCACACACGGAGCATGGTGACATCAGGAGCGCCGGTGCCTGCAGGTGTCAGGGCTGCGGTGTAAAGTGGAGCGGGCGATGTGCGGTGCCTTCAGGTACGGTGCAGGCAGCGGATTAGTGGCGGTCGTTCAGTGGTGTCAGTGAGACCAGGGCTGCAGTGCGAAGCGGGCGGTGATCGTTATGGTGCTGACAGGTCACAGTGCAAGCAGCGGCACCATTGTTGCTGAAGCGCTCTCGTTGGTAGACCCAAGGCTGTGGTGCAAGACGGGGCGAAGCATCATGCTGGGCCGAAAGGTCGCAGTGCAAGCAGCTGTGTCGGTTGAAGATCTGGAGTCGATGGCGCTGGCGTCGTCGAGCCAAGACTGCGGTGTGGAATGGGGCAGTGCGTTGAGTAACCTACGAGCAGTGTCCCCAAACCACGGTGCAGGCACCGGCATCGATGTCAGCTTGCAGTGTCGTCGTCGGTGAGACCAGGGCTGTGGTGCGAAGCGGGAAGGTGCTCCGTGTTCTCCACGAGCGGTGTCCACAGGTCACGGTGCAGGCAGCGGAGTAGTGACAGCATTGCAGCATCCTTGGGGATAGCAGGGCAGCGGTTTGAAGCGAGGGGGTGCGGAGTGGGGTGCCCACAGGTCACGGTACAAGCAGCGGCTCGGTGGCATCATCGGACTGCATTATCGTTGAGACCAAGGTTGCAGCGTAAAGTGTGGCGGTGCCCTCTGAGGTGCCTTCAGGTCACAGAGCTGACAGTGGCGTCGTTGACGGCATCGGGTCACCTTTCCTCCTCTGTGGCAGCTGAAACATCCAGTTCCAGAAGCCGGTACCCAGAAGATGTTGAAGTCTTTGATTTCCCTCAGACTTCCGACAGGAGGAAAGCTCTACATCAAGCCTTTGGAGATATTTAGTATGTAGAAAGAACAGTCCAGTCCTTTCCCTGCCTAAGACAGAAGAAGCAACTGCAGGTCAACTTAACAAAGCAACATCAGCAAAGGGGTAATACTCCTCCTGGCAGCTCTCTCAGCTCTTCTTCTTTGCTGGTTTCTTAGTCCATTAGTAATCTAAAGCTCTGGGGTCAGGGTCCCAATATTTATACCACATTTCCTTTTGATGTTGGCACAAACAAAGTTCCACTGGCATAGATAATCCAGTTCTGCTCAGGCCAGGCTCACTCTAGGGGATGGAAACAGCATTCTGGAAGACAGACACAGCCCATTCAGGTGCAAGCAACAACCCCTCCCACTACTCTAAATACAGCCAGGTCTATTCAGCCTGGCTATGAGTCACCCAGGAAAGGCAGGAAACCTCAAATGTGTCTGTATAGTATGAATGCACATCCCCTGCTCCTGTCACTTTAAACCCAGACAGGGAATACACAAAAGACAGAGGCACACAGGGGGGTTAAACAAGAAAGGGCCCACTTTCTAAAAGTGGCATTTTCAAACACATAACATAAAACTCATCCTTTCTAAAAGATGTATTTTTAAATCCTGAGTTCAGGCGTACTAAACTCAATTTTTCTATCAGCTCCCACTGCCAAGCTACCTTGGTAAAGTGTTGCCAAGCAGCTCCCATGTTAACCTATGGGTGAGATAGCCTTTCAACATTGAAAATGAAATACCCAGTATTTCACTATTAGGACATGCAAAAATACACCACTACATGCCCTACCTTTTAAATACACTGCACCCTGTCCATGGGGCTACCTTGGGCCTACCTTAGGGGTGACTTAAATGTAAGAAAAGGGAAGAGCCTGGCAAGTGGGTGCACTTGCCAGGTCAACATGGCAGTTAAAGACTGCGCGCAGACACTGCAGTGGCACCTTTGAAAAGCTACTTGTGTGGATGGCACAACCAGTGCTGCAGGCCCGCTAGCAGCATTTGATTTACAGGCCCTGGGCGCACACAGTGCACTGTACTAGGGACTTAGTAGTATATCAGATATGCCAATCATGGAAACCCCAATCCATAAACTTAATTTACATGGAGAACATATGCACTTTAGCACTGAATAGCAGTGGTAAAGTGCTCAGCATCATAAAACCAACAAAAACAGGAGGCCAAAAGCAAAAAGTCTCGGGGTAAACCCACTGAAGAAGCCAAATCTAACAGTGGTACAATAAGTGCCGCAGGCCCTATGGTAGCATTTAATTTACAGGCCCTGGGTACATGCAGTCCCACTTTACTAGGGGCTTGTAAGTAAAATAAATATGGCAGTTGGGGATAGGCCAATTTTACCATGTTTTAAGGAGTAAGCACATGCACCTAAGCACTGGTTAGCTGTGGTAAAATGCACAGAGTCCTAAGGCCAGCAAAAATGGGATCAGAAAAAATTAGGAGGAAGACAAAATGTTTGGGGGAAGACAATCTTAAGTCTGATATGTCTAACATGTGTCCCATCTGAAAGTGGAGAGAATCACCCAATCTCTTGGGAGTTCTCATGACTAAGGAGGAAGAACATGGATAGGCCATCAGCATTGGTGTGGTCCGACCCAAGACGATGTTCCACCCTAAAGTCCATACCCTGCAGGGTGATGGACCACCGCAACAGTTTGGGATATCACCCCTCATTTGCATGAGCCAATTGAGGGGCCTGTGGTCTGTCTGGATCCATATATGAGTCCCAAACAGGTATGGTCTCATAATCTTCAGTGCCCAGACCACAGCAAAGGCCTCCCTTTCAATCTCACTCCACCTTTGTTACTCGGGACATAAACCCTACTAATGAAGGCTACTGGTTGGTTGAAGCTCTCCTAATTTGACTGTGCTAAGCCAGCCCCTATGCCATGCTCTGAAGTGTCTGTATGCACAATAAACTCCTTAGACAAGTCAGAAGCCTTGAGTACCGGTGCTATATGCGTGACCTTCTTCAGGGTGTCAAAGGCTTTCTGGCAGACCTCTGTCCAGATCATCTATCTGGGCTGCTTCTTTGAAGTCAGCTCTATTAAGGGGGCAGCAATGCTGCCGTATCCCTTAACAAACCTTCTATAGTATCCTGTGAGGCACAGGAAGGCTCTCCCCTCAGGCCCAGTTTAGGGGGTTGCCAGGCCAGGATAGTTTCAATTTTTCACCTTGTCTCCACCCAGCATGTGGCTCAGATACACCACAGAACCCTGCCCTATCTGGCACTTACTGACTTTATAGTCAGGCCCACCTGCTGCAGGGCCTGAAGCACCTCCCTCTTGGAGGTGGTACAGGTGTTCCTCAAAGCTGGAGCTGAAGACAGCTATATCATCTAAATAGGTGGCACAGAAGGCCTCCTTTCCAGCTAGGACCCTGTTGACGAACCTCTGAAAGGTGGCAGGAGCATTCTTTAAGCTACATGGCATCACCTGAAATTGGAAGTGACCCTCTGGTGTTGAGAATGGAGACCTCTTTTTGCCCCCTCAGTCAGGGCAATATGCCAGTGTCCTGATGTAAAATGTACTGAGGAACTTAGCAGTACCCAGCCTGCTGATGAGTTCATCAGCTCGGGGTATGAGGTGTGCGTCAGTCTCCATGACGGAATTGAGTCCCCTGTAGTCAACACAGAACCTAAGTTCTAGAGTGGTGCCCAGTGGGGCAGCCTTGGGTACCAGGACCACAAGGCTTTACCAGAGACTGTTGGAGGGCTCAATCACCCCTAATACCAACATCTTGGAGACCTCCTCCTTGATACTGGCTTACACCTTATCTGATAGCCTGTTCATTTTCTTAATAGGCCGACTATCTCTAGTGTCTATGTCATGGGTACACAGATGTGTAAGCCCTGGGGTGAAGGACAACAGAGATAAAACCTGCCCCAACAAGTCACTCTGCTGTTCTGGGGTAAGATTAGGGGAGAGGTTGACACCCTCTATTGACCCATCATGCTCTTGGGAAGACAGGGGGTCAGGGAGAGGCTTGCTGTCCTCTTCCACCCCTTCATCTATCACCAGGAGCATGTTGACTTCAGACATCTCAAAGTGGAGTTTGAGGCAGTTTATGTGGAACACCCTTGAAGGGCTTCTAGGGGTCTTGACATCCATCACATAGGTGGACTCCCCCTTTCACTCCTTCACCTCAGATGGGCTTGTCTAGCGATTCTCAGGAGATCTGGGTTTCACAGGCTCTATAACCCACATCTTCTTGCCAGGTTGAAACTTTACTAGAGTGGCCTTCTTTTCATACCACAGCTTCATAGCTTCTTGACTGGCCTTAAGATTGCTTTTCGCCTCTGTCCAGAAGTGATGCATCTGGTTGTAGAGTGCCAGCATATAGCTGACTTCATATTGAGGAGGCTTCCTGGGAACATTTTGTACCCCTCTCTTACAAGGCTGAGAGGTCCCTTAGCAGGGTGGCCATAGAGGCGTTCTAAGGGGCTAAACCTCACCCCTTTCTGGGGAACCTCTCTGTAGGGAAGGAGAAGCAATGGGAGGAAGATGTCCCATTTCTGCTGATGGGCTCAGGTAGGCCCATTATCATGCCTTTAGTGTCTTGTTGAATCTCTACACAAGCCCATTTGTTTTGGAGTGATAGGGTCTGGAGAACTTGTAAGCCACTCCACACTCATCCCACATTGACTACATGTATGCAGACATGAAGTTAGTGCCTCTGTCAGACACTACCTCTTTGGGGAACTCCACATGGGTAAAAATCCCCATCAGGTTCCTGGCCACCGCAGGTGCAGTCACCGACCTCAGTGACTGCACCTGCGGTGCATCGGTGTAGAGAGTGACGTATTCCACCAAGACCAGGATGAATTTGCTGCCTAAAGCCCTCTTGGGGTCTAAGCGACCAAGAATGTCAATGCCCACCCTCTCAAAGTGTGAGTGCCAATGAAAGGTAGCAGGGTCCGCGGAGCCTTGTGCTTTTTCCCGGACTTTCTCCGAGCCAGAATGCATCTGAGGCTATTTTCATCTGGGCCCAATAGAAGTGTGCAACAAGCCTGGAGAAGGTCTTGTCTTTCCCCAGAAGTCCTGCCAGGGGGATATCATGAGCCAACACCAGTAGAAAGGCCCTGTAACACTGAGAGACCATCAGCACATGGTCTGCCCCAGATCCAGGAACCTTAGGCTCACTATATAGAAGGTATTCTCCCAATAGATAAGGTTATCTCCAGAGGTATTACCTGCTACATGGTCTTCAGCTTGTTACATCAAGCCCTCTAGAGTGGGGCACTTCCTCTGTGCTTTTCAGAATTTCCCCCTGGTGGGCCCACCCTCAACGTGCCATCCAGAAAGCACAGGCAGGTCACCCAGTGCGGCAATGTCCTCCCCGTTAGGTTCTGAAGCATTCTCTTCAGGTTCCCCTTCAACCTGGACGGCGGGAACTTCAAGGGCTGGTTTTCTCAGCCCCTTGCCCTTATTTTTCTTGACAGCTGCCACGGCCATTGTTCCAAGCTCCAGGCACCCGTGACTCAATTCCTGGGTAGCCTTGGACCTTGTGGTCATACAGACCCATTCAGGCAATCCAACATAACCAAATGTGACCTGAGCTCTACTTCCTTCCAGATTGTGTGTTCTAGGTCAATGCCCAACAGGCATAGCAGGGATCACAGCTTTTAGAGAACCTCAACACCCCCCTTAAAGGGAACCGGATCCACCTGTAGATGGCTTTCATGGTTGTCCGCAACTATGATTTGGTGGAATGTGTTAGATAGGTCCTGCTCTAAGGATGGCACCTGACACCTTACAGGAGTCATGCTGGCTCCTGTGTCCCTCAGAGCCTTCCCCCATTGCCCATTGATGGTGATTCATTGCCTGTACATGGACATATTAGCAGGCATTTGGACTTTTGACACTATCTCCTTATTCCCAGGGATACTAGGGTAACCTCTGTCTGCTCCCCAAAGCTAAGTGGGACCACCTCTTCCCCAAGCGCTACACTTGCCACCCCTGGTGTCTTCCCACCGATGGGGGTGTGTCTTCTTGGGACATTTGGTGTCTCCCTTGGAGTGCTAATACTTGTAGCACACAGTACGCTGGGGGACAAATCAGCCTGTTTGTCAAAGAACCTGTCTTCTTTGGCTCAGATTGGGACTGGTTGCCACTGTTCCCTTAGGAATTATTTTGTAAACTTTTGAGAACTCCTTACTAAGTTTTTCTCCCCCCCTCTTTCTTCTGGTGGGACCCCAGACCACCTTTTTGGAAGTCCCTCCCATATGCCTTTTTAGAAACTCTGGTGCTAACCCAGAGGTCTGCATCCTCAGTGAGCTTCCTGGGGTCAGTCAGCTTGCTGTCCACTGGGTGCTAGCGCAGCTCTGAAAAGCAAATATTGAGCATGTGTTCCCTGAGAATCAAGTTGTACAACCCATTGTAATCATTAACCTTGCTGCCTCTCACCCAGCCATTCAGTGCCTTGATAAAGTACTCCATGAAATCCACCCAAGAATGATTGGTTCTGCTGGGTTCACAGAGGGGATGGCAGAGCCCCTTCAGACCCACTTTTAATGGTCCAGGACTGGGGTGCCACCACTTGGCAGGGTAGAACTCACAGTTGCAGAGTCCAGGTGCTGTTTGAAAGAGACTAGCCCTTGGAGTAACTCTGGTGGTCCTGGGTTCAGGTTTCAGGTCCAGTCCTTCTCACCCAGGCAAGAGGGCAGCAGGGCAGCAGGTCAACACAGCAGGCAGACGTTCCTCAGTGGAGCAGTCCAGCAGAGTGGCAGTCCTTTCAGCAGTACAGCAGTCCTTCTTCATGGCATTCTATCCATAGGTCCAGAAGTGAACTGAAGAGTTTGTGTGAGGTCCAATATTTATACACAGTTCTGCCTTTGAAGTAGGAGAAACTTCTAGAGGTTTCTCTTTGCAGTCCACTGCCTTCCAACCTTTCCTGCCCTGGCTCCATACTAGCTACAGGGGGTATGCAGGCTTTTGTGTGGAGGAAGGGCACAGCATATTCAAGTGTAAGTAGGGCTGTGCCCAGCTAGGCTCTCCCATCCTGCCAGTGATGACTCACCCAGGCACACCTAAGCTCTCTATTGTGTGTGGCTCTCCAGGAGGAATACACAAAGCCCAGCTGTCAGCTACACCCAGTCATTTGACCCAGGATAGGCTATAGGCACTAAATGCATAAAAGGCAGGAAAATGGCAACTTTCTAAAAGTGGCATTTTTAAAATTGTAATTTAAAATCTGGCTTTACCATAAAAGAGGATTATTAATTCCATTTCTAAAGATACCAAACATGAGCTGGTGACCTGCTCCCATTTGGAAATTACAGCCTATTAAATGTAATAAGGCAACTCCTATGTTATCCTATGGGAGAGGTAGGCCTTGCAGTAGTGATAAATGAATTTAAGAGTTTTTCACTACCAGAACATGTAAAACTTAAAAATTATCGTCATCATCAATAAATCTTTATTTCTGCACATGGTCTTAAAAGAATAAATAAAAACATGATACGCTAAATAAAAGAATAAAACAAGTTGTACTTGAAGTCCAATTCATGAATCAATCCAGCCTAGCTTTTATCAATGCTCTTTACATACACTGTTTCATCCTGCCTAGCAATCAAATGTGCATAAAACACGATATACAGATTAAAATAAATCAAGGCTTAAAAACAACGTGCTCATTAAATAGCAATAAAAATGGGAGCAACTCAAGATAAAAACTGCACCCACTAACTTTATAAGTTTTTCTGTTTATACCTCACATATGCATCAGAATTTGAGAGACAGAGAACACAATACATTGACTGGTGTTCCTTCTTCAAAATCTAAATGCAATCCTGTAGTTCCCTGTCCCCAGGCTGCGGCAAACAGATAAAATCCATTTATCACCATCACTGGGATAATGGTTCCATTTGGCTGTAAAAGCTTGTAGGGGAAGAATCCCTAAGCAGAATTGACCATATAGGGTCTTTGCCAGTGGAAGTTCGATCTCATCCAAATATGTTTCCATAGAGTAATCCGCTTTAAATTCTAAAAAGGAATCAGTGAGTGATCCTGCCCTTAGCGAACACAAGGCATGGCTATCTATATATTGCCAGTAGGCACTTTTTAACTCAGATTTGGGGGCTGGCCCACCATCGCCAGGGGAGGACCACAGATTGGTATACCCAATCTGACTCAAAAGAATTTTCATAGACCGAAGCCAGGGAATCTTGCAAAACTTTAACTTACATACCCTGCTTTTCAAATACATTGCACCCTCTGGGCTGTTTAGAGCCAAACCTAGGGCTGACATATGTGTTATGTTGCAAAGTCATCCTGTGCCCTAAGCACCCCCATTTTTTGCTGACTAGTACTGGTGGTAACTGACTCTGACTGACCCTGGGCTCTGCCTAACCAGGCCCAGGGCCAGTGCTATGATGAAAGCACACATAGAATCTAGTGAAAACACCTACATACACTAGGATACACTATGGGTTAGGATACACCTATGATTGGCATGGCCTTCCGTATATGCCCTAGTAAATAATAGGGCAGGGGGATTGAAACTACCTTTAAGTCCCTAGTATATAATAGGGAATGGTAGGTTAAAGGCCAACAGCCTTTCTGCACTTGCATGTGTGCACTGCTGAAGCCCGTGGTCAGTTTAAAAGTAGCCCTGTGTTGCAATACTGCTTTTAAAATGCCATTTGTGCCCAAACTCGACTTTGGTGTTTGGGGAACTTAAAAATTAATAAAATACAATGTTTCGGCATATTAAGAACCTCCAGGGTCTCGCCTAGGTGTCCCAGTGGTGGGGGTTCAGGTATTTATAAGGAGGGCCCTAATAAATTGGTTTCTATATGCCCCGTGGTTAGTGAAATTGCACATTTCACTCCCCACATTGTAGTAAAGTGCTTCCCAAAATCGACTTTTGTGCTAGGAGCACTGTGTCATAAGGATCTGCAATCTTTTTGGATATTCAGAACCCCTAAAGTCTCCCTTAGGTGTTCCAGGGGTGGGGGGTCCTGTAGATATAGGCAGGATCCTTATAAAATGTTTTATAAGCCCTGGTGTTGGAGAATTGGTCCAATTCATTTTCCTCATTGCAGATTCCCAGCCACATAGGTTAACATGGCAAGAAGTTATTAAATAATAACTAACCTTAAGGAGGTGATAAATATATCATTCAAGGATTTTGGAATTGATCCGAAAATGTACAGACAAGATGTTATAAGACTCTATTGTCTATAAGCCAAAATTCAGCCCTCCAGTGCTCTGATCTGACTGGCCAGAGTTAAGTGGATTAGCCATGCTGCTTTGATAAGGTGATAAGTTGCCCAGGGGGTCAGGGGGCCATACTGTGTTCTGCTACATAGGAATGCAATGGCAGGGGGAGGGGTCGTAAAACATCTTCTTCAAAGAAAGGAAGGGACAGACAGTGTAAGTCAGATCCAGTTACAGCCCTACCCTCTTAACCCAGCCAGATGACAGGCTTAAGGCAGGAATTTCTAGATTCTAAGGGGAGGAAGCATATGTAGATGAGCCATCATGTAGGCTGGTTTAGTTAGCTCTTCTTTCTTTTAGAGAAATAGTGCTTTCTGGAAGACCATTGTGCCATGCTTTGGAGGGAGTGGTCATGCTCTGGGGTGTTGCCCTGCAACTTATTATACAGGAGTGCCCTCTTGCTTGACCCCAGAGAACACTGAATAAGTATCTGAGAGGGGCAGTGCATCTCAGATCTGCTGCTTGAAAATAAAGGAAGAAGAAGGGTCCCTGGTGAGAAGTTAGATTTGTACCAAAACATGCCCTGCACTCTGAAGTCCGCGCTGCTGCACAATCTGAACTACAGCCCTGTGGACCTAACTTGCTTTAAAAGGACTAAAGAGTGGATTCCCTGCAAGCTACAGGTTAACAGAGCTCACCTGGAACATCACCACCAAGAATCCTCAGCCTGGAGTACTACCAGTGGATTTATAAGGGCTTGGTTCAAGTGAATTGTGGGAACTGACGTGCCAAACTTTCAAGGACTATCTTGGAGCTTCCAGACCCTTGGAGTAAGTTTTGAACACTTTGGGACCCTTTGGGGAACTTCAGGAAGAATTCCAGAAGTTTGGAGAACTTTGGAGCAACTTTGGAAAATGCTCCACAAGCGGACTGACTCGACCTGGCCAGCCAAGTCGTCGACCCTCAACCTGTCGTCCAAATTCGTCCTGCTGAAAAGCTCCGGAGGTCCGAGTTCTAGAGTTTGACCATGAGTAAGCTGAAACCCAAGCTGGCGAACCCTCACCGAATCCGGCCTGGTGAAGTGCATCAAGGGACCCCTGAAGAAAAAGCTCAGTAAAAGTTTATAAGTCCGAACTTAGGATAGGTGACCGGAACCAACCGCAAGAGTCAAGCCACTCCCCTTCTACCTCGTGCCTGCCTGGATCTCTGGTTCGTCCTGCTGGAAAGCTCTGGAGATCTGACTTCCACAAGTTTGACCAGGAGCTCGTCGCAAGGCAAGCGGCAAACCCTCACCGAATCCAGACTGGCTGAGAGCTTTGAGGGACCCAATCAATCAATCAATCAGGGGAATTATAAGCGCACTACTCACCCGTGAGGGTCTCAAGGTGCTGAGGGGGAGGGGGGTCAGCAGTTCCGTATCAGTCGAAAAGCCAGGTCTTCAGCGCCTTCCTGAAGGTGTTCAGGGAGGGGGCGCGTGTGATGTCGATGGGGAGCTCGTTCCAGGTTTTGGCCGCGATGTAGGATAAGGATCTTCCCCCTGCTCTGGCTCTGCGGATGCATGGGGTTTTGGCAAGGAGTAGGTTGGTGGAGCGGAGGTTGCGTTTGGGCACGTGGAGGGTGATTCTGTCGTTGAGGTATTGGGGTCCGGTGTTGTGTAGGCATTTGTAGGTGTGGGTGAGTATCTTGAAAGTGATTCTTTTCTCGACGGGGAGCCAGTGGAGCTTGCGTAGGTGTTGGCTGATGTGTTCGCATCGAGGGACCCCGAGAACGAGTCTGGCGGCGGTGCTCTGTATTGTCTGGAGCATGAGGAGTAGGGACTTGTTGATGCCGGCGTAGAAGGCGTTTCCGTAGTCCAGCCTGCTGGTGATGAGTGCGTGGGTGACTGTCTTCTTTGCCTCGGGTGGGATCCATTTGAAGGTCTTACGGAGGATGCGGAGGGTGTTGAAGCAGCTGGAGGTCACGGTGTTGACCTGTCGATTCATGGAGAGGGAAGAGTCGAGGACAATGCCGAGGTTCTTGGCGTGGTCTGTGGGGGTAGAGGGGCTGCCGAGGGTGGTGGGCCACCAGGTGTTGTTCCACGCCGAAGGGGTGGTTCTGAGGACGAGGACTTCTGTCTTCTCTGAGTTGAGTTTTAAGCAGCTGTTGTTCATCCAGGCAGCGACGTCCTGCATTCCTTCCTGGAAGTTGAGTCTGATGGTGGTGGGGTCCTTGGTGAGGGAGAGGATGAGCTGGGTGTCGTCGGCGTAGGAGACTATGCTGAGGCCGTGTCATCGGATGATGGTGGCAAGGGCGGCCATGTAGACATTGAAGAGGGTAGAGCTGAGTGATGATCCCTGTGGGACTCCGCAGTTGATTTCAGTAGGTTGGGAGAGGAAGGGTGGCAGTCTGATCCTTTGGCTTCTTCTGGTGAGGAACGATTTGATCCAGTCGAGGGCGGTGCCTTGTATGCCGGCGTCGTGGAGTCTGTCTGTGAGTGTGCGGTGGGAGACAGTGTCAAAGGCTGCTGACAGGTCGAGTAGAATCAGGGCCGCTGTCTGGCCTTGGTCGAGGAGGGCGCGGATGTCATCAGTGGTGGCAAGTAGGGCGGTCTCGGTGCTGTGGTTGCTTCAGAATCTGGATTGGGAGGGGCCGAGGATGGTAATGTCTTCGATGAACCGTGACAGTTCTGCGTTGACGGTCTTCTCGGCGACTTTAACTGTGAAAGGGAGGAGCGAGATGGGCAGGTGGTTCTTGAGGTCCGTCGAGTCTGCTGAGGGTTTCTTTATCAGGGGCCTGACATCTGCACGTTTCCAGTAGTTGGGGAAGGAGCCGGTCCTGAATGTGGTGTTGATGGCGCGTTGTAATATGGGTGCAATGGTGGTGGCGGCTATGTGGTATATGTGGGGTGGGCAGGGGTCTGTGGGGGCCTCGGAGTGGATGCCTTTCATGGTCGCGGCGGACTCCTCGGTCGTGATCGGTGTCCAGGCTGAGACGGTGGTCTGGCTGGCATTGTCGCCGGGCGGGCTGACCGTGGGGGCGGGCGTGTGGCTGTCGAAGTTGTCGTAGAGGTTCTTTATCTTCAGGTGGAAGTAGGAGACCAGTTTGTCGCAGAGGTCCTGGGAGGGGGTGATGTCGGTGGCTTCGCTGCGGGGCTTGGTGAATTTCTGGATGATGCTGAAAAGTTCCTTGGAGTTGCCGGAGTTGGCGAGGATTCTGTTGTGGATGAAGGTCCTTTCTGGTGGTTCTAATGAGTTGGTGGTACTCCGTCATAGCGTCCTTGTAGGTGGTGCGGTTGTTTGGTGTCTTGCGTTTTCTCCAGTTCTTCTCCCGGTGTTGCAGGTGCACCTGGCTTCCTGGAGATCGGTGGTGAATCAGGCGGTTTTTCTGGGGCGTTGCTTGTCGAGGTTATGCAGTGGGGCGAGTTTGTCTACGCAGTTGGCGATCCAAGTTGGAAATTCCATAGCCGCGAGGTTATCGTCGGTTGCAGCAGAGGGGGTGTTGTCGTTGAGGGTGGAGTTGAGTTGTTCTTCGGTGACTCTGCTCCAGTTCCTGCACGGGAGGCGCGGAGCTGGTTCGGGTGGCTTGGGTTTGTTGACTCTGAACTGTACGCAATGGTGGTCGGTCCATGTGTGCTGCGTGGTGTGGCTGAAGTGGACGCTGCTATCTCCAGCGAAGATGGGGTCGAGAGTGTGTCTTGCCTTGTGGCTCGGTATGGTGACGAGTTGTTTCAGTCCGATGTTGGCGAGGTTGTCCCGGAGGGCGGCAGAGTAGGTGTCGCTGAGGTTGTCGAGGTGGAAGTTCAGGTATGTAGCCTGCGGCGGCGATGGTGCGGGGTGCGATGAGGCTGGTGATGGTGTCGGCGAAGGGTGCTTGGGGGCCGGGCGGTCTGTAGGCGAGGGTGCCGCGGAGTGTGGAGTTAGGGCTGGTCTGAACCTGGAAGTGCAGGTGTTCGGCGGCGGGGAAGTTTTCACTGGAGGTGGTGAGGCGGAGGGAGCTTTTGTGCGCGATGGCGATGTCTCCTACCGGGTGGTTGGGCGGTCCTTCCTCTGGATCTTGTACCCATCCGGGATGGCGATGGCGATGTCAGGGGCCGATGCGGCGTTGGTCCAGGTTTCAGTGAAGAAGGCGACGTCGGGTGAGAGCGAGTCCAGATTTCAACAGCATGTCGGTGCATGGAGCGCAAGTTGAGAAGGATGCATCTTAGGGCGTCGGGGGTGTTGGCGGCCGGGGCGGCGGAGAAGGTCTGGCAGCAGTGGACAAAGGAGAACTGGCCGTAGGTAGTGTTAGGCGTAGCCTGCTGGCAGTTGTTGTTTCTTCCGGGGTTGAGTGTGAGGAGGCTGGGAAGAAAAGCTCCAGAAAGGTTTCTAAGTCAGAAGGTAAAAACTTTGACCAAGACCTACCACGAGAGGTAGCTGCACAGGGCTCCATCGCAGTCGGCCCGGAATATTATAGTAAGGCTGAGATTTCACTTGTAAAAAACCAGTGAAATTCAGCAGCACTAGTTACTTGAGCTAACTATAACTTACGCCCCCGAAATGCACTGCTTATTACCTCACATATTACTTCACTCATGACATGGTCAGTGACATCATTGATAGACATCTCAAATAACATCCCTGATGACATCATTGATGACATCATCCAGTGAGTTTAAGTGTTTCATAAACGATTCTGAGAGTTAAAGATATATACTAAACTACTGCATAAGTTAAGTTACTATTCTTTTTGTACTACTGAGTGATACTGTTTCTAATATATGTCATATGAGTGGCACTGTGACTGTCTGTATTAGTGTGGGAGTGGGTGTCTGAGTAGCTGTTTGGGTGTGTGAGTGGGTGTGCGAGTGGCTGTATGGGCGAATAAGTGGGTGTGTGAGTAGCTGTATGAGTGAGTGACTGTGTGAGTGGCTGTATCATTGACTGTGGTGGCTGTGTAAGTAACTCGATGGGTGGATGAGTGTGTGTGAGTGGATAAATGGGTAGCTGAGTGGCTCTGTTCTGTTAATGTCTCTATGGGTGAGTGACTGGGTGTGTAGGTGGATGTAGGGATAAGTGAGTGGTTGTTTGACTGGGTGTACGGATAAGTGAGTAGGCATGTCAGTGGCTGTTTTGCACAGTACATATTTGTGTGAGCACCTGTATATATGATTGAGTGGGCAGATGAGTGATTGCATTGATGTGTTAATGGGTATGTAAGTGGTTTTGTGGATGTGTGAGTGACTGTATGGGTGGATGAGTAGCTCTGTTAGTGGCTGTATGGCTGAGTGAGTGGCTGTGTGAATGACTGTATGGGTGAGTGAGTGGTTGTGTGAGTGTCTGTGTGGGTGTGTAAATTTGTATGTGAATGGTTGTGTGGGTGTGTGAGTAGCTGCATGGGTGTGTGATTGGGAGTGTGAGTGATTTTGTGGGTGTGTGAGTACCTGTATGGGTCTGTGAGTGGCTGTATGGGTGAGTGAGTGGATGTGTGAATGGCGGTATGAGTGAGTGATTGTGTGTGTCAGTAGTTGTATGGGTCTGTGAATGGGTATCTAAGTGGGTGTGTGAGTGGGTGTTTGATATGTTGCATAGGGGAGTGGGTGTGTGAGTGGGGCTGTAGATTATGTCATCAGTAATGTCATTTGAGACGTCATCAATGATGTCATCAGTGATGTCACTGACCATGTCATTAGTGATGTAATATGAGAGGTCATAAGTAGTGCATTGCGGGGGTGTAAGTTCTAGTTAGCTCAGATAACTATAATTGCTGAATTTCAATGGTTTCATAAAAGTTAAATCTGAGCCTAACTATAATGTCCCAGTCACCTTTGTTTTTTTCAGTGAATTTCTATGTTTAAAAAAAATCATATTTCCAAATTATAACATCCCTGTAACATTTTATTTTTTCAGTAAATTTCGATGTTTTTTTCAATTTTTAGTTCCTAACTGTAACCTGCAACCTTTTAGAGTGGGTGTGTGAGTGGCTGTGTAGATAGGTGAGTGAGTGTGTAAGTCTCTGAGTGGGTGAGTGAATGGGTGTTGAGTGTCTGAGTGGGTCTGTGGGTGCTTGTGTATCAGAGTGGGTCTGTAAGTATCTGAGTGGGTCTGGGAGAGGGTATTTGAGCCTCTGAGTGGATCTGTGAGTGGGTGCAGAGTCTCTCAGTGGGTCTGTGAATTGGAACATGAGCGTCTGAGTGGGTCTGTGAGAGGGTGGATGAGTGTTTGAGTGGGTCTGTGAGAGAGGGCCAGAGGTTGAGGGGGTCTGTGAGTGGGTGCATGAGTGTCTCAGTGGATCTGTGAGTGTGTGCATGAGGGTCTGAGTGGGTCTGTGATTGGATGCATGAGTGAGTGAGTGGGTGTATGAGTCTCTGAGTAGGTATGTGAGTGTGTGTTTGTGTGTGAGTCTCTGAGCGGGTCTGTGAGTGAGTGAATGAGTGCTTGAATACATCTTTGAGTGAATGCATGAGTGTCTGAGTATGTCTGTCCGTAAGTGCATAAGTCTCTGAGTGGGTCTGTGAGTGGGTGCGTGAGTGTGTGAGTGGATCTGTGAGTGGGTATATGAGTGGGTCTGTCAGTGGTTGAGCAGTAAAAAAAGTAGGGGGTACACAAGAGCAGGTCACTGTGACAGCGCCTCCTGTGACAGTCCTCCTGTCCAGCTAGCCTGCAGACCGTTACACTCTGCTGCCTTCGGTTTTGTGCCTCCTGGGCTAGTTTTCGCCTAATTCTTCTGCGTCTTCTCTGCTCGCTCCTGCCCTCTCTGATGCCTCTTTCTGCCCCTTCTGCCAATTATTTTGCCTCTTTCTGCTTGCTCCTTGCCTTTATTCTGCCTCTTGCTGCTTGTTTGTGATCTCTGTTTTGCCTATTGCTACTCATTTCTCACCTCTATTTTGCCTCTTTCTGCTCATTCTGCCCATTAAATTGCCCTCTTTCTGTATGCTCCTGACCTTCATTTTGCCTCTTTCTGCTTGTTTCTCACCTTAATTTGGCTATTTCTGCTCGTTGCTGACCTTTATTTTGCCTCTTTCTTCTTATGGCTGACCTTTATTTTGCCTCTTTCTGCCACCCACTAGAACCAAATTGTTTGCTTTAGCTTGGTGGGAGCTGTCAGCTCCCACTAAGCCAAAGCAAACAGATATGTCCCAGAAGTGGGCACCCCGGGACATAGCAGAAGATGGCCCTGGGGGGTGGCAGTCCCCAGCACCATGTATGGCTCCAGGAAAGAGGCTGCTCAGCCCCCTCCTTTACTTTTCAGGGCTGGCAATGGGGAGGTGGTGGTCCCTGTGGCCCTGTGTGGCCCGAGGGGGGGTTCTCTCCCAATTAAAAATATATATTTGGCCCCGGGTAGATGGTGGTCCCCGGGGCCTAGGGGTCTGTGAGGCCCCATCACATGTTATTTAGTCCCAGGGAGGTTGTGGTCCAGGGGCTCCTGGGGTCCACGCAGCCCTCCCATTGATGTTTCCTTAGCCCCGGGGAGGTGGATCTCATGGAGGGAGGCCCTGTGCACCCCCTCCTATATTATCAACAAAGCCCCAGAGAGGTGGTAGTTCCCAGGGCTTAATGAGCTTTGATTAGAACCCCCTTCTTTTTAAAAAAAATGCCCCTGGGACATGGCCCACCTGGGGGCTCTAATCAAAACAAGCGCAGGAGCCTGTGTTTTTTTTTTTTTAAATGTTGTCAAGGATTTGTGGCTCCATTACGTTTCTGAGGAAAAAATGTTTTTTAAAAGTGCTTTTTGCCTTGTTGGGTCACAGGGAAGCCCCAGGACCACAGTTAGAGGGTCAGGGTATTTCCAACCTGCCACCTTTTCTTTTTTTAAATATTTTTTGTGGATGAAGCCAAGTCCCAAGATGGCTACCATCACTTCCTGTCTGAAGTGTTAGCAGCCAATCAGATTTCAGCATGTGGACTGTCGTGTCCTCGGAGGATCTGCGTCCCCTTATATACAATTTTTTTTATTTTTTTATTTCTCCCAAACTCCTTAACGGATTTACACCAAATAACTAAAAGGGTTCTTTCTGGACAAAAAGCCACCTTTCTGCCAAATTTGGTGTAATTCGTTCCAGCGGTTCGGTCTGTATTTGCAACTAAAATCTCTATGGGAACTAACATTGGAAAAACACTTTTTTTACCCCCCCCATTTTTCTCTTCGTTCAAGAGGAGACAGCGTTGGTTTATGTTGAGGGATTCCCCATGCCGCCGTGGAATGCCGTCATCTGTGGCTGGGGAAGGCGACTGCGCTTTGCTTTTGCTGTCATGTGATCAAGGCCCGAGGTGGGGCTGAAACGCGTCATGGCTGTAGAGGTGTTGGAGGAGCAATAAACTTACATCTGTTTGCTACAACTTGGGTCCGTGCTCCGTTTCTTTGGGATAAGGTATACGCCAGAGGGCTAACGGAGTTGCCAAGAATATATATATATATATATCACTGAAAAAACCATAGGTTTCAGGGACGTTATAGTTAGTAATTAGCATTTAAAAAACCTTAGAAATTCACTGAAAAAACCACAGGTTTCAGGGACGTTATAGTTAGTTGGACATTTCACTCGTACAAAACCATAGAAATGCAGCCGTTATAGTTAGCTGAGCTAACTATAACTCGCGCCCCCGCAATGCACTGCTGATGACGCCACATATTACATCACTCATGACATGGTCAGTGACATCACTGATGACATCTCAAATGACATCACTGATGACATCATCCACTTAATATCTGATGCACCTCCTCACACCCTAATATAAACTTTCATACACCCACTCTAAAATACAGACTACCATTCTCGAAACCATAGACACACCAATACCAGTACGTACATACCCACTCACTGATTGATAGGTTCACAAACACATCCACTCACTCACCCATACAGGCACTCATACAGCCAGTCACTCACCAATACAGCTGCTGAGATATCCACTCATACACCCATACAGCCACTCATACACCGTCAGTCACCCATAGAGCTACTCACACACCTACTCACTCACCCAAACACTCAATGACACAGCTGCTTACTCACTCATACGGAAACACACACATACTCACTATTCATATAGATACTAACAAATACTTACTCTCCATGCAGTCGCTGACAAAAGCACATGCTCACCCATACAGCCACTCTCAGAAGCACACACTCACTCACACATACAGTCACTTATATACTCCAACACTCACATATACAGCCTTTCACATATGCAGTTGCTCACTTATATACCACTGAGACATCCATTCACTCACCGACACAGCCATACGCATACTCACTCACCCATACTGTCCCTCACAAATGCACTCATGAGCCCATAAACCCAGGGATTCACCCACTCATACATCCATGCAGGAAGTAACACACACCCTCAACCACCCACACAGACACTCAGGCACCCATACAGGTACTCAGACAACTAATCAATAACCCATATAGACACTCATCTACCTACTCACCAACCAATGCAGCAACTTACACACCAACTGACAGACTGATACACACATTGACACAGATTAGTCACTCACCCATAGATTCACTAAGACACATTTAATCACTCACTCACACAATTAGCCATATACACACTAAAACATCAATAAAGACACACATACACCCACTCATTCTTCAATACACCTTGACGTATATAAATATAACATTCTTAAGCTTTTAAGAAACATTCACTCACTGGATGATGTCATCAGTGATGTCATTTGAGATGTCATCAGTGATGTCATCAGTGATGTCACTGACCATGTCATGAGTGATGTAATATGTGACGTCATCAGCAGTGCATTGCGGGGCACGAGTTATAGTTAGCTCAGCTAACTACAACGGCTGAATTTCTCTGGTTTTCTACGAGCGAAATGTCCAACTAACTATACCTGTGGTTTTTTCAGTGAATTTCTAAGGTTTTTTAAATGCTAATAACTAACTATAAAGTCCCTGAAACCTATGGTTTTTTCAGTGAATTTCTAAGGTTTTTTAAATGCTTATTTCTAACTATAACGTAGTAGTCGCGTTTGCAGAGTGGTGCAGAAAGGTGGCTGGGCCTCCAACCAGCGCTCAGGAATTCCGCTGGGTAGGACTTACAGGACGTACCAGGAGGGCTTCTTGGACCCCAAAGTCCCTCAGGAGTAAATTGGACTTTATCCCCCAACCCGTAGTGTGCCAGGAGGCATGTTTGCAGAGTGGTGGACAAAGTGGGGCGTGGCCTCCGAAGACCTCTTGGCAATACCACTGTGTGGGACTTACTGGAGGTAACAGGAGGGGTAGTTGGCCCCCAAGGACAACCTTGGGGGCCAACTTCCCCTCCTATTACCTCCAGTAAGTCCCACACAGCAGCATTGGTAAGTTCTCAAAGCAGGCCACACCCCCTTTGCCCACCACTCTGCAAACGCGCTCCCTGGGGCGCTCTTGGATGGGAATTAAAGTCCCCTTTGCTGCTGGGGGTCGTTAGGGGCCGACTAACCTACCTGACACCTCCAGTAAGCCCCAGATAGTGGGATTGCTGAGACGTGGACACAGGCCACGCCCCCTTTCTCCACCACTCTGCAAACGCATCTCCTGGCGTTCTCTTGGTTAGGGGATGAAGTCTCCTTGCCTCCTGAGGGTCCCTGGGGGCCAACTAGCCCTCCTGTTATCTCTAGTAAGCCCCACACAGCTGGATTGCTGAGAGTGGTCCGAGGCCACGCCCCTTTTTACACCACTCTGCAAACGCGCCTCCTGGCGCACTGCTGCTCCGGGGATGAAGTCTACTTTAGTCCTGAGGTCCTTACGACTCAAGAGGACCTCATCTCCCCACCAGCAATGCGCCAAGAGGCACGTTTGCAGAGTGGTGCAAAAAGGGGCGTGGGCTCGGACCACCTCTCAGCAATCCCACTGTGTGGGGCTTTATGGAGGTACCTGGTGGGCTAGTTGGCCCCTAAGGACCCTTAGGATTCAAGGGGACTCAATCCCCCAACCCAGAACGCGCCAGGAGGCGTGTTTGCACAGTGGTGCAGGGAGGGGGCAGGGCCTCCGGCGGAGATGCCGGCTTCTCTGTTTTTTTCTTTTTTTAGAAGGGGGGCTGTGTGGTCCCCCTTCTCTTAATTTTTTTGGGCCCTGGGGACCCCATCCCCCAGGGCCTGAGCCATTTATTTATTTATTTAAACTGGAAGGGGGCCCGGCGGCCTTTCTCCCGAGACCGATTGCGGCCCTGGGGACCCCATCCCCTGCGGCTAGGCCTTTCCTCATTTTCCTTTTTTTAAAGGGGAGGTGGGCCGTGCAGCCCCCCTCCCCAGGCCTATTTCGGCCCCGGGGACCACATCCCCCGGGGCCCGGCCTATTTTTTATTTTTTTAATTCATTTTTTAAGGAAGGGGGGACCGCATGGCCCCCCTTCCCTGGGCCTCTTCTGGCCCAGGGGCCACCATCCCCCGGGGCCTGCCCAGCCTTTCTTTTTTTTTTTAATTTTGGAGGGGGCCGCGTGGCCCCCCTCCTGAGGCCTTTTTCGGCCCCTGGAACCCCATTACCCGGGGCTTTGCCTCTTTTTGATTTTTTTTTTTTTTTTTAATTTACGGGAGGGGGCAGCATGGCCCCCCTTTTCTGGGCCACTTTTGGCCCCGGGGACCCCATCCCCGTGGCCTGGCCTCGCTTTGGGGACTGCAGGGGAGCCCCAATGCCCCCGCGGTCCCAGCCGGCAACCCGCCTCCTGCGGGAGCCGGCATTGCTTTTGGACAAGGGGAGCTGCTAACATGCAGTCCTCTTGTCCAAAAGCAAATCTGCTTCGCTTCATTGAAGCAAGAGTAGGTTTCCTGCTCTCTCTTCCATGAAGCGAAGCAGAAGTTTGCAATGACAGGGCAGGAGCAGTGCATATGGTCCCCGGGACTGCGGGGGGGGCGGAGTGCCCCCCGCATACAATTAATCATGCCCCAGGGACCTGGCCCAACCGGGGGCTTATTAAAATGAAGCGTAAGAGCCCGCGCTTCGTTTTCTAAAAAAAAAAAATATTTGGATTCACAAATCCCATGTGAATCCCGCTGAAAAAATTACAAAAAATGCTTTTTTTTGGCCCTGAGGGTCCCTGTGGGACCCCCTGAGCAGGCCTAGGGGGTCAGGGTGCTTCTACCCTGCCCCCTTTTCTTCTTTTTTCACCTTTTTTCTTGTGACTCGGTTCCACCGAGTCACAAGATAGCTGCCAACACTTTTTGGTTTGGAGTGTTGGCAGCCAATCAGAATCAAGCTCGTGCTCGGGAGGGTTTGCGTATCCACCGCGGTCACCAGATATCGATATTTATTTATTTTTGAATTTCTCAGAAACTACTGAACGGATTTAGACCATTTTAAAAAAAGAACACTTTCTGAACCAAGAGCTACCTTTTTGCCAAATTTGGAGTAATTCCGTTCAGCAGTTTGGGCTGTGGCCTTCTCCAAACTTTCGAATGGAAATTAACATGGAGAAAACGCGTTTTGGGACCCCCTTTTTCTCAGCCCCAGCTTGACGAATCACCCCGAAACTTTCAAGACAGGAGCTGACCGGAGCGCCCCATTAGTTAAGATATTGGCAAATCAAAAAACGCTTTTCCCATGGAAACTAGGTCCTAACTATAACTACCTACTAGCGACTGCCAGTAAGTAATATATATAGGTGTGATCAAGGCAATTCTTTGCCGAAACGCGTAACTGAGGAATAAAGCTCCAGATTTGCATTTGCAGAGTACTTCGAGTGTGCGCTTCATTTGAACATTCTAAGTGAAATTACGTCCGGCTGTGGTTCCGCCGGCACCGTACACCACCTGACGACGGGCTCGGTCTCAGGAGGAACCTTGTCTCTTTTTTCGATATATATATATATATGTATATATATTATATGTAAGGAGCACCCACCGGCTGTGACACTGGACACGAACGAAGGTTTTGATGGAAGGGCCATGATCAGAGGCCCGCCTCTACTTGGAGAGTGAACTCTGCAGCAGCCAGGGTCTGCAGATGGGATTTCCCTATGCACAGCGGGCTCGAGGTTACCAACTCAAAGGCAAGTGACGAACTGTAGTAAAGCTTGGTGGTAGCTGAATTTTCTTTTGATTAACTGTGCCCGTGTATGGAACTTTTCCTGTGAAGCACTGTGTGCGATCGGTGCACAGATATACAAGAGGAGTTTTGCCAAGATCCACATTGAATACCATGAAGTAGTTGAAGAGGCAGTTATGGAGCATTATGGGATTTGTGGTCCCTTTATTTCAAAAAACGATCATTTGAATGTTGCAACAAAGGGAAAAGAATATTTATGAACACTATGTTCAAAGGATTGAACCTGGTTTAAAATGAGATTGTGTGCTCACCTTTGCTGCAAAAAACGAACTATGAAAGAAAAAATAGACTGCCTCTTTAAATGTGGAACAAAGTGGACTTTGTCCTTCTTCAATGTCTGAGCTAAGTTATTTAAAATGCTAACGAACCCACCTGAAAATACAGTGGCATCTGATGAAAACTCATCCGAGTTGAAACGCGTAATGCCTGCTTGCATTTCTTTGCCTCAAATAAAGAAATAACTGAGCACGTTTGGAGTGGCCTGTTTTCATGCTGCAAATGCAGTGTGGTTTCTTTTGGAATATGTGAGGTGTCTGACACACCTGTGACAGGCCCCGACCCGTGAGGTTGAGGTGCTCCTGATTGTCAGACTTTCGTTTGGATTTATATGTAAGGAGCACCCACCGGCTGTGACACTGGACACGAACGAAGGTTTTGATGGAAGGGCCATGATCTAGAGGCCCGCCTCTACTTGGAGAGTGAACTCTGCAGCAGCCAGGGTCTGCAGATGGGATTTCCCTATGCACAGCGGGCTCGAGGTTACCAACTCAAAGGCAAGTGACGAACTGTAGTAAAGCTTGGTGGTAGCTGAATTTTCTTTTGACTAACTGTGCCCGTGTATGGAACTTTTCCTGTGAAGCACTGTGTGCGATCGGTGCACAGATATACAAGAGGAGTTTTGCCAAGATCTACATTGAATACCATGAAGTAGTTGAAGAGGCAGTTATGGAGCATTATGGGATTTGTGGTCCCTTTATTTAAAAAAACCGATCATTTGAGTGTTGCAACGAAGGGAAAAGAATATTTATGAACACTATGTTCAAAGGATTGAACCTGATTTAAAATGAGATTGTGTGCTCACCTTTGCTGCAAAAAACGAACTATGAAAGAAAAAATAGACTGCCTCTTTAAATGTGGAACAAAGTGGACTTTGTCCTTTTTCAATGTCTGAGCTACGTTATTTAAAATGCTAACGAACCCACCTGAAAATACAGTGGCATCTGATGAAGACTCATCCGAGTTGAAACGCGTAATGCCTGCTTGCATTTCTTTGCCTCAAATAAAGAAATAACTGAGCACGTTTGGAGTGGCCTGTTTTCATGCTGCAAATGCAGTGTGGTTTCTTTGGAATATGTGAGGTGTCTGACACACCTGTGACAGGCCCCGACCCGTGAGGTTGAGGTGCTCCTGATTGTCAGACTTTCGTTTGGATTTATATGTAAGGAGCACCCACCGGCTGTGACACTGGACACGAACGAAGGTTTTGATGGAAGGGCCATGATCAGAGGCCCGCCTCTACTTGGAGAGTGAACTCTGCAGCAGCCAGGGTCTGCAAAAGGGATTTCCCTATGCACAGCGGGCTCGAGGTTACCAACTCAAAGGCAAGTGACGAACTGTTGTAAAGCTTGGTGGTAGTTGAATTTTCTTTTGACAAACTGTGCCCGTGTATGGAACTTTTCCTGTGAAGCACTGTGTGCGATCGGTGCACAGATATACAAGAGGAGTTTTGCCAAGATCTACATTGAATACCATGAAGTAGTTGAAGAGGCAGTTATGGAGCATTATGGGATTTGTGGTCCCTTTATTTAAAAAAAACGATCATTTGAGTGTTGCAACAAAGGGAAAAGAATATTTATGAACACTATGTTCAAAGGATTGGACCTGGTTTAAAATGAGATTGTGTGCTCACCTTTGTTGCAAAAAACGAACTATGAAAGAAAAAATAGACTGCCTCTTTAAATGTGGAACAAAGTGGACTTTGTCCTTTTTCAATGTCTGAGCTACGTTATTTAAAATGCTAACGAACCCACCTGAAAATACAGTGGCATCTGATGAAAACTCATCCGAGTTGAAACGCGTAATGCCTGCTTGCATTTCTTTGCCTCAAATAAAGAAATAACTGAGCACGTTTGGAGTGGCCTGTTTTCATGCTGCAAATGCAGTGTGGTTTCTTTTGGAACATATATATATATATATATATATATATATATATATATATATATATATATATATATATATATATATATATATATATATATATATATATATATATATACATCATAGGAAAATCATTTTTTGTTTTGCCAATAACTTTGACGCCGCTTGACGAATTGTCATGAAATTTTCAAAAAACCTCCCCTGTTTGGTACACCTGCATTGTTGAAAGTTTCGGGGTGAGCTGTCAAGCAGGAACTGAGAAAAAAGGGGGATCCAAAAACGTGTTTCCCCATGTCATGTCTATGGGGACTTTTCATTTTTAGAACACAACTACAGCCCAAACCGCTGAATGGAATTACACCAAATTTGGCAGAAAGCTAGATGTTGGTCCAGAAAGCATTCTTTTTGAGATTTCGAGTAAATCCATTAAACAGTTTCAAAGATATTTAAGTTTAAATATTATAAATGTCTGGGGACCGTAACCTACTAAAATTTGATTGGCTGCCACCACTTCTACCAGGAAGTGTTGGCAGCCATCTTGTGAAGCCGAGTCCCACAAAAAAAAGTAAAGAAAATCAAAAAGGGGGCATGTTAGGAATACCCTGACCCCCCAGATGTGGTGGGGGTGTCCCAAAGGGACCCCACCGGGGGGTAAAAGCATTTTGTTTCTTTATTTGCTGTGAATTAATGGGTGGATCCACAGATTTGCTTCAAAATTTTTAAAAAAAGACGTGCAGGCTTCTGAGCATCCTTTATAAGAAGCCCCTGGGTTGGACAAATCCTTGATGCATGTTAAAATCAAAGAAGGTGGCTCATGCGCCTCCCTTCTAGGCTTTAGAAAAACCTCAGGGACCTCCACCTCCCTGGGGCACTTAATTATACAAATGCAGGGGGCCCACCTGGCCCCTATCAGCCCTGGGGACCGCCTCCTCCCCGGGGCACTGAAGTAAACAAATGCGGGGATGCTTGGACCCCCCACAAACCCTGTGGACTGCCACCTCCCTGGGGCTTTAATTTTATACAGTGCTGGGGGTGCGTGGCCCCCCTGAAGCCCCAGGAGCCACCACCTGCCCGGGGCAAAGATGACAAAATAATGCAGGAGGTCCGTCGTGGACCCCCGGCCCTGGCGACCACCACCTCCCCAGGGCTAATGAGAAGATGAGAAGATGGGAGGGGGGCCCGCGGCCCCTCTCCTGGACCCATACATGGCCCTGGGGACCACCACTCCCCAGGGCCGGCTCCAGCAATGTCCCGGGGTGCCCATCCCCAGGGCATTGCAGTTTGCTACGGCTTGGCGAGAGCAATACCGCTCCCGCCAAGCCATAGCAAACTCTTCTCTTCTTTGAGTAGGCGAGAGCATGTAAAATGCTCTTGCTTACTCGAAGCAGAGCAGAATTGCTTTTGGACAGAGGGAGCTGCATGCTAGCAGCTCCCCCTGTCCAAAAGCAATGCCGGCTCCCGCAGGAGGCCGGGAGCTGGCAGGGACCACTGGGGCCTTGTGGCTCCCCCTGTGGTCCCCAACAGATAAGAGTGGGTGACCTGGGTGGGACCAGGGGACCCACAGTAGAGGCCTGGCCCAGGGGATTGGGTCCCCAGGGCAAACACCAGCCCAGGAGGGGGGCCGCGGGGACCCTATTCTTTAAAAAAAAAAAAGGGAGGTAGGCCCCGGGAAATGGGATCCCCAGGGCTGAAATAGGCCTGGGAGGGGGCAGCGCAGCCCCCTCCCTTTAATAAAAAAAATATAGAAATAAAAAAAGAAAGGCCGGGCCCAGGGGATGGGGCAGCGAGGCCCACCTCCCCATTTAATAAAGGACTGGTCCCGGGGGATGGGGTCCTCGGGGCCAAAATCGGCTCAGGAAAGGGGAGCTTCGCAGCCCCCCTTCCCTAAAAAATAAAAAGGATTTTTTTTTTAAGTCTGGCAACTCACCAGAGGCCCTTCCCCTCTTCTCCACCACTCTGCAAATGCGCCTCCTGGGGCCCTGCTGGGTGGGGGATGAAATCCCCTTGCTCCAAAGGGTCCTTGAGGGCCAACAAGCCCTCATTTTATGTCAAGTAAGTCCCACACAGGAGGATTGCTGAGAAGACTTTTGAGGCCATGCCCCCTTTCTCCACCACTCTGAAAACCCGCCTCTTGGCACATTAATGGTTGGGGAATGAATTCCACTTTACTCCTGAGTGCCTCAGGACCAAAGTGGACTTCTTCCCCCAACCAGTAGTGCGCCAGGAGGCGTGTTTGCAGAGTGGTGGTGAAAGGGGACGTGGCCTTTGATGACCTCTCAGCAATCCAGCTGTGTGGATCTTACTGGAGGTAACAGGAGGGGTAGTTGGCCCCCAAGGACCCTCAAGAGCCAAGGGACTTTATCCCCCTACTAGTAGTGCACTAGGAGGCATGTTTGCAGTGTGATGGAGAAAGGGGACGTGGCCTCCGACAACCTCTCAGCAATCCTGCTGTGTGGGACTTACTGGGGTAACAGGAGGGGTAGTTTATCCACAAGGACATCCTTGGGGGCCAACTCCCCCTCCTTTCACCTCCAGTAGATAGATAGATAGATAATTTTTTATTGCACAATTAATTAAAATCATTGCAATGAGGCCACTTATAAATGTACAATATAAAATGCATATATTCCATTATTAAAAAGAGTAGAAAAAAGGATTATTTCAATCGATTGTGTGAAAAAGTTAAAAACTCTGCTAAACATGATGCTTTAAAAAGAGAAAAAACTAGACTCAGCGTTATAAGTTATAGTTCTGTGCAATGATCGGAGTCAAAAAATGCCTTTATTGCCATCAGGTATTTCAAGAAGCGTGCCGCCAGCTGTGCCGATTCGCCTTTCATGCACTCGACTAGGACAGCTTGACATGCCCGTATATTTAAAATACGCCAGATTGGGCAGAGCCAGTATATTCTCAGCGGACGCAGTGTCTCACAGATGCACAATATGTGAGTTAGTGATTCCTCTACTGCTACGCATGCTCGGCACTTAGTAGCTACGGACTCTTTGTACCCTCGCCCATATTTGTATGCCAACAGTGGGATCAATCCAAACCGCAATTTCATTAATTGTCGCTTCATTATTGGTTTTAAAGGGGAGGACAGATATGGCAAGGTCCCACTATCAATCAATCAATCAGGGAATTGTAAGCGCGCTACTCACCCGTGAGGGTCTCAAGGCGCTGAGGGGGAGGGTCCGCAGATCTGTTTAGCCGAAGAGCCAGGTCTTGAGGGTCTTCCTGAAGGTGTTCAGGGAGGGGGCGCGTCTAATGTCTGCCGGTAACTCGTTCCAGGTCTTGGCTGCAATGTGAGAGAAGGATCTTCCGCCTGCTCTAGCTCTGTGGAAGTGCAGGGTTTCGGCCAGTGCAAGGTTGGAAGATCGGAGGTTTTATTTATTTATTTATTTTTGTGTTTTATAGAGCGCGAACTTGACCCGTTATGGTATCAGAGCGCTATACAGGAATCATAGAAATGTACAATAGGCTTGGAATCACAATAATATACAAAAGGTAAAAAGGGGCAGGGTGCAGGATATATAAAGGATAGAGGACACGTATGTACAGTTTGCATTTTATAGTTGCTCGAGACAAGTCCCCAGGTTTCTAGGAGAGGTGACTAGGTAATCCGAGGGGAAGCGCTAGTCGGGAGTTGATCAGGGTCTCTGTGCTGGTTGGAGGCAACATTTAACCGAGGAATTTACCCATAAGGAAGGTTTTGGCCTCCTTTTTGAAGCATGCCAGAGAAGGGATTCTTCTGATGGCGGGCGGGAGAGAGTTCCATATTCTTGGAGCGGCCCCAAAGAATGCCCGATTGTAAGTTTTTTTTTCCGGAAGCGTGCAGGTTGTAGCAGGAGGTCTCTGGCGGATCGGGAGTTTCTGATTCGTCCGGATACCACAAGTTTCTGTACAAGATAAGCAGGGGAGTTTGAGTATAAGGCCTTGTGTGTGATGCAGGCCAGTTTAAGCTGTATTCTAGCCTCAAGAGGAAGCCAGTTCAAAGCTTTCAGGTGTGGAGAAATGTGGTCGAATTTTCTTGAGCTGGTAAGAAGTCTGGCGGCAGTGTTGAGGCAGGCTTTTAAGGGTGCCAGGGAGATCTTAGGTAAACCCGAGAGGGTAGAGCAGCCACATTCCAGTCTGGAGATGACAAGTGCTTGGACTGCCATTTTTAGGTCGGCAGTGTCGAGGAAGGGTTTCAGTTTCCTAAGGTAGCTCAGGTGGAATCTGGCTGATTTGGCCATCGCGTTGATGTGGTCCCGCAAGTTCAAATTGCTGTCCAGGGTAATTCCCAGAGATTTGGCCGAGTCCACGATGGTCGGTGGGCAATCTAAGGCTGTGATAGCCTTAATCCATGTCTGCATCTCGGGATTGGTTTTGGGGGGGGAAATTAGGAGAAATTCTGTTTTCTTTGCGTTGAGTTTGAGTTGATTGGAGGCGAGCCATTGGACAGTCACTTTCAGGGCCTCATTCAGGGAGAGAATCTCCATGAGGGATGAGGTTTTGATGTAGATCTGAGTGTCGTCAGCGTACATATGGTAGGAGATATTCGCTGTGCGTAGAACTTCGGCAGGAGGTTCAAGGTAAAGGTTGAAGAGGGTAGGGGACAGGGTTGATCCTTGAGGGACTCCAACCGTGACCAGAGAGGGAGCCGATAGGTTGCCGTTGATTAGGAATCTCTGTGATCGGTTTTGGAGGAAGGACCTAAACCATTCTAGAACGGAGCCATCCAATCCCATCCTGAGTTTGAGGCGTTCGAATAGTTTTACATGGTTGACCGTGTCGAAGGCCGAGGATAGATCTAGGAGGATTAGGATGCAGGTTTTCCCTTAGTCAAGGGCTTGGACGGCATCGTCAACGATGTGGAGCATGGTCGTTTCGGTGCTGTGCCCGGGTCTGAATCCAGATTGGAAGTCATCAAGTAGGTGGAAGTTGTTGATGTGTTGACTTAGTTGCTGTTGTACACATTTCTCCAACACTTTAGCTAAGAGAGGGATGTTGGAGATAGGTCTGAAGTTGTCGGGGGAAGCTGGATCCAGCAACGGCTTTTTCAAAATGGGGAGGACTTGGCTGGCTTTCAGAGAGTCAGGAATGGATCCCTGCCGCAGAGAGGTGTTAATTATTGCAGTCCAGCTAGGAATAATGGACTGGGCGGCGGCCGCCAGGCAGTTGGGGGGGAGAGGGTCATTAAAATGGTTGTTCGGGTTTAAGGTCGATAGGATTTTAGCGACGGAGTCTTCGTCATAGAGTTTGAAATCGGTCCAGAGTGCTTGATTTTTAGGTGAAGTCTATGGGGGCAGCGCCGGAGGAGGAGGCAGATCAGGAGGGAGTAGAGAGTATGTGGCAGCACTAAGTTCGTTTCCTAAGGCTGTGGCTTTGTCAGCGAAAAAGGAGGAGAATTCCTCGGATGATATTAAAGACTTGGGGGTTTCTTTCGCGGTTTTGGCCAGTTTATTGGATTGGTGTTTGACCAGTTCGAAGAGCTTGCGGGGTCTGTTCTTGGCGTTCCCCAGTTCAGATCTGAAGAATTCTTTTTTTGAGTTGATGATGTTCCTGTTGTAGGCATTTCTGGCCTGGCGGAGAATTTTTAGATGTGCTACAGAGGGGTGCTGTCTCCAGATTCTTTCGGATTGTCGGAGGGCTCTCCTCTCATTGTTGAGGGATCCAGTGAACCAGGGGTTCCTGTCTTTGATTTGGGTTCTCTTTAGTTTTAGTGGGGCTAGGTCGTCCAGAATGTTCGATAGTTGTAGAGTAGTGATCGTTGAGGTCACTGACCGTTGTGATATGCGAGGGGGGGGGAGGTCTGATTTGCAGCGAGCCTCCAGTTCCCTGTGGTCCAGGTTTTTAGTGTCTCTGACCCAGCGTTTAGGAATCACTGGTTGCGGTGCCCTTGTCTTGTGGGTGCCAGGTAGTAGGAAGGCGATGGCGTGGTGGTCAGACCAGTCGCAAGGGTCTATAGAGATAAGCTTGACTGTTGTTCCTTAGAGATGATCCAGTCAAGGGTGGCCTCTTTCGTATGTGTTGGGAGTGAGCAGGCTTGGGTCAGGGCTTGATCGGCCAAGAGGTCTTTGATGGCGTTGACATGAGGATCCTTGGGGTCGTTCCAGTGCAGGTTGAAATCACCAAGGAAAATATCTTTCGCATTGGAAGAGATCTTAGCTGTGATGAGTTCCATGAGGTGGTCAGTGAAGGAGTCGTTCATGCCTGGGGGGTGGTAAAAGATGTGCAAATTGCACAGTTGGGTGGAGTTGCTGCAAATGGAAAGGGCGAGGTATTCGCAGGAGTCGGTGGTATCCGCCAGAAGTTCAGTGACAAGGCCTCTGTGGTGTGAGGGCGGGTGGAGTTCCGTTGGGGATTGAGGTTGGCGAGGGAGAGTTCAGCGAGGTGAAGGAGGTTCATTAGATCCAGAATGGAGATATGGATGCTCTGAGTTAATTTGGCAGCTCTTGAGTGCAGGGTTTCGATATCCATATAAGAGGGAGGCGTTAGAGGGCAGGAGGGCGGTAGTTCAGGAGCAATACTATTGGCATGCAAAGGGGATCGGGTAGAAGGGGTGGCTCGACCTGTATCGAAGGTTTTTGGAGGCAAAACGGTCTCACAGTTAGCGTGGGGAGCTAGCGGGGAGGAGACCAAAGGCCTAGGGGTGAATCTGTTGGCAAGGCTGGGAGGTGTGCAAGAGGGGATAGGATGATCTGTGTTGGAAACCCTTAGAGGGGTAGTTTGTGGGTGGCTAGGGACGCTAGACAGGCTGGTCGGGGGGTCGGAGGGGCGGGTGTTAGTTGCCTTGTTAGTGTCGTGCACATGGTTACTGAGGAGGATAAAGAGGTCCGCAAATTTGTTAAGGTTTTTGGTTGAGGCTTGGATCAGGACAATGCCATTTTTGTAGAGGGTGATTGTGAGGTCAGCTCGCAGGGTTGCGGAGGGCGCTATTGTAAGCTTAGTGCCATGAGGAATGTTCCTGGTTGCGCGTACATTGAGGAGGTGCGCAAAGGTTTTGCGCCCGGAGGAGGTTCTTCTGGAGTAGAAGATAAGGTTGTTAATGACTGTGCCATTGTCCGCGCTGTAACGCAGGTCGGAAATCAATGTCTCAGGGTGACTTTTCAGGGTGGAATGCTTGAAAGATTTTGCAGCGGTTTTGGAGAGGTTGGGAGGGTAAACCAGAGTAAAAGAGTTTTCCCCTGTAGCAGTTAGGCTAGGACTTGCCATGGTGGCTGGGGTGGGGTACTATAGGAACGACAAGGGACAGTTAAGCAGCAGCGAGGCTGGGTCACCACCTACCAAGGCGTGGGGGAGTTGAAGTGGGCTAACTTAGCTTGGTCTCTTCAGAGCAGGGAGGTAGGGTAGCCACATCACAGCCGTGTTATGGAAAGAGGGGTGTGTCCCAAGGTGAACTGTCTTGAGTGAGTGAGCTGTCGGAATCGTTGGGGCAAAGGCCCAAGCGTACTTGCAATGGTCTGAAGAGGCCGTCTGCGAGGCTGCAGTAGAGAATGAGAGGCTGGGCCAGTCACAACGCCTCGGTCCTGGGTGACGACAAGGCAGACCGGGGCCAGTAGAGGTCTGTCCTTTTTTAGAGATCAGAAGTCAGGTCCAGGCTTCAGCAACCAAGTTGGGCTTGGCATGGAGTATCCCAAGTGAGGAAGCAGTTTAGTAAAATATCGATTCAAAAAGAGGCTGCTACTCTCGGTTTGCAGCTGTAGGGGTAGCTAGCAGGGTGAGGATAATCATGTTGATTTATTGCCGCCGCCATTTTAAAGTCAGGCAATGTAAGATAATTACATGTCTACGAGCCGCCGCCATTTTAGGGTCAGGCAGTGGTCAGCTTGCGAAGCATTTGAAATCAACCCCGATTCTGTATCTCACTCACAGAGGCTGATGGCAGTAATGCTTCCGAATAACGTTTACTTATCACCTTGTTAAAGTATGTGGCGACATCAGTGTTGAAAATAACCATAATCCCCGTATTAGTGAGGCGCCGCCATTTTAGGTCCAGGCAACCTTCAGCTAATGCTCGTTTTGATAATCCATAAGCCAGAAAAGAAAAACAGAAGAGAATACACCTGACGTGGGGCACTCCCCGGATCACCGGAGGGGCAGGGCTCCTCGCTCAAGCCACCTCCGACCAAATCGAGCGCCGACCAGATCTCCGGCAACGCTGGCAGGGGGAGAAGCCGCCGAGAGATGCCAGCTCCAGGGGAGGTCGCCGTGAGGAGAGCCGGCAATCGGGGGTCACCCACTAGCCCCCCAGGAACTCGCTCCAGCGGATGCGGGTCTTTGCATGCACATCCCTGCGGGCAGCGAAGCTCCAAGCGGGAGGGAAATGAAGTCAAAAGAGGATGCGGCACAGAAGGAGTAGCACCGGAGGTTAGGTGACCGGAGGTCAGTACCGGGCCACCGGGCTCCGGGCAGGACTGATCGGCAGGTTTCTTTTGGGTACGTGGAAGTTGATTCTGTCGTTGAGGTATTTGGGTCCGTTGTTGTGTAGGCATTTGTAGGCGTGAGTGAGGATTTTGAAAGTGACTCTTTTCTCCACGGGGAGCCAGTGGAGACTTCGTAGGTGTTAGCTGATGTGCTTGTGTCGGGGGATGCCGAGGACGAGTCTGGTGGCGGTGTTCTGTATTGTCTGGAGTTTGCGGAGTAGGGACTTGTTGATGCCGGCGTAGAGTGCGTTTCCATAGTCCAGTCTGCTGGTGATGAGTGCGTGGGTGACTGTCTTCCTTGACTATGGGGGATCCACTTGAGGGTCTTGCGGAGGATGCGGAGGGTGTTGAAGCAGCTGGAGGTGACGGCGTTGACCTGTCGGTTCATGGTGAGTGATGAGTCGAGTACGATGCCGAGGTTCTTGGCGTGGTCTAAGGGGGTAGGTGGGCTTCCGAGGGCGGTCGGCCACCAGGTGCTGTCCCATGCAGAAGGGGTGGTACCGAGGACGAGGACTTCTGTCTTCTCGGCGTTGAGCTTCAGGCTAGTATAAAGGTTTGAAGCCGAGCTTCCATGACTTAGGTTTTTTAATGTCTGCATATCGCTGTCGGCAGACAGTAACTTCGCCTGTTTTGTTAAAAGTCTTGCGGCCACTGGTATGGGTAGGGGGGCTGACCATATTTCCTTTGCTTCCAGTACCTTGACACAATGGGCTAGAAATTCGCACCATGTGGACCCTCGGGTGTTTATCATTGTCCAGATATGTTCCTTTAGTGTATTTTCTTGTGCTTTTTTAGCTTTTAGACAATACGCTATAAATCTAACTTTCAGGATCCACTTTTGGGAGGAAAGGCTGAATTCCCTACGGATTTGCGCATAAGCAGTTGCGGTCGGTAGGGGGAAGACTTTACGAAAGCAGGCCGATTGTGCTCTGTCCAGCCAAGTTGTTATCTTGTCTTTGAAGGCTATTGCACCATGGGCTACAGATTGTAAACATTTTGCCCCCATTATTCGAATTAAAGGAGTAAGATCAGGTGAACTTATGGCTTTCCTTGCTCTGCAAAAAATGCCTTCCAAGGATTGAGCTATTCCTTGCATTGCAGTGATGTGAGCGGAGGGCCGTCTTTTACGGTCGATCCACACTCCTAAATACTTATAAGTAGTCACTATCTCGATGGGTGTACCTTCGAAGTTCCATGCACCTTTCCTTTTTATTTGACGCGAGATTATCATTGCCTTTGTTTTTGCTGTATTTATTTTTAAATTGTTCTTTCTGCAGTATAGAGACAGTGCCCTTAGCAGCCGCTGTAGACCAATCTGGGTTTTGTTGAGCAATATCGTGTCGTCTGCATATTGGAGCGATTGAATTTTGGTATCAGCTAATTTGGGAGGGAACACTCATGCTTCAGCCAACCATTCCGGTAAATCAGACAAGTATAGATTAAAAAGCATAGGGGCCAATAGGCACCCTTGCTTTAAGCCTTTGTTAGTTTGTATTTTTTTAGTGGTGGAGCAGGCTGTTGTCACTCTAATCTTGACCCAGGTGTCTGAGTATAAAGCAATCAGTGCTGTTAAGAGCGTGTTATCAATGCCCCAATTTTTTTATTTCATCCATAGTCGCTGACAGGAAGCACTATCAAAGGCAGTTTGGAAATCGATGTATGCAAGATACAGGGCCCTGCCTTTTTTTGCCAATGTTGTTTCGATCAGGTTGGAAATGCAGATCAGGTTGTCTTCGATGTGTGAAACCTTTTGGAACCCTGTTTGCGTGTGAGGGATCAATTTGCACGTTTCGGCCCAAGCCGTCAGTTCTTGCAGCAGTATACTAGCGTAGCACTTCCCATCCACATCTAGGAGCGAAATCATTCGATAGTTTTCTGGGATAGATCTTGAGCCTTTTTTGTGTATTGGGACAAGCAGGGATCCCGTCCATGACTCAGGGATACTTCTTCCCAGCCTGTACTCCCAAAATAGAGGCACCATGATTTTTGCCCACTTACATGCCATCCCTTTAAAAACCATGGGCGGGATACCGTTGGGGCCTGGTGCGCCTCCAGAGCGCATCTTTTTGATAAGGTGCTGGGCTTCAACGGATGTAATTTCTTTTCGGACATCGCAGTGGACTTGCGACTCCGTACTCCAATGCACCTTATTGATGTTCCTCATAAGGGGAGTTGTGCCATTGTAACTGGATGTCTCGACATAGAGTGCTTCAATGTAATTTTCCCAAGCTGTATGCAAAATATTTGTAATTAAAGGGCGATGGGTGGGTCTACAGATCTTATTCATCTAGTTCCAGAAGCGCTTTTGATCTCGTGATTTTATAATCTCATATGCCTGGCTCCAGTGGTTTTCTTCCATCATTCTTGTATAAGAAAATCTCGCTTTTCTGTATTCTCGGCGGATATCTTTACATTTTGCCTTAAGGGATCTATATTCCGGCACTTCCTTTGTAGTTTTGCGCACAAGGTTATTTAATTTGCGTTTTATTGCTTCTATTAGTAGCTTTTGTTTTGTGAGGCAGTCATTTTCCCGGGGAAGTTGTTTGGGTCTTGAATTCGTCAGCGTTGTTAGTTTTTCCCTTGTTTCTTCAAAGAGGAGTTCCCATGATTTAATTAAGGGCAATTCGCTCTTACCCAGGGTTACTTTATTCAATATAGATTCCACTTCTGAGTTGATTTTTTCTTGGTGCTCTATTGCCCACCTTATTTTATTTATTAGTTCCAGATTTTCCTCCTCACCGATGAATTTCATTCTAGGGCGGCGACATTGCGGGGCTATGATATCACAGGTAATTATTGCGTGGTCACTTGCCACAGTAGGTGTTACCGAGAAGTCTTGAATTGCATGGAAATGGGCAATTGAAATCCAGATGTAGTCCAATGTAGCCAGTCTGAAATTTGAAAGGTGGGTATAAGCTGCTGGCGAGTCAGCGGCTGCTCTACCATTTAGGATACGAAGACCCAGGTGGTTAAAGAAAGCTAAGAGTTTGAGGCAATGATTATCTTTTCGTTGAAACTGGCCGATTATATCAAGAATAGACCAGGCGGATTCGTCCAGGGCTACCAGGGGGGAATTTAGATCTGAGGACATTAAATTGGCATTAAAGTCACCCATTAACATCCATTGGCCATCTGGGCACTGGGAATGGGGATCACTTATTAGTGGTAGCATTCTGCTTAGGGTTGCTTGGAAGGATGAAGGTAAATGCAACCTCAAATCATGGTTTGATCAATCTGCGCTGGGAAGACTGGTTTTAGCCTTTTAGCCACTTTGCTTTAACAAAAACATAGTCTCCATTTCCCTCATTTATCAGTGATACCTGTACGGCTAACGTAAATGGCTACTCCACCCGATGCGTGGCCACCTGCATGTGATGCTATGGCGTGTGATTCATAGACAGTGTAATCCAGCCAGGGTGTTGAGGACAAATCCCAGGTTTCCTGGACCGCGATGATGTCGTAACTCTGGAGATGTTGAATTGCGTCCCTCTTGCCTTCGTTGGCCATTAGGCCCCTAATATTCCAAGAGCAGATTTTCAATTTGGAGGCTGGATTTTGCTTATTAGGGGAAGACGTCGCATTGTTAGGGGCAGGGGTTTAGGGCCCATGGTAGCCAGGACCAATCTTTGCCGGTGTTCCCCTTGGTCAAGCACAGGCGTTTGCCCCCTTCTATGCCCATTGTAATTTGAATTAAGCCATCGCTACTTGGATTTATTCTCGGACCGCCTTTGATGCCATGAAGGATAGAGCCTGTTACTGGCCGAGTTGTATCCTTTCTGTTCTTTCTTTCCTGATCTTTTTGTTCTTGGGTTTCCTGCAATGCTCTGCTCTTCAGAATCGCTGGATGTTTTATGGTAGCTGGGTTCTTGATTTGAATCTCCCAATCATCCAATCACTTTTTATTCTCCCTTGGTGCATTAGCCATGGCCGGATTAGAGAAGATTATCCCTGTTGTCTCATTTATCTCACTAGGCTCCGGAGCAGATAAAGCAACGCTATCAATGCCAGTAGTTTTTATATTTTATAGGCACAGGATATTTGCTCAAAGCTTCAGGATGTTTCCTCTGTTGAGGATGTCCCACTTCCCCTGCGAGATGTATTCGGGGTATAACAGTATTTTTAAATTTTCAGAATTTTTTAGTTGGTCTACAGTGGGAGAGTTTTGTGGGGGGGCTTGCCTTCAAAGCCTCCATCGCCTCCATATTGTTTGGGGTTGGATTCCCCCGGGTATCCGGGACTTCCCAAGGTAAACTCTGTCTTACTGCCTGTGGATGTACATTGCTCCTGGTCTTGTAGTAAGGCAGTGATAGATCATCGGTGTATGTTTGGGTAGACTTCCCTTCCCTGTTATTTATATTTGCACTTACTATGGATCTTTGATTTTCTTGGAGTGGAGGCTCCTTAAAGACTGTTATTGATGTGGGATCAAGTTTATTTATTTTACTCAGTTTAGGTTTTCCTTGGAGGATGCTGTTCTTATTTGAGTTGTCCACTTCGGTCGCTGGTGACCGCCGGATTCTAAGATTTCTTATCGATCTATCAACGGTCCTTACTAATTTGGTGGTTACCCCCTCCTGCGATCCAAGTTGGTGGAAATCATCCGTATTTGTTTCAGGGAGTTCCTTTTGCATATGCCTTAAATCGTCGACTTGTTTTCCTTGTGCATTATCCGTTTAGTGCCATGGCACTGGGTAATTCACAGCCTGCTGTGAGGTTTGATGTTCCGTAAGGCATTCTTGAGCGCATGGGGTTGTGATTTCGCTTTCGGTTCTACCATCCTGTTGTTTTCCTATGGTTTTATTATTTAATTTTGGTTTTTGAGGAGAGTTAATATCCACAATGTGTTCCTTATTTTCCAACTGAAGCCAGTGCATGATGGGCCCTTCCTTATGGCTTTTGCCTTTATTCGATTTATTTGATTTTTTCAATTTTTTCTTATTTTTTTCTAGATAGATGTTGAAATTCCGAAGTTGTGGATTTCGACTTAGAAGTTGTTTCGGAGCTTATGTCTGGATGATGAGAGGGTTTTCTTTCAAGTTGTGGGTCAGATTTTGGATCCGGACCATTGTGATTTGATACGTGTTTAGTGCTACTTGCGTCATGCCTGGAAATTTCCTGTAATTTCTCCGATCTGGCCTGGTTGCCATTAGACCTTATCTCAAGGTTAGTGGATATTATCGGGGAATCGTCTGCACTTGTTCTGTTTGTTTGATCCCCCATAGTCCCGGAGGGCTCATGCAAGGCTTTATTCCCGTTTGATAGTGAATCATTCATACTTGAATTCAACTTTGAGCTTTGCTGGAGAGTGAAGGTTGTTTTTTGGTGCCGCCTAATAACCTCTCTCTTAAGGTCTTTGACTAGGGTGCTCATTACCTCAGGCAACTTTTCCAGGTTCTGTAGTATAGGGTTGCATCCGCAGCCCTCCTGTTTAACCGTTAATTCCGTGCATGCCTGGGCTCTATGAATCAAGGAGTTTAAATGTCCGAGCTTTGAATCCAATCCTGAGATTAAGCCAGCGACTGTTTGTAATATGTTTATTTGGGTGTCAAGCTTATCGGCATGCATAATGGCCGCATTTGCCATTGAAATCAGGGCGTCATTAATCAGTGCAAGGTGATTCTCGATTTTTTGAGATAGTAAGCCGCTTTCCTGTTCGATTATGGGAAGAACAATGGTCCTTGGATCTTTTACGTGAGAGAAGAGGCTTGAGTCTGAAAGATTTGGACTCCAGTTGGGTAAGAAGTGTCGTTTAATGGACTCAGCAGGCTCAAGGGAAGGTGAAAGGTGCTCCAATTGAGGCTTTGGAGAATCACTGTATTTACCGATGCTGTCTTCTAGCTGAAGAAGAGGATCCTCTCTTATCACTGAGGTTATAATGCCGGGCTGTTGGTTGGGCTGTTCCCCACTGTTTCCAATATGATTGTTGTCACTGTAGGCGGGTTGGTGGTCAATAAGCTTTGAAGGTAATGCAGGGGAGATATTCATGTTTATCTGATAGTTTGGACTATGTGTCTCTAGGTTGGTGCCGGTTGGATTTGCGGCCATTATTGCTGCCCTTATTTCTTATGGAACCTTTTCACTGGCATTAGAACATGTTGATTTACATTTTGGGCCAGGCAATAAGGCATTATTTGGTGTTGATTCAGTTGCCTGACAGTATGTTTTCGAGAGCCATCGCTGAGACGGAGAGTCCAAATTTGGCTGCTGCTGTTGGATGCTTGCTGGTTGTAGTGCCTTTGTATTAGGGGGGTTGATTCCCTCTTTCAGGTGAGCCACTTTTGTGGGCTCAGCAATTCGATTTTTTAGGTTGTTAGGCCGGGTCAAGCCTTGGTCAGCCATTATTTCTGGTGCTTTTTTCTCTGTGATAATAATTATTTCAGGGGACAGTGGAACGTTTGGTTGTGACCTTTGTCCGAGTTCCTCATATTTGTTAGCATTTGTGGCTGTGCTGGTGGTGCTTTTGAAGCTGAAGGTGTTTACTATTTTGCCAGATTTACCTTTCGGCGTTATTTGGTATAGGTAAGATCTTATGTCGCTACTGCCGTTGGGGGGTTTCTTGTAAGCTTTAGCGTCATTGCAAATTACAATATTTTCACTCAAGTTTATGATGTTTTCACTCAAGTTTATAGTTGTTGTGGGTGACAGCTCCTCCATTTGCTGCCCCGCCCTGGGGGTTACCCCAAGTTTTGTACACCCTCTCCCTTGGGGGTATAGCATTTTGTTTTTTAGCCGCCTTGCAGACTTATGTGGGTGATAATTGTCTTGGTGCTGGGCCAGGCCTGAGTTTCTTGTCCGCATCGTTAATCTATGCTCTATGCTCTTGTGGGGGGAGGGGTGGGGGGCCAGGTGATGGTCGGGACTAGATGAACCCCTTCCCGATCACTCCTCTTCACCTGGTCCACCCCTCTCACCTCCTGGTCCTGGTGGCCAAGCTGCTCTATAAATCCCCACAGCCACTGCCCCCCGAGACAGGGCTGCACTCTTGCAGCAAAAGAATGGGCAGTTCACACCAAGATTGTGCCGTAATTTATCTTCAAGGGATTCTCCGCTCACACAGGTACGCGCCCAGGGGAAAGTTTGTGCTGCTCATATGCTGCTCATAGTCAATTATTGCCTCTCGTAAAGATTAGTTGAGGCAGTACAGATTCCTGTAGCAATGTTCCTTCAAAAAAACGATAAACCAGTGGGGGTGCTGCCGATAACACAAAGCGGTGTGGCTGGGGAAAGCAGGGGGGTAGGCAAAGGCAGAGACAAGCAAAAGCATCCAGCGAACGCCTATGCCCCCCGCAGAGCCAAATCTCACCTGGCTCTCCTGAACTCAGCCACCTGCCAGCTGGGAAGCTCTTGCTTGAAAGAGACCGCTGACCGCTGGCCGCTACCGTCACCCCTCCGGCCTCAGCGGCAGTGAAACCGGCATTCCACCCAGCTCCTGACGATCCAGCTGCTCGCCGTGAGGGCCGGGGGTGGGGTCAGACTCCGAGCTCTGGAGGGTCCTTGAGGGTCCAAATGGAGCCAACCCGTGCTTCCCTCACCTGCCGCTTGACCACCGGGCACCAAGCACCACGCCCCCCCTCAGACGCAGCTTTCAGACTTTTCCGGCGGTGCAGTGCGGCACGGTGCCACCGCGGCCCCCAGGCTCTTCGGGCGCGGTTTCAGGCTTCCGAGGTTTCAGAGGTTTCAGACTCCCGCAGCTTCAGCGGTGCAGTGCAACGTGCTGGGAACGGAGCAGGCAATAGCGGAAGCGGAAGTCCAACTCTAGTCAGGTGAGCAGGTACCAAACTGGAAAGCGTTAATTAGCCTCCAGTAAGTCCCACAGAGTGGAATTGCCAAGAGGTCCTCAGAGGCCACGCCCCCTTTCTCCACCACTCTGCAAACGCTCCTTCTGGCACACTACTGGTTACTCCTGACGGACCTTTAGGGCCAAGAAGTCCTCCTGGTACCTCCTGTAGGTCCTACACAGCGGTATTCCTGAGAGTTGGTCGGAGGTCCAGCCCCCTTTCTCCAACACTCTGAAAACGCGACTACTACTTAAAAAAAAAACATAGAAATTAACTGAAAAAAACATAGGTTACAGGGACGTTATAGTTAGGATTAAGCATGTAAAAATCCTTAGAAATTCACTGGAAAAATACAAAGGTTACAGGGACGTTATAGTTCAGAAATGGAATAAAAAAAACCTTAGAAATTCATTGATAAAATCAAATGTTACAGGAATGTTATAGTTAGGCTCAGGTTTCACTCCTACAAAACCAGTGAAAATCAGCAGTTATAGTTAGCTGAGCTAACTACCTCGCGCCCCCCGCAATGCACTGCTTATGACCTCACTCATGACATGGTCAGTGACATCACTGATGACATCTCAAATGACATCACTGATAACATCACTAATGACATCAACCATTGCACTGATGCACCCACTCACACCACAATAGAACCTTTCATACTCCCACTCCCACACAACCATTCACAGACCCATACCAGTACTTACACACCCACTCACTGATTCATAGACCTACACACACATCCACTCACTCACCCATACAGCCACTCATACACCCACTCAGTCACTAATACAACCACTGACATATCTACTCATACACCCATACAGCCACTCAGACACTGAGGCAGTCACTGATAGAACTACTCACACACCTATTCACTCACCCATACAGTCAATCACACAGCCACTTACTCACCCATACAAATACACACACACACCCATTCACTTACTCATAACAATACTAATACATACTCATTCACCTATACAGTCACTGATATAATCGCACACTCATCCATACAGCCACTCTCACATTTACTCAATCACCCATACAGTCACTTATATACCCCATTACTCACCTTTACTGCCTTTCACATACCCAGTTACTAACCCATATGCCACTGACACATCCACTTACCCACTCACACAGCCATACACACACTCACTCATCCATACAGCCCCTCACACATGCACTCACTCACCCATTCAGCCCACTGACTCACCCACTCACTCATCCATACAGGCAGTCACACACACCCTCGCTCACCCACACAGTCACTCAGACAACCATACAGGTACTCTGACAACCAATCACTCACCAAAACAGCCACTCCACATACCCACTTACACACACACACACACAGCCACTTAGACACCAACTGACAGGCTGATATAGAAATTCACACAACCAGTCACTCAGCCATACATTCACTGAGACACTTAATTACTCACATATACAGTCAGTCACACACCCACTGAATCATCCATACAGGCACTCATACATCCACTGATTCACCAATGCACCTTGGTATATATATTTAACACTCACAAACATTTTCAAAACACTTACAGTCACCGGATGATGTCATCAGTGATGTCATTTGAAATGTCATCAGTGATGTCACTGACCATGTCATGAGTGATATAATATGTGAGGTCATAAGCAGTGCATTGCGGTAGGCATGAGTTATAGTTAGCTAAGCTAACTATAACTGTTGATTTTCTCTGGTTTTGTACGAGTGAAACCTGAGCTTAACTATATCGTCCCTGCTGTTATGTCACTGACCATGTCATGAGTGATGTAAAATCTGAGGCCATAAGCAGTGAATTGTGGGGAAAGTTATAGTAGCTCAGGTAACTATAACTTCAAAATTTCACTGGTTATCTATGAGTGAAATCTGAACCCAACTATAACATCTCTGTAATCTTTGTTTTTTTAGTGAATTTCTAAGGTGTTTTTAATTCTATCTCCTAACTCTAATGCCCCTGTAACCTTTGGTTTGTTTTTTTCAGTGAATTTTTAAGTTTTGTTTTCATGTTATTTGCTAACTATAACATCCCCTTAACTTTTGTTTTTTTCAGTAAATTTCTACATTTTTTAATGCTATTTCCTAACTGTAACGTCTCTGTAACCTTTGATATTCTAAGGTTTTTCAAAATTTTATTTCCTAACTGTATTCTGTAACCTTTGAAAGTGAGTGTGTGACTGAGTGAATGAATGTCTCAGTGGGTGTTTGAATGAGTGGGTAAGTATCGCAATGGGTGTGTGAGGGGCTGTGTGAGTGTCTGAGTGGGTCTGGGAGTGGCTGCATACGTGTCTCACTGGGTGTGTAAATGGGTGTGAGAGTGTCTGAGTGGGTCTGTGAGTGGGTGTGTGAGTGTCTAAGTGGGTGTCTGAGTGAGTGCATGAGTATCTGAGTGGGCCTGTGAGTGGGTGTGAGAGTGTCTGAGTGGGTTTGCGAGTGCCTCCATGAGTGTATGAGTCAGTCTATAAGTGAGTGCTTGAGTGGGTCTGTGAGTCAGTGCATAAGTGTCTGAGTGGGTCTGTGAGTGAGTGTAGGTATCTGAATGGTTCTATGAGTGGGTGCATAAGTATCTGAATGGGTCTGTGAGTGGCTGTGACAGTGTCTGAGTGGTTCTGTGAGTGGGTGCATGAGTGCCTGAGTGGCTTTGTGAGTGGCTGTGACAGTGTCGGGTGCTTTAGTGAGTGGGTGCATGAGTGCCTGAGTGGGTCTATGATTGTGTGTGAGAGTGTCTAAGTAGGTCTGTGAGTGGGTGTATGAGTGGGTCTGTAAGTGGGTGTGTGAGTATCTGAGTGGGTCTGTGAGTGGGTGTATCAGTGTCTGAGTGTTTGTCAATGGGCGCATGAGTGGCTGAGTGTGTGAGTGGGTATCTAAGTGTCTGTGTAGGTACATCTGTAGCTTTGTCAGTGACTGGATCACAGCAGAACTGCACCTTCCCCTTCATCAAAAAAGAGTCCACAGTTTTGCACAAAATATCTACCCAAGTGGAGTACTTTCTACTGGTTAATTACTAAGTGCTAGCTCCTTGGGAAAATACGCAGTATGTTTTCTACACTTTAGCTGCATAATGGAGCATGAGGAAATGTCACCAGTGACCTTTTGCACATTTTGGAAATGTGACTTTTCCTCGTGTGTCTATATCAAGAAAATTGTGATAACATAATCTTCCTATAGAGAAGACGACAAGAGTACAAAGAGGTAAATCTCCACAAAACAGGGTTCCTTCCTATTAACTATATGAAGTAAGTGCTTCTTTGTTTGGTGAAGATGTCCTCATATTCCTCAGCATCAGGAACGTGTCACCAAAATCAGCAGGGAAAGACCTGGGGGGCCTTTTGGTAAGCTGTCCATTATCCTGGCAAAATGCAGGAAGGCCATTGCTTACTACTAAGGTGGACAGGGCGGGGCCAAACGGGCAGAGCTTCAGGTGATTTTGCACATTTGCATACTCGTAGTCATTTAAAGGGAGAACCATGGACTCTGCTCTCACCAGGTAAGGATAAGAAAGAACCCAGTCGTCACAGTCATTAAACATTGTGCTCCAATAAATCAACAATTCATTCACCTCCACGAAGCGTTTCAGATCGCCTTTCAATGTAGAATTGCAAAAAAAACACACTTGCTTTGCCTTTGTCAAGCCCAGGAGGTCAAGATCATTTGTCCTTTACAGAAGTTGAGCTTCAATTGGGGCATCTGCTACCTTTATATATTTAATAGGTGTAATTTCTGTAAAAATTAAGCAGGTCCTCATGACAGGTCACCTTGCTGGGCAGGCACCTCAGGAGATAGCAGGAGTCGGCCCTGAGGAGTTGTGGTCCATTATTGCTCCAGGCCATGCAGCCCTTCTCTTTTAATTAGTAAGAGCCGGCCCTGGGAAGTTGTAGTCCCCAGGGCTATATATAGCCCGGGAAGAGGGCCACATGGCCCCCTCCCACTTATATATATTACGTAGGCCCCGGGGAGGTGGTGATCCCCGGGGCCTGGGGGTCCGTGTGGCTCCCCTTTAATTATTTGTATTTTGATTCAGGGAGGTGGTGGTCCCTGGGGCTTCAAACAGCATAAAAAATAAAGCCCCGGGGAGGTGGTGGTCCCCTGGGCTCAATGGGCACACTGGAGGGGGATAAGTGTGGCCCCTCCCATACTGGTGGTGGTCCCCGGGGCTCAATTGAGCCCTAGGAAGGGGCCCCCTGTGCCCCCTCCTTATTTTAATACCCCAATCTGACACCAAGACCTGGCCCACCTGGGGGGCTATACTGTAAACAAGAATGGGAGATTGCACTTGTTTTTTTATTATTATTCTTACTTCAGATTCACAACTCCGTCGCTATTTCGCTGCAAAAAATGTATGCTTTTTTGCCCCAGCGCTAGGGGGGCAGGGTATTCCTACCCTTCCCCCTTTTGTTTATTTTTATGTTTTTATTCAGGGACTCTGCTGAGGCCGAGTCCAAAGATTGCTGCTAATACTTCCTGGGTTGAAGTGTTGGCAACCAATCAGATCTCTGCATGAGATCGGGAGGATTTGCAGAGGGGTCGCGTCCCTATATATACAAATGTGGTTTTCTTTTAAAAACTCTAAAACTGCTGAATGGATTTATACTAAATAACAGAAGCATTGGAAATGCAATAGGTCTTGTATTTGTTTAAGTTGGAGCTATTGGCATTGTAAATGGCAATGTTTTTTTCCCTATGTGTTATGGAATGTATGTATGTGGTGTGCAGTAGTATTATGTGGGTTGTATTGTGGAATTGTGTGGAGTGGATTTCTGTAGTAGAATTATATGGCATGGTGTGCTGTGGAATTATGTGGATAGTAATTATGTGGTATTGCGTGTAGTGGACTTATGTGGAGTGGGATTGTGTTTTATAGAGTGTATTTTGTTTTGTGGAGCAATGTTTTTTAAAGGACACTGACAAAAGCTAATCAGAAGCCAGAGGTGGGCTGTAAGACCCCTAAGTAAATGCAGCATGTCGAGAGACAGCACATGAGCTGCCTAGGCTCAGCATAAAAATGGAAGGTTTGGGCCTGGCAAGTAGGTTAACTTGCCAGGTCGAAATGGCACGAGCTACACTCTAATTGGCTGCCAACACTCCAAACCAGGAACTGTTGGCAGCCATTTTGTGACTCGGTTACCGAGTCAGAAGAAAAGTGTGCAAAAAAGGATGAAAAACAAGAAAAGGGGGCAGGGTAGGAACACCCTGACCCCCTAGGCCTGCTCAGGGGGTCCCACAAGGACCCCCAGGGCCACCACCAAATTTTTTTTTTTATAAACAAAATTTCGAAGTCGCGCAGGGTGCGCGACTCCGGGCGAGAACATTTTTAAAAAATGAAGCGCGGGCTCCCGCACTTCGTTTTTCAAAGCCTCTGGGTGGGCCAGGTCCCGGGGGCACTCAGCAAATAGTTTGCGGGGCCCGCGGGGGCAGCCCGCAGCCCCGGGGACTGCCACCTCCCCGGGGCTAATTTTAATGTATGCGGGGGGCACTGTGGCCCACCGCAGCCCAGGGGACCGCCACCACCACGGGGCTGTTACAAAAAAAATGCGTGGGGGGGGGTCCCAATCCCCCCACGCTGCCCCGGGGACCACCACCTCCCCGGGGCTTTGATAATAAATCGCGGGGGGCACGCGGCTCCCCTGCAGCCCCGGGGTCCGCCACCTCCCCGGGGCTCTATTTAAAAAAAAAAAAATTATGTGTGTGGGGGGAAAGAGCCCCCCCAGACGCCCCGGGGACCACCACCTCCCCGGGGCACTAAAAATTGAAATTCAGGGGTCCGTTACAGACCCCCAAGCCCCGGGGATCACCACCTCCCCGGGGCTTTAGAAATGTTGGAAGGGGGGCTTCGCGGCCCCCCTCCAGGAGCCCATAGTGGCCCTGGGGACTGCCACCCCCCAGGGTGGGCTCCTGCAATGTCCTGGGGTGCCCATCCCCGGGACATTGCTGTTTGCTATGACAGGGCGGGAGCACGGCTCCCGCCCTGCCATAGCAAACTCTGCTTTGCTTCGTTGAAGCGATAGCAGGGAAACCTGCTCTCGCTTCAACGAAGCAAAGCAGGATTGCTTTTGGGCAAGGGGAGCTGCATGTCAGCAGCTCCCCTTGCTCAAAAGCAATGCCGGCTCCCACAGGAGGTGGGGAGCCGGCGGGACTGGGGGGGCATTGGGGCTCCCCCCACGGTCCCCAACGAGTGGCCATGCCCCGGGGGATGGGGTCCCCGGGGCCAAAAATGGCCCAGGAGGGGGGCCACGCGGTCCCCCTCCCTTAAAAAAATAAATAAATAAAAGGATTGGCCATGCCCCGGGGGATGGGGTCCCCGGGGCGCATATAAATTAATGGAAGTGGACACTTTTTTTTTCACCAAAGTTTGGAGTCGCGACCCTAGCGCGGCGCTCAGCGCGACCCCCTAGTGTGACCGCGAGGAGTGCGTGGCCCCTTAGTGTGAACGCGATGGGTGCGCGGCTCTCAGCGCGGCCCCTAGTGTGAACGCGATGGGTGCAAGGCTCTCAGCGCGGCCCCTAGTGTGAACGCAATGGGTGCGCGGCTCCCAGCGCGTCCCCTAGTGTGAACGCGATGGGTGCGCGGTTTCTTTAGGCACGATGGGTGCGCGACGCCAAGCAAAAATAATTAAGATTTTTTTTTTAAAAGCTTGGTTATATGTTGGGTTATTGGGTGGCTCTGAAAGAGCCCTTGTTTTCATTGGGAGATTGTTGTAGCTACATGTAAGTGCGGATGCAGAGCTTCAGGTTGTTGAGAAACACTCTGTTGCCTTGATCAGTGAAGTGTACTCCATCACTTCTGTAGATGCCATCCATATAGAAACGTAGATTGTAGTTATAGATGGAGCCCATCCTATGGTCTCTGAGGTAAGCAGAAACAGCTTTATTGACATTTTTCTAGCTTTCTCAATCTGAGGACAAAATTGATTGGACCACTTCCATTTCTGTCTTTGGCATATGTTGGAGTATACAAAGACAGTTTGGGGGAAAAGTGACATCAATTCTGCAAAGGTGTCCTTCATTAGCATTTCCAGACCTACCCCAGTCAATGTGCCTAGGTCATTGCCACCACAGTGCACAATCATGAGGTCAGGGGGCTGGAGATGCAAAAAGGTTTTAACCAAAGGCATCAATTGATGCCACTTTAATCCTCTCTGTCCAATCCATTTAATGTCTACATTTTGCAAAGCTAGGTCTTTGTCAATACCTCTGCGTTCAGCATACCTTTTGCACCAGAAAACATAGCTGTGCCCAACAATCCACACTGAAAGCATCTTGAAGGGATGATTGGAAGTAATGAAAAGATGTCTGTAGCTGAAGTAGTCAGTTGGTAGAATGAGAGGTATGTAAAATGGTGGACAAGATGCTGTTTTTAAGAAAGTAGAGAATTGATTGGCTGTTTAAGAACTTTGTACATTCAAAAATAGGGTGCATTTTACTTTCTTTAAAAACAGGTTTCTTACTGGTTAGTAAAAAAGTTTGAAAGGTACAGTAGAAAGGATAAGGTCATATTTTGCACAGTCAACCACACCTGCTGTTTGCATTTGCAACATTGTGTGGTGAACTTGAAAATATGGTGAACTTGTGACCTGTCACTTCAGTTGAATGTTCCATGAACAGTTACTAAGGAAACTGGCATTAAGCAGAATGGGGGTAGAAGTCAGTTGCTAAGGGTTATTATGTGTAACCAATAGAAATGTGTTTTATAATTTGAAAAAGTCTGGGAAGCAATGTAATTTGTTACTTATGTGTATTTGTATGGAGAAAGAGAGGGAAACCTTGCCATTACTGTTTTTACCTTGCTGAGTCTGGTGCATTATATTGATTGTGTGTTAAAGAAAATCCTGTGAGAGTTTGTGAGATTTTACATTCAACACATTTATTTGCAAGGTGAGTTATAAATTTGTGTGGTTTATTTAAAAAAATGTAACATTATTCTAAAACTGTGTTGTTTGATATATATTATTAAATGTAGAGATGTATATTGGAGTTTGTTTCATTGTACTTAAATTTTGTTTAAAAAAAAGTCTGTACAGTAATATGTGTATTTTTTAAGATGATTATTGATGTCATTAATTAGGCTTTTTTTTTTAAGTCTGTACAAAGGTATAGTTGAATGATGCCGCATATTTTTAGATAGTTGGTTGAAGATGCAGCACAAATGTGTAGTTTGAAAGATGTTCGTATAAGGTGTAATTTATTAGGCTTCATTTTTTGTTGTCTCTACAAAGGTATAGTTGAATGAAGCTGCATAATTACAGATAGTTTGGTAAAGATGCAGCACAACTGTGCTGTTTGAAAGATGTTCATATAAGGTGTTAATAATTCGGTTTCTTTTATTAGTTTGTACAAAGGTAAAGTTAAATGATGTCACATATTTTAAGATAGAATGGTGAAAAAAAGGTGCTGTTGATTAGGCTTCTTTTTGTAGTCTGAAAAAAGGTATAGTTGAATGATGCCACATAATTTTAGATACAAAGGTGAAGATGTAGAATAAAAGTGTGGTTTTAAAAATGCTCATAAAAGGTGTTGTTAATTAGCCTTCTTTCTTAAGTCTGTTGAGAGGTATAGTTTAATGATGTCGCATATTTGTAGATAGAATGGTGAAGATGTAGCTCAAAAGTAAACCACCACATATTACCCTTGCAGGCATGTTGTACTTATCTACTTAATTAGATAATATGTAATGACTCATCTATGTGTTCAGATTGTATTTCTACAGTTAAATGTATGCTTAGTGAACTATTGAGAGGCTGCTTGACCGATTAGAGGAGTGCAAAGGTAGTGACTAGGTGATTTTAAAACTGCATGAGTAATGATTGACTGATTCCATATTCTGCTATCACCCAGTTAGTATCCAAGCACTCATGAAATCACTCTGCCACTACCCAAACACTTATGAAATCACCCAGGCACTACCCATGCACTCTCCCAATCAGCTAAGCACTACCCATGTAGTTATGCAATAAACCAAGCACTTATAAATTCACCATGCACTCTCCTTGCAGTACTCTAATCATCCAGTCAGTACCCATGTACTCATGCAATGACCCAGGCACTAACACATGCACTGCTACAAACCCCTGTGCGCTACCCTGTAATCACTTAGACACTACTCATTCACTCCTTCAATTACGCAGGTAGTACCCATGCAGTCCAGCAAGCAGCCTGTCACTCCCCATGCACTCCTCCAATCACCCAGCCAGTACTATGTACTTATCCAATCACTCCGCAAATACCCAAGCACTTATAAATTCACCATGCACTCTCCTTGCAGTACTCTAATCATTCAGTCAGTACCCATGTACTCATGCAATGACACAGGCACTAACAAATGCACTGCTACAAACCCCTGTGCACTACCCATGCAGTCCTGTAAACACCTAGAAACTACTCATTCACTCCTTCAATTACCCAGGTAGTACCCATGCAGTCCAGCAATCACCCTGTCACTCCCCATGCACTCCTCCAACCACCCAGCCAGTACCATGTACTTATCCAATCACTCCGCCAATACCCAAGCACTTATAAATTCACCATGCACTCTCCTTGCAGTACTCTAATCATCCAGTCAGTACCCATGTACTCATGCAATGACCCAGGCACTAACACATGCACTGTTACACTCCCCTGTGCACTCCCCATGCAGTCCTCTAACCACCTATACACTACTCATTCACTCCTTCAATTCCCCAGGTACTACCCATGCAGTCCAGCAATCACCCTGTCACTCCCCATGCACTCCTCCAATCACCCAGCCAGTACTATGTACTTATCCAATCACTCCGCCAATACGCAAGCACTTATAAATTCACCATGCACTCTCCTTGCACGACTCTAATCATCCAGTCAGTACCCATGTACTCATGCAATGACCCAGGCGCTAACACATGCACTGCTACAATCCCCTGTGCACTACCCATGCAATCCTCTAACCACCTAGACACTGCTCATTCGCTCCTTCAATTCCCCAGGTAGTACCCATGCAGTCCAGCAATCACCCTGTCACTCCCCATGCACTCCTCCAATCACCCAGCCAGTACTATGTACGTATCCAATCACTCCGCCAATTCCCAAGCACTTATAAATTCACCATGCACTCTCCTTGCAGTACTCTAATCATCCAGTCAGTACCCATGTACTCATGCAATGACCCAGGCACTAACACATGCACTGCTACAATCCCCTCTGCACTACCCATGCAGTCCTCTAACCACCTACACACTACTCATTCACTCCTTCAATTCCCCAGGTAGTACCCATGCAGTCCAGCAATCACCCTGTCACTCCCCATGCACTCCTCCAATCACCCAGCCAGTACTATGTACTTATCCAATCACTCCACCAGTACCGAAGCACTTATAAATTCACCATTCACTCTCCTTGCAGTACTCTAATCATCCAGTCAGTACCCATGTACTCATGCAATGACCCAGGCACTAACACATGCACTGCTACAAACCCCTGTGCACTACCCATGCAGTCCTGTAATCACCTAGACACTACTCATTCACTCCTTCAATTACCCAGGTAGTACCCATCCAGTCCAGCAATCACCCTGTCACTCCCCATGTACTCCTCCAATCACCCAGCCAGTACCATGTATTTATCCAATCACTCCGCCAATACCCAAGCACTTATAAATTCACCTTGCACTCTCCTTGCAGTACTCTAATCATCCAGTCAGTACCCATGTACTCATGCAATGACCCAGGCACTAACACATGCACTGCTACAATCCCCTCTGCACTACCCATGCAGTCCTCTAATCACCTACACACTGCTCATTCGCTCCTTCAATTACCCAGGTAGTACCCATGCAGTCCAGCAATCACCCTGTCACTCCCCATGCACTTCTCCAATCACCCAGCCAGTACTATGTACTTATCCAATCACTCCGCCAATACCCAAGCACTTATAAATTGACCATGCACTCTCCTTGCAGTACTCTAATCATCCAGTCAGTACCCATGTACTCATGCAATGACCCAGGCACTAACACATGCACTGCAACAATCCCCTGTGCACTACCCATGCAGTCCTCTAACCACCTACACACTACTCATTCGCTCCTTCAATTCCCCAGGTAGTACCCATGCAGTCCAGCAATCACCCTGTCACTCCCCATGCACTCCTCCAATCACCCAGCCAGTACTATGTACTTATCCAATCACTCCGCCAATACGCAAGCACTTATAAATTCACCATGCACTCTCCTTGCACGACTCTAATCATCCAGTCAGTACCCATGTACTCATGCAATGACCCAGGCGCTAACACATGCACTGCTACAATCCCCTGTGCACTACCCATGCAATCCTCTAACCACCTAGACACTGCTCATTCGCTCCTTCAATTCCCCAGGTAGTACCCATGCAGTCCAGCAATCACCCTGTCACTCTCCATGCACTTCTCCAATCACCCAGCCAGTACTATGTACTTATCCAATCACTCCGCCAATTCCCAAGCACTTATAAATTCACCATGCACTCTCCTTGCAGTACTCTAATCATCCAGTCAGTACCCATGTACTCATGCAATGACCCAGGCACTAACACATGCACTGCTACAATCCCCTGTGCACTACCCATGCAGTCCTCTAACCACCTACACACTACTCATTCACTCCTTCAATTCCCCAGGTAGTACCCATGCAGTCCAGCAATCACCCTGTCACTCCCCATGCACTCCTCCAATCACCCAGCCAGTACTATGTACTTATCCAATCACTCCGCCAATAACCAAGCACTTATAAATTCACCATGCACTCTCCTTGCAGTACTATAATCATCCAGTCAGTACCCATGTACTCATGCAATGACCCAGGCACTAACACATGCACTGCTACAATCCCCTCTGCACTACCCATGCAGTCCTCTAACCACCTATACACTACTCATTCGCTCCTTCAATTCCCCAGTTAGTACCCATGCAGTCCAGCAATCACGCTGTCACTCCCCATGCACTCCTCCAATCACACAGCCAGTAATATGTACTTATCCAATCACTCCGCCAATACCCAAACACTTATAAAGTCACCATGCACTCTCCCTTCAGTACTCTAATCATCCAGTCAGTACCCATGTACTCATGCAATGAGCCAGGCACTAACACATGCACTGCTACAAACGCCTGTGCGCTACCCATGCAGTCCTGTAATCACCTAGACACTACTCATTCGCTCCTTCAATTACCCAGGTAGTACCCATGCAGTCCAGCAATCACCCTGTCACTCCCCATGCACTCCTCCAATCACCCAGCCAGTACCATGTACTTATCCAATCACTCCGCCAATACCCAAGCACTTATAAATTCACCATGCACTCTCCTTGCAGTACTCTAATCATCCAGTCAGTACCCATGTACTCATGCAATGACCCAGGCACTAACACATGCACTGCTACAATCCCCTCTGCACTACCCATGCAGTCCTCTAACCACCTAGACACTACTCATTCGCTCCTTCAATTACCCAGGTAGTACCCATGCAGTCCAGCAATCACCCTGTCACTCCCCATGCACTCCTCCAATCACCCAGCCAGTACTATGTACTTATCCAATCACTCCACCAATACCCAAGCACTTATAAATTCACCATGCACTCTCCTTGCAGTACTCTAATCATCCAGTCAGTACCCATGTACTCATGCAATGACCCAGGCACTAACACATGCACTGCTACAATCCCCTGTGCACTACCCATGCAGTCCTCTAACCACCTACACACTACTCATTCGCTCCTTCAATTCCCCAGGTAGTACCCATGCAGTCCAGCAATCACCCTGTCACTCCCCATGCACTCCTCCAATCACCCAGCCAGTACTATGTACTTATCCAATCACTCCGCCAATACCCAAGCACTTATAAATTCACCATGCACTCTCCTTGCAGTACTCTAATCATCCAGTCAGTACCCATGTACTCATGCAATGACCCAGGCACTAACACATGTACTGCTACAATCCCCTGTGCACTACCCATGCAGTCCTCTAACCACCTACACACTACTCATTCGCTCCTTCAATTCCCCAGGTAGTACCCATGCAGTCCAGCAATCACCCTGTCACTCCCCATGCACTCCTCCAATTATGCAGGCATTACCCATGTACTCATACAAGCACCTATGTAGTCCTATAGTATATAGTGTATAGTTCAATAATATTTAAATTAATTCTCATATTCTTTTTTTCAGATATTCTTCATTATTATTACGAAAGACTTACAATGACAAAAAAAAACGGAAAAGAGAAAATAAGAAAAGAAACAATACTATTTAAAGAAAAGATAACAGCAGGAATTAGGGGCCAGATGTAGCAAACAAATTGCGTTCACAAACGCCAAAATTCTGCGAATTTCGGCGTTTGCGAACGCAATTTGCTTAGTGGTATGTATTAAGGCAAAACTGCCTCGCAAAATAAGGAATCGCAAAATTTGCGATTCCTATTTTGCGATTGCATTTAAGGAATCGCAAATTGCGATTCCTTAAATCCAATGTAAGAAGCACCAAAAAGTGCAATTTGGCCTTAAGGAATCGCAAATTACCACCAACTCGAAGTTGGTGGTAATATGCATTTCTTTGAAAAATGCACTTTTTAGCATTTTCACAGTGCCATATGGCGCACATACATGCCCTTAGGGCATGTATGTGCGCCACATGTCACACATGCATATTTCAGGGTGCAACAGGGTGTCAAAAGGACACCCTGGCACCCTTGAAATTGCATTCTCAATTTGCGATTCTCTAATTGCGATTCGCAAATTGAGAATGTCTTCCCATTCATTCCTATGGGCCTCTACGCCCATAGGAATGAATGGGAAAGTATTCATTAATTGCGAATCGCAATTTGCAATTCGCAATTAAGGAATATTAAGGAATCGCAATTATTATTGCGATTCCTACATACATAGCATTTTGCGATTCCATAATAACAATCGCTAAAATTCGCTACTAAGGAATCGCAAATGCAATCCTTGATACATCTGCCCCTAGATGAACTACAACATGTGGGCAAAAAGAAAAACTCTTGTGGTAAGAGAACAAAATAATTTATTAAAAGACTTTCAAGGACTACAAAAGGTTTTGACAATGTAGAAAATAGAAAGAATACCTCTAGAACAAAGAAGAATGAAATGAAAAAAGGACAAATTAATGGCAAATCACGTTCTGATAAAACAATCTATGCTAAAAGAAGGATGAATCAATTTTATGAAATAAGGAAACGTATGTTTAAAAATAGAGTACTACAAAATTTATTGAAACATGGCAAGAAATATATAAGAAGATCTGCTTTTTATAAAAAGAAAAAACAGATTGAAACTATAGTTGAAAAGGCTTTTGAAATAAAAAGAAAATTGTTCATTTTAGTTTTAAACAGAATGCGAACATTAGATAAACCAATGCATTCTATGAAGGACAAAAGTAAAAAGAAGAGACTAATTAACAGAACTAACTTTTGTAAAAAAAATTTGGGTGAATGGAAGCACACTTCAAGTTCAGAGCCTTTTTTAATGAAGAGAGCTATTTTCAAAGCAATACATTAGTTCACGCAGTTGATACCAATGGTCGTGGTTATGAAGTGAAGAATGGTTGTGCAATTGAAAAAGAAAAGATGGTTCCTAAAAATGTAGAAGAAGTGATAGCTGATGAAGTTCTAGGGAGACGTAGTAAAGCCCCAGTGTATACTTGGGATTGTAGTAGTAGTTGTAGTATACGACAGGAGTCTATTGATATTTTACGAAATTTCTTACGAGAGTTTACTAAAAAAAGTGTTAAACAAAAGATTAAGATGCTGCAAGGACTAGATCCTTGCAAAGTGAGAAAAATACTGGTTTGCAAGGTCATTCTCTGGCTTGTCTTTCTAGAAAAGTGTGTAAAAGTGTTTTTCATCATTTGAGAATGTTAGCAGTACATCACTCTCAAATGCAGAAGTTAGTAAGAAGATTGTACTATGTAAAAAGTCCTGCAATAATTTTATGTGACTTAAACACTGCTCTTTTGCATGGGACAGTATCGGATGTAAAAAAAGTTTGTGATGATATAGAGTTTCGTTTCTTTGGTCCTGAACAGGAGTGTACAGAAAGTGAGAGTTTGATAAGTGTAGGTGTTGAAGAAGAGGTGGAAGATAGTAGTACTGAGAAGTTTGTAGAAGAAATTACAAAGTTTAAGGTAATTTGTTGTGAAAGACCAAACTATGTGTGTATTTGTTGTCGACGTACTCACTATAGAAATCAAACTAGATATGTTGATCTGTATTTAAAAAGTGAAAAAGAAAACAATGATAAGTGGAAGGAATTTGGAGCTTATTTGTTGGTGGAAGATTGCTTTGAGTTGGGTAGTGATCAACGTATTTGTAAATATTGTTATACCAAATTTGAGGAGAACAAAATGCCAGCTAGAGCTGTACATAATAACCTAGAGTTGGTAGCTATTCCTCCAGAACTGGTAGATTTAAACACGTATGAGTCCATTCTGATTCAATCTGTGCACCCGTTTCAGGCTGTTGTTCGTATGGAGCCTAAAACAGGTAAGTTGCCTCCATCCGATTTACAAAGAGGCTTCAAAGGAAGAGTTGTGTATTTACCTTTAGATTTAAAGAAAATATTGAAACTATTGGTGTAGACAGAGAGGAAACTGAACCTGTAATTATTCTAGTTAATGGTATTCCTACGAAGAGTCGGAAAATATGGCAAGAATTAGTAGATGTCAGCAAAGTGCAAAAGGCTACATTATATCTCACAAAAAACAATGTTTATTACAAAAATGTGTATGTGGAAGAAGAAGAAATAGATTTAGGAGATGATAGCGAAATTACAAGTGGCCAAATTGAAAAAGTGGACATCCCCAAAAGTGAAGAAATTTATGAACATTATAGTGTACATCCTTTACATTCAAAGGAAGTGATTGGAAATACTATTGAATTATTCCAAATGAAGAAAGCGAAGGGAACTCCCATGAGTGTTTGGGAAAAAAGTTTGGAAGCTCGTTGTTTTCCCCAGCTGTTCCCCACTGGAAAAGGTGGACGATATGACGAACAACCAGTACAGATTCCAGCATCAGAATTTCGTACAACAAGATTGTACTCAGAAGATCCAAGATTTCGACAATGTATTTCATATATATTTCATCTTTTGTTTGAAAGTGACTTGTCTGGACTTTCATATGCAGTGAACCACATATTAAAAACAGGAGTTCATCTTCAACATGTTTCTGCAAAGGAATTCATGGACAAAGTACAACAGAGAGACGATCATTTAGGATCTCAATTGATTAATTTGATGGCATGTCAACGTGGTACTAATGAGTATTGGTATCGTCGTCATGGAGAACTTAAATGTATGTTAAGGAACTTAGGAACCCCTACATGGTTTGTTACACTAAGGGGCCGATTCCGATTCGGGCTGGAAATCTCTCCGACGAGCCAGACCCGGAGAGATTTCCGACCGAATCGGACCCGTGCAGCCCGACCGAACGAGTACGATGCGCACGTATGCCATCGGACTCGAGTCGGTCGGACTCCCATTAAAGTCAATGGGAGCCTGTCGTACAACGCGTACGCGGGCTCCCATTGACTCAATGGGTGCGAGGCGGACAAGGCGCGCCCTATAGCGTGTACGCGGCGAAGCGACTCGCGCCGTACATGCACAGGTAGGGGGACCCATGGGTCCCCCTGTGTGCGACTCGCGCGGCTACGCGTACAGGAGGTCCGACACGGACCCCCAAAGTACGGCTCCGACTGCTCTTTCGAGCCGGAGTGCGCGGCTTGGTCGGACTGCTCGCGGCGCGCATCATACTTACCCGGCCGGGGAACGTCTCCATTGCGCGGTGCGAGTTGAGTCCGAGCGAGTCGGTCGGTGCGGTTAGACCCGAGGAGCGAGTCGGTCGGAGCAGTCGGGATGCCCGGACGAGTCGGTCGGCGAATTCGCATCGTACTCGCTCGCCCGGACGCGCGTACGAATCGGTCGGGAAATAGGGCTCCGAATCGGATCCGGTTAAGCCGAATCCGATTCGGAGCCCTACCGGCCGAGATCGGAATCGGCCCCTAAGCTGTGCTGAATACGCATGGGACGATTTACTTGAATTTCTTCGAGAAGCAAATTCAAATATTAAAAACATTGAATTCAAAACAGCTAGAGAACTGTGTTCCTTGGATCCAGTAAATGTGTGCAGATATTTTAATCATAGGTTTCAAGCTATGATGTCTTTTATCTGCAATAAAAACAACCCACCTCTTGGAGAAGTTATTGATTTCTTTTGGCGAAAGGAGTATCAAGCTAGAGGTGCTCCTCATATACATATGCTTTTATGGATCAAGGATGCACCTAAATTTGGAACTGATTCGGATGAGACTGTTTTATCTTTTATTGAAGACTATGTTACATGTGCTATACCAAAAACAGGAGAAGAAAATACCTTAAGACCACAAGTTTTACGGTTTCAAACTCATCGATGTGGCAAATACTGTCGACGGAAATACAAGTCAAAGGAAAAATTTTATACTAAATGTCGTTTTGGATTTCCACGTCCAGTAATTTCCAAGGGAAGAGTCAACAGTTTCATGTCAGCAGTGAGGCATACTATCACTAGAAAATCTCCCAAAAATACTTACAATTTAAAAAGAAGTGAACAATCAAAGTATATTAATGATTACAATCCAGTGATTTTGTCGATGTGGAATGCAAATATGGATATCCAGTATGTTGCAGATAATTCCATTACTGTTGCTCGGTATGTTACGTCATACATAACAAAATCTGAAAAGACGGAGTTGAAAGAAATGTGGGAAGAAATTTCACAAGAGAAGTCTCTTAGTAACAAATTGTACAGCTTTAGTTTGAAGATGCTGTCCCATCGAGAGATTGGATCCTACGAATGTTCGGATCGGTTGACCTCTGCAAGTTTATATTCAAAGTCAAGAGGAATCATTTGGGTTAGTCTAGGTCTTGCTGCAACACGAAATCGAGTTTTGAAATCTGTACAAGAAATTGAATATTTAGCATTAAATGAACCGGATAGCACAGATATAGTTAAAACAAACATGTTGGACACGTACTATCCTAAAAGAAGTCACTATCTTGAAAACATATGTCTCTATGAAGTACTACAATACTACAGCTTTAAAAGAAATATTACAGAGAACATAAATGAAGAGAAATACGCAGTGATTGGTTCTGATGGATGTTTGGTGAAACATAGTAAAGCAAATCTCATTAATCACAGGAAACTGAGTTGCGATACTCCAGATAAAAGGGAATTTTACTATTTAGCACTTCTGCAACTCTTCAAGCCTTGGCGTACTAAAATGGAATTACTTGGAGATTTTCAGTGCTATGAAGATTCTTTTAATGCATGTAAAGAGAGCATTGAATGCACAGTTTTTCAAAATTATCTTCAAATGTTGAATAAAGAGATTCAACAAGAAGCTACTATTGCAGCTGAGATTGCTAGCGACAGTTCTCAAGACAGTCAAAGTTCTGCTCCACTGAGTCAAGATCCACTAGGAGAACCAATTCTTGAAAATGAAGCAGCAATTGCTATGAGTGAAGTAGAAACGGCAATGCATCAAGCTCAACAGGATATTATGGAGTTGGGAAACTTGGAAGAGCAACTAAATATTGAACAAAAAGAAATATATCAGCAAGTTACACAGCAGATCGATCATGGTTTACTTCATGAAAATAAAGAATGCACCTGCACACCATTTAAACCTATTCGAATGTATATCAGTGGTCAAGCTGGTACAGGAAAAAGTTTCTTAATTAAAGTTTTGACCAGTTATCTACAGAAAACCACTGAATCACATTTATCTTGTGTTGTAACCGCTCCAACTGGGTTAGCAGCACACAACATTAAAGGGATTACATTACATCGTTTACTAATGCTACCTGTTGAACATGAAAACAAGTTGGAATATCACAAGCTTTCTGGAGAAGCTTGTTTTGAAGTTTCAAGAGTACTAAAGAAAATGAAACTTCTGATAATTGATGAGGTGAGCATGGTCTCAAACTTAATGCTTGTCTGTATACATTTACGAATGCAGCAAATTTTAAAAACAGATTATGATGTGTTATTTGGAGGAAAACATGTGATTGTTTTCGGCGATCTACTGCAACTTACTCCTGTAAAAGGGCAACCAGTTTTTAAAACACTTGTGCATGAAGACACCAGGAAATCTTTGGGAAGTATTGGAAATGTCAACATTTGGTCATATTTTGAATACAAAGAACTTATTAAAAATATGCGACAGGCAAGTGATGAAGATTATGGAAGCATTCTCCAAGATATAAGAATTGGTGTATTGACAGAACATGGTAAAGAAGCTTTGCAAAGTCGGCTACTTACAAACTTGTTTCCAAATGAAAATGTTGCTCCAGAAAAATAAACAAAAAAATTGGAGAAAAGAAATCTATAATCTGCCTAATGCCAACACTGCGAGAGTGTTCTACATTCAATGAAGAACTTTTAAAGCTGGAAAAACAACAAATAATAAAAATGGAATCCATTGATAAAATAGAACACGAAGGAATTACTATTATTTTGTCAGAAAAATTAATAACAAAATTGGATTCTTTGGGAAAATCTATATCTAAGACTGCTGGTTTAGAAAAGAATTTATATGTATGTGAAAACTGTCGGGTAATTTTACGGCGTAATTTGGATGTGGAAAAAGGTTTAGTAAATGGAGCAATGGGAAAAGTTGTTGATTTTGTTAATTATACAAATAGAGATGGAATTGAATTTTTGAAGATTAAATTTGATCAGATTGAAGAGGTAAAACAGATTGGTCATTGTGCTGTTCGTTTTTGCTTGTTAAAGACTTGTATGTTCGTAGAAAACTGTTTCCTCTTTCTTTGGCATATGCGGTGAACATTCATAAATCTCAAGGTTTAAGTGTAGACAGTGCTTTGGTTAACATTGGAAGTACCGTGTTTAAAGAGGGTATGGCATATGTTGCATGTCCCGAGTCAGAACTTTATCTGGATTGTATTTGATTGATTTTGATGAGAGAAAGATTAGTGCAGATGCAAATTGTGTAAGAGAGTATAATCGGTTAAGAAGACTGTATGCTCCCAACTTAGGTGAATATCCTGTATATGAAAAGCGTGTAGTATGTCGAAAACGAACATATGAGAAACTCTGTAGTGAGGTTGGAAGGAAGAAAAAAATCAAGAGAATGTTGAGGTTCCAAACAAAAAGAAAAAGGACACTGTTGAAGATATTGTAGGATATCAGTTAGAAAATAGTTCAGGTATCAACTGCTATGCTAATGTAGTTGTGACCGTCATATTTTTTCTAGAAAATCTTCAACAACAAATTATGGAGAATCGAGAAAAAGGTTTTGTTCTTTGTTACATTCTATTTATGAAAACTTGACAACCGATAAAACTAAAATCCAAAGTGCTTCTGGCATTCAGCATCTTCTGGATATATGTTCTGGTTCTTCACAATTTACACTTAATGTACAGCAAGATGCTCAAGAATTTCTAATGTTTATGCTTGCAGTATTGGAAGATGAAGGAATACAAATTGAAAATCTGTTTGGACTTCGTTACAGATGGGATCATAAATGTGAAGATTGTTCATTTTCTTCTACCACTGAAATTGACACTGAAAGATTCATATATTTGACAATACCAGATTGCAAAACAGTGGGGTATATTCACAAGAACGTGTGATAACTACCGCAAGAGTAGCATAACGCAACTTTCAATATCGCAGCCTATCACGGGAAAATAACCCCGTGTCAACGTGGAATTCACATCAAGGCGGTAGCATGCGATAGTCTGCCGAAACCGCGGACAATGTCCGCGATACAACCACCACAATGGAGATAAAACCACAAACCACGACACCAAAAAACACGCGATGGGCCAAAGCGCGATGAGGAATCAGCGACAAGCAGCGCCAGGCCTGCAACACACACCTGGCATGCGTCAAAAATCTCCATAAAAGTAGAAAAACACCCACACACAAACTAACCAACACACAAGCACCATGGAGGCAGCCGGAGCAGGCACAGAGGATGAGCGCAACCCCACAAGCACCCCGGACGACCAGCCTGGGACCTCGGGGACAGGGAAGGGCAAGGACAAGAAGATGAGAAACACCAAGTTCAGTCCGCAGGCGAACAGGATCATAGTCACAGAGGTGATGGAACACCATCAACAACTCTTCGTCACCTCCAATGTGTCATTGGGCACCAAAACTGGAATATGGCGGGACATCGTCGACAAGGTGAATGCCGTCGGAGAGCACAAGCGGACAATGGACGAGGTCAAGAGGCGATGGAATGACATCAAGCGGAAGACCAAGGAGAAACTCTCCGCCAACCTGAAGGCAGCAACGCAGACCAGAGGTGGGGGCCCAGCGCCACAGCTGGAGCTGGATGACATGGAGGAGCTGGTGTCGACAGTCATCAGTGTGGAGACTGTGGCCAGAGTCGGGGGACTGGACACTGCTCGACAGGACACAACACAACCGCAACAGGGTGAGTGACCACCAGGTACTGGGGGGACGGGGGGAGATGGCCACAATGGCACACATGCACAAGCAAGCAGGGCACAGTGCACACCCACAATCACTCTGGGTCCTTGCCCAGACCCACAGACTGTCACAACGTACAATGCCATGCTGTCTGAATGTCAACCTGTACCATGCGGCTACATCCATATGGACACATTGTAATACACCATTTCCCCTTCACATCACAGGAGCATCGTCAACACGTTCCTCCATGTAGGCAGCTACTAAACTGCACCCACAAATACTTTGATAAAGCAACTTTACATGCTATAAAGCATATAACCAATTCACAAAAGTGAACTTTGAAAATGAAAAATACCAGGCAATGAGAGAGGTGATGATTTTGGGGTCCCCCCTAACCTAGGGGGAGGACCGAGCAGATGCCTTGAACACAAAGAGCATATCATGCTGAACGATTCAGTGATGGTCCCATCCTCTTAGGACCACCCCAAGCACAGTTATGGGCAAAAATACAATCCCAATCAAAGGCCCTGCAAAGCATTATGGGACGAGATTAGCAGTGGGCAGTGAATATTATAGTATCCAATATCAAAATAATTCTACAAAGAGCTGCAGTTCAACTAGTCGTTACTAGGTGTCCCTCACGAGTCAAAAGAAAAGCATTGAAATTATTACATCAAGCTGCAGTTCAACTAGTCGTTGCTAGGTGTCCCTCAAGTCAAATGCTTTTGCATTTGACTCATGAGGACACCTAGTAACGACTAGTGGAACTGCAGCTTCATGAAAGGGTTTCAATGCTTTTGCATTTGACTCGTGAGGGACACCTAGTAACTGACTAGTGGAACTGCAACTTGATGTAATAATTTCAATGCTTTTTGCATTTGACTCGTGAGGGACACCTAGTAACGACTAGTTGAACTGCAGCTCTTGGTAGAATTATTTTGATATTGGATACTATAATATTCACTGCTAATCTTGTCCCATAATGCTTTGCAGGGCCTTTGGTTGGGATTGTATTTTTGCCCATAACTGTGCTTGGGGTGGTCCTAAGAGGATGGGACCACCACCGAATCGTTCAGCAAGATGTGATCTTTGTTTTCAAGGCATCTGCTTGGTTCTCTCCCTAGGTTAGAGAGGATCCCAAAATCATCACCTCTCTCACTGCTTGCTGAAATTTTCATTTTCACTTTTGTGAAATGACTATATGCATTTAAGCATATAGAGACAAAGATACTTGTTATTTTGCCAAAAGTATATGAGGTTTCTGTTTTATTAATTGAGAGTCCGACGTTGCGGAATCCACTGAGTTTTTGTTCAACTTTGTGGAATTCCGTGTAGTAAAACTCTGCAAATTATGCCCACCCTTAGTCAACACTTCCTGCAGAGCAGTCACAGCCATTCTTCACTGATGACGAGGAGGAGGACAACACCAGCATCGACACCCAAACCATCAAAGACCTCATTGACCTCATCCGCAACTCACCTCCAGGATCAGGGCAGCCCAGCTACATCCATGAGACCACACCCACCACCCAAACCACCCAGAAGGAGGCACCCACAGCCCGGCACCCTCCCAAGTCCCCCAGGAACAACAAATGGCCTTCCAACGCCGTGTGCTGGAGGGCCAGAGGGAGACGGCCGAGCAGGTGCGGGTGGGGTTCGAGCTCATGGCTACCAAACTGGACGCCATCCTTGGGTGTCTATGTCCGCCCCATGGACTCCAGCGAGCCCTGACTGACATCTCTGGAGTCATGACGCGGAGGGAAGAATACCTGTCCGCTCAGAGTGGCCCCAGCGATGCCAGCCGTGAGCTGGCACACATGCGGAGGCTCATGGAGGACATGGTGCGGATGGAGGCGGAAAGGATGGCAGCCACCGCTGCACATCAGCGAAATGTAGCTGGGATCCACCGTGCCCTGCATGTCCTCATCATGGCATTGCTGCCACAAGGCGTGGTGATGATGAATGCTGCTGCCCCCACACCATCCACATCTCCGCCCCCTGGTGTGTCAGTGCCTCCCAGTGTGGCAGGCGTATCCACTCCGGCACCTCATGTGTCACTGCCACACAGTGCGGCCGACAATCCTCCTCCGGCACCTGATGTGTCAGTGGCACACAGTGCCGCAGCCGGTACTGCAACACCCACAGGTGGGGCAGGGCACACACCCGGGGACGAGGACGTGGATGGGACTGTGGTCAGGAGGGCCAGGCACTAGCATCCATTTCCGCCACCTTGCCTGTTTCTGCTTGGTGCCGCACATGGCCTCAAGACCTACCACTGACCCCCGATACACTCCGATGCACTCACCTTGGACAGCGACATGGACTGCCACATCCTGTTTGATGACCAATGACACGGCGGACAGACTGCGGACTGTACCCTTCCTCTTCCGCAGTACAGGTCATCCCCGGATGGACACTGGCTGGCCCTCCACGGGCCCATATTGTGTAGTGTGCTCGGCATTGCCCTGTACCGCTCCAGCTGCATGACTGCACTGGATGTGCAAATAAACATCCAGTGACGCACTGCTGTGTAATGTCTTACGTCATTCATGTATGGATGTGTGGATGAATGTGGGGACAGTGCCTTCCCTTGCGTCAATGATGTTGAAATGAAATGAAAAGGGATCTTGTAAAGCGCATGGCTACCCGGGAGCATCCCAGCGCTGAGCAGAGCCAGAGTGAGCGACCAAAGTTTATGGGAAGAGCCAGGTCTTCAGATGCTTCCGGAACATAAGATGGTTAGGTTCCCTACGGAGGTGAAGTGGGAGTGTGTTCCAAAGTTTGGCGGCATTGTATGAAAAAAGCCTGCCCCCGCTTCTGGCTCTCTTAATTCTGGGTACTTCAGCCAGATGGAGCGTGTCGGAGCGAAGGTTTCTGGGGGCTTTATACGGACGGATCAGGGCTTTGATGTTGGGTGGTCCGTTCCCTTCCAGAGACTTGTGGGCCATGCAGAGGGCTTTGAAATTGATTCTCTCCTGCACCGGAAGCCAGTGCAGGGAGCGCAGTGGGGGCTTTGCAGAACAGCGATAGCCGGTACCGGTAAGCAGTCTTGCCGCCGAGTTCTGAACAATTTGAAGTCTCGTGACCACTGCCTTGGGTGCCCCCAGATATAGGGCGTTGCCAAAATCAATCCTGGATAGGATCAGGGCCTGTTTCAGTAGCTTTTTTGCTAGGAATGGAAGTAGGGGGAGTATTTTACGAATCATTTTGAGCAGACCATAGCATGAGGCGACCGTCTTCCTGGCTTGGGTTTTGAAGGAGAGATCTTGGTTGAGCCAAATGCCTAAGCTTTTTATTTCAGATTTTGGGACGGGGCCATACCCATACAGGCTGGCCAGAGGGCATTCAGGTTGACACTTAAGTGGTTACCAAGCATCATCAGCTCGTTTTTTTCACCGTTGAGTTTAAGATGGGAAAGACTCATCCACTTAGCCACTTCCTCCAGACAGGCATGGAGGTCAGTGGGCGACTGGTCAGCTTGATTCAATGCTACGACCAGCTGCGTGTCATCAGCGTAAGACACAATGTGGATCCCAAAGGGGGCGACGATGTCCGCCAGAGGAGCCATATAAACGTTAAAAAGAGTTGGGCTCAGGAAGGAGCCCTGGGGGACTCCGCACTGCAAGGGTAATGGATCTGAGATGATATCGTCTTCAAACACCTGAAAGGACCTTCCTTCCAGGAAGGATTGAAGCCAAGAGAGAGCTAGGCCCGACACTCCTACATTCCTGAGACGGTGAACCAGAATTTGATGGTTCACTGTGTTGAAGGCCGCACTTAGGTCAAGGAGGATGATAGCAGATGAGCCTCCTGAGTCAAGGATCTTTCTTGATTCCTCCACTACCGCTAACAGAGCGGTTTCGGTTCCTTGGCAAGGGCGGAAGCCTGTTTGTGATGGGTGGAGCAGGTCGTGTAACTCAAGGAACACAGAAAGTGTACGATTAGCATGTTTTTCTGCGATTTTGCTCACTCCAGGAAGGAGCGAGATAGGCCGATAGTTACCAAGGTCCTTAGGGTCGAGATGAGGTTTCTTTATTAGTGCTTTGACCATGGCTCTTTTCCACTCGGGGGGGACCAAACCCGAGGTGAAGGAGGCATTGATCACACTGAGGATGGAGGGGGCAACAATGGATACTGCCGTTTTCAGAATGTTAAGTGGTGCGGGGTCGAGTGGCGACCCACTTTTGACAGAGGCTAGAATGGGTAAAAAAGATTCCAGAGTCAGGGGGTTAAAAGCCTCCAGGAGGACTGGGGTCGATGGTATTGATTATAAAAACATTATCTTTCACGGGAAAGAGTTTAAGGATGTTTTGCACTTTAGAGGAGAAGAATTGTGCAAGGTTGTTACACCGGCGTCCGGAGAGATCAGGGATCGTCGGTGGGTCAGGGACTTTTAATATCTTTTTAGCAATCCGGAAGATTTCCCTGGGAGAGTTGGCTGCAAGGGAGATCTTTTCCTCGAAGTGTAAGGCTTGGGCTTTTTTAATTTCCTCCTTGTATGTACATAGAGTTGCTCTATATTCTAATTTCTTATTATGGGAGAAGTCTTTTCTCCAAAGCCTCTCCAACTTTTTACATTGCTGTTTAAGAAGGTGTAATTCAGGGGAAAACCATGCTGATTTGTTAGATCCAGCTTTTTTCTGGATTAATTTTTTTGGGAGCACTAGGTTGAGAGTGCCTTGAATCCAGGAGGTGAAGCGATTATATGCGGTCGCCGGATTGGAGTCTGGGGTGGGTAAGGTCTTACCAAGTTCATGGGACCATTCCTCCAAGGGGAGCTTGGACAAGGGACGATTGAGAGTTCGAGACAACTGAGTGTACGAGTCTGTAATAACTGGGGACCAAGAGAAGGGAACTAGGAAATGGTTCGACCAAGGAAGGGGGATGGAGGGTTTTCCTATTACTTCTTTCAGGCTGGAGAAAATGGGGTCGAGGAGGTGTCCTTTAATATGGGTGGATTGAAAGACCTTCTTTTGAAGTTGGTAAGACGCAAGGTCTTGGGCTAGGTCAGTGGCGACCAAGGCAGAAGGGTCGTCAAAGTGCAAATTCAAATCTCCAAGGAGCGTAAAGTTAGCATTAGTATTTGCGAGATCAATGGCTGTTTCCAGCAGGGAATTGCAAAATTGGCCTGGCGCCCCAGGAGGGCGGTATATAAGAATCCCTGAGAGTGTAAGTGAGGGGGTGAATTCAATGGAAAAGTGGGCATTCTCGCAATCTAATATTGGGCTACCAAGAAGGCAGCAAGTCATATGATTTTTGTAGTTAATGGCAATGCCGCAGCCCATACCTGTCGTTCTGTCTATCCTTTGGATTGAGTAGCCCGGAGGAAGGGCTCTAACGATGTCAGGTTCTGAGCTTGGGGTGAGCCAGGTCTCAGTCAGAAACAACACTTCTGGTTCGAGATCAGATAACAGTAATGAGACCTCGGTCAAATGTTTCGGTAGGGATCTACAATTGAGCATCCTGTGGGATGCCAGTCAGAGGGTGCGACATTGCATTTTGTGTACCGGGTTCCGTGAACACTACAACAGGGACACACGCATCAGTCACTTCCTTGTCCGGACATGGACTGGACCACGCCCAGAGCCCACGAGTCATTGTTGCAAGCCCTGCGCTGGTCGGGCGTACGGCAGGCCAGACCACTCCGCTAACGCCCCGAGGGGGGGCCCTCATTGCTACCCGTCGCAGCCGTACTCGCTGGTGGTGTGCAGGTCACTGGCCTAGTTGTCAGCATGTCACAGCCACTCCCTGAGGGCAGGTTTTCACACACACCACACCCATCCGGCACAGGCGTCACAGGCCATGTGACTCCGCCAACATAAGGGGCCGACGACGTCACATTCCCCTCTTCCGGTGGTGACTGGATGATGGCCGCTCCACGGTTCTCACTCATGTAGGGCCCATGAGTTGTTGCGCACAGGGTTAGTGGCACACGAGGCCTTGAGTAAGGCACGGGCCTACCACCACGTGGCGCAGACTGGGGTTGCACAGGGTTAGTGGCACCCGGGGCCTTGCAGACGGCACAGGTACCCCGCCACGGTATGGTGACTTTGGGTGCACTGTGTCAGTGGCACCTTGAGCTGCTGAGCGGGTGTGCAGCCTGCGATGATGCCCCGTCCCGGCGGTCCGGACAGCTCAGGTTTTGTGTGCCCTGCTGGACCGCAGTGTAGGCCAGAGAGAGCGGGCAGCACGGGCCTACCACCACGATGGCGTCGCTTCCGGGATCCCAGAGTTGGTGGCACCCATTGGGCTGAGCGGGTGTGCAGCCTGCGATGGTGCCGGGTGCACTGGTATGTCCTCTGCCATGGAGTAATCAAGACCCAGCACCAAACGTGAGACCTGGTGGCCTGCGGAGCGGGGCTGCATGATGTGGAGGGTGCCATGTCCACGGGCCCCGGGCTTGTGGCTTGCAGCGGCACGTGGTGGGACCTCCTGTCTACGCGCCGGTGGTGGAAGGTGAGCATTGAGGCCTGGGTGTGCATGGGCGGGCATGCTCCGATGGGCGGCGGGAGAGGTTGGGGTGCCTCTGCCTGGGTGTGCATGGGTGGCCCGGCGATGTTGTCTTGTGCAAGTGTGTGTACTGTGCCAGTCATGTATCTGGGCTCTGTTTCAGCTGACGGCTCTGAATCAGATGTGTGACCTGGTGAACTGCACTACATACCGGCACGTGGTTGGAGACACACCGGTGGCAGCAGGTGAGCAGTGTGGCCTGGGTGCGCAGGGGCGGCACTCTCTCTCTCTCTCTCCCTCTCTTCCTCTCTCTCTCTCTCCTCTTCTCTCTCTCTCTCCCTCTCTTCCTCTCTCTCTCCCTCCCACTCTTCCTCTCTCTCTCCTTCGCTCTCTCTCTGTCCTCTGAAGTGCGCAGGACTCACCTTCTCATCATGTTTTTGTCTTACAGGCTGTGACTTACGTATTGTCCCGAGGGGAGCGGCCATGTGTCTTCATTTCATTTCGTTGTTCATTTTAATAAAGTTTCATTTGTTGCTTCGAAAGTGAATGTGTGCTGGTCATTTCTGTGACGACACATCCATGTCACCAGTTGTGATTGTGCGGCATCAAGCGGAATATTTTGTACATGTTTAGGTGTGGCTGATGTGGCATGTCTTTGGTCGGGGGGGTGCCAGGGAGGGGTGGTCCTGGGGGTGGTGGCGGTGGGTGTTGTGGCCCTCTTGGGTGTCCGGGCCGCATGATGGGTGGCTCCATGGCATCTGTTGCCCTTCCGATGTAGCCCTGGGCTGTTCTCCCTTTTGATTTGCAGGCTGCCGTCCGACTTTACACCAGGTCAGAGCAGGTGTAGATTTCCTGGTGCTAACGCGTCTTATCGCTTGTTTTGTGTTTTTATCGCCGATGTGGCTGGTCGTTGTGAATGTTGAGGTGTGCTGTTGTCTCGGCTTTTGTCACGGGAACGCCTACTCTGCATCTCATTAGCGATATTTGCGGGGGTCCTCTGTGGCGATGTTTTTTGCGGCCGCTATCGCGGGTAAACTGGTGCTGTGGGCTGTTTACACCGGCTTGTGAATAGGGAGGTAAATTTATCACGACTTTGGCTGCGATAAAGTGCCGTTAATTCGGCGATAGCTCCTTGTGAATATGCCCCAGTGTCTTTTAACAAATTAGTAAAATCAGCAAATCAAAGTATGGAATGTAGTCACTGCAAATCTGAAATGTTATCAACATTATTTATAGAAAGATTTGGACAATATATCATTTTAATGATACAACGTTGTAGAGCAGATGGAAGAAAATTGGAAACTAAAATTAAAAATTTTGTGGCAAGTCAACTGTCAATATCAGGAAGAACTTTCAAAGCAGTGGCAATTATTTTCCACGATGGACCTTCTACAACATCTGGACACTATACTGTGTATTTAAAGTGCAATAAAGGATGGACACATTGTAATGATGCCCATTTTGAATTCAAATGTCGGTTGCCTAATAAATTACCAAATTCATATCTAATATTTTTGATGCCAAAGTTCTGAAACCATCATTCGGCCTATTGGAAAGATGTGAACATGAATTAATGAGTTTATTTTGGATATTTTCAATACAAACGATTTCAGGAACATCATTCGGACTATTGGGAAGATGTCAATATGAATTGAGAATTTTATTTAGGATATTTTCAATGCAAATGATTTCGCAAACATCATTCGGCCTATAGGGAAGATGTCAAGAATTACTGTTTCAATTATCGTTTTTGTCCTTTGATATTGTATTTAGAAAATTGTTTTTGGAAAGAAGCAGTTCATATATTTGATCTTTGTAGTGTATGCAATGTGAATGAGAGTGTTTATTTTAGAAAATGTAAACAGACAGTTGAATTTGTTGTAAATATTTTGAACAATGATTTGTTTTTTTTTAACAATCTTATTGATTGTATTTTTTTGCCCGCTGTTACATGATGATCAAGATTGAAATCACTGTATAAGGTGAAATTCAATAGAATGTAAAAACAGCAAAAAAGGCAAACTGAATATGTTATGTAATTGTAAAATTATTTTGTGTTCTTAAAACTATAATATTATCTGTAATAACAATATTTTTTCTTTTCTTTTACAGAAACTAATTATAAAGTTTGAAAATATTTTAAATTTAGATTATAATAAAACAACTGAAAAATTGTTTCAATGAGTTTCATATCTACTTAAAAAAGGTAAGATTAAGTCACCCAAGCACTACCCATGCACTGCTACAATCACCTGTGCACTACCCATACAATCCTCTAACCGCCTACACACTACTCATTCACACCTTCACTTGCCCAGGTAGTACCCATGCAATACAGCAATCACCCTGTCACTACCCATGCACTCCTCTAATCACCCAGCCAGTACCATGTACTTATCCAATCACTCCGCCAATTCCCAAGCACTTATAAATTCACCATGCACTCTCCTTGCAGTACTCTAATCATCCAGTCAGTACCCATGTACTCATGCAATGACCAGGCACTAACACATGCACTGCTACAAACCCCTGTGCACTACCCATGCAGTCCTCTAACCATCTACACACTACTAATTCGCACCTTCAATTACCCAGGTAGTACCCATGCAGTCCAGCAATCACACTGTCACTACCCATGCACTCCTCCAATCACCCAGCCAGTACTATGTACTTATCCAATCACTCCGCCAATTCCCAAGCACTTATAAATTCACCATGCACTCTCCTTGCAGTACTCTAATCATTCAGTCTGTACCCATGTACTCATGCAATGACCCAGGCACTAAAACATGCACTGCTTCAATCACCTGTGCACTACCTATACAATCCTCTAACCACCTACACACTACTCATTCACTCCTTCGATTACATAGGTAGTACCCATGCAGTCCAGCAATCACCCTGTCACTACCCATGCACTCCTTCAATCACCCAGCCAGTACTATGTACTTATCCAATCACTCTGCCAATTCCCAAGCACTTATAAATTCACCATGCACTCTCCTTGCAGTACTCTAATCATCCTGTCAGTACCCATGTACTCATGCAATGACCAGGCACTGACACATGCACTGCTACAAACCCCTGTGCACTACCCATGCAGTCCTCTAACCACCTAGACACTGCTCATTCACTCCTTCAATTACCCAGGTAGTACCCATGCAGTCCAGCAATCACCCTGTCACTACCCATGCACTCCTCCAATCACCCAGCCAGTACTATGTACTTATCCAATCACTCCGCCAATATCCAAGCACTTATAAATTCACCATGCACTCTCCTTGTAGTACTCTAATCACCCAGTCAGTACCCATGTACTCATGCAATGACCCAGGCACTAACACATGCACTGCTACAATCACCTGTGCACTACCCATGCAGTCCTCTAACCACCTACACACTACTCATTCGCTCCTTCAATTCCCCAGGTAGTACCCATGCAGTCCAGCAATCCCCCTGTCACTCTCCATGCACTCCTCCAATCACCCAGCCAGTACTATGTACTTATCCAATCACTCCGTCAATACCCAAGCACTTATAAATTCACCATGCACTCTCCTTGCAGTACTCTAATCATTCAGTCAGTACCATGCACTCATGCAATGACCCAGGCACTAACACATGCACTGCTACAAACCCCTGTGCACTACCCATGCAGTCCTGTAATCATCTAGACACTACTCATTCACTCCTTCAATTACCCAGGTAGTACCCATGCAGTCCAGCAATCACCCTGTCACTCTCCATGCACTCCTCCAATCACCCAACCAGTACCATGTACTTATCTAATCACTCCGCCAATACCCAAGCACTTATAAATTCACCATGCACTCTCCTTGCTGTACTCTAATCATCCAGTCAGTACCCATGTACTCATGCAATGACCCAGGCACTAACACATGCACTGCTACAATCCCCTGTGCACTACCCATGCAGTCCTCTAACCACCTACACACTACTCATTCACACCGTCAATTACCCAGGTAGTACCCATGCAGTCCAGCAATTACCCTGTCACTACCCATGCACTCCTCCAATCACCCAGCCACTACCATGTACTAATACAATCACTCCGCCAATACCCAAGCACTTATAAATTCACCATCCACTCTCCTTGCAGTACTCTAATCATCCAGTCAGTACCCATGTACTCATGCAATGACCCAGGCTGGAACCATGCACTGCTACAATCACCTGTGCACTACCCATGCAGTCCTCTAACCACCTACACACTACTCATTCACACCTTCAATTACCCAGGTAGTACCCATGCAGTCCAGCAATTACCCTGTCACTACCCATGCACTCCTCCAATCACCCAGCCACTACCATGTACTAATACAATCACTCCGCCAATACCCAAGCACTTATAAATTCACCATCCACTCTCCTTGCAGTACTTTAATCATCCAGGCAGTACCCATGTACTCATGCAATGACCCAGGCTGGAACCATGCACTGCTACAATCACCTGTGCACTACCCATACAATCCTCTAACCGCCTAGACACTGCTCATTCACACCTTCAATTACCCAGGTAGTACCCATGCAGTCCAGCAATCACCCTGTCACTACCCATGCACTCCTCCAATCACCCAGCCAGTACTATGTACTTATCCAATCTCTCCGCCAACTCCCAAGCACTTATAAATTCACCATGCACTCTCCTTGCAGTACTCTAATCATCCTGTCAGTACCCATGTACTCATGCAATGACCCAGGCACTAACACATGCACTGCTACAAACCCCTGTGCACTACCCATGCAGTCCTCTAACCACCTAGACACTGCTCATTCACTCCTTCAATTACCAGGTAGTACCCATGCAGTCCAGCAATCACCCTGTCACTACCCATGCACTCCTCCAATCACCCAGCCAGTACTATGTACTTATCCAATCACTCCGCCAATTCCCAAGCACTTATAAATTCACCATGCACTCTCCTTGCAGTACTCTAATCATTCAGTCTGTACCCATGTACTCATGCAATGACCCAGGCACTAAAACATGCACTGCTTCAATCACCTGTGCACTACCTATACAATCCTCTAACCACCTACACACTACTCATTCACTCCTTCAATTACATAGGTAGTACCCATGCAGTCCAGCAATCACCCTGTCACTACCCATGCACTCCTTCAATCACCCAGCCAGTACTATGTACTTATCCAATCACTCTGCCAATTCCCAAGCACTTATAAATTCACCATGCACTCTCCTTGCAGTACTCTAATCATCCTGTCAGTACCCATGTACTCATGCAATGACCCAGGCACTGACACATGCACTGCTACAAACCCCTGTGCACTACCCATGCAGTCCTCTAACCACCTAGACACTGCTCATTCACTCCTTCAATTACCCAGGTAGTACCCATGCAGTCCAGCAATCACCCTGTCACTACCCATGCACTCCTCCAATCACCCAGCCAGTACTATGTACTTATCCAATCACTCCGCCAATATCCAAGCACTTATAAATTCACCATGCACTCTCCTTGTAGTACTCTAATCACCCAGTCAGTACCCATGTACTCATGCAATGACCCAGGCACTAACACATGCACTGCTACAATCACCTGTGCACTACCCATGCAGTCCTCTAACCACCTACACACTACTCATTCGCTCCTTCAATTCCCCAGGTAGTACCCATGCAGTCCAGCAATCCCCTGTCACTCTCCATGCACTCCTCCAATCACCCAGCCAGTACTATGTACTTATCCAATCACTCCGTCAATACCCAAGCACTTATAAATTCACCATGCACTCTCCTTGCAGTACTCTAATCATTCAGTCAGTACCATGTACTCATGCAATGACCCAGGCACTAACACATGCACTGCTACAAACCCCTGTGCACTACCCATGCAGTCCTGTAATCATCTAGACACTACTCATTCACTCCTTCAATTACCCAGGTAGTACCCATGCAGTCCAGCAATCACCCTGTCACTCTCCATGCACTCCTCCAATCACCCAACCAGTACCATGTACTTATCTAATCACTCCGCCAATACCCAAGCACTTATAAATTCACCATGCACTCTCCTTGCTGTACTCTAATCATCCAGTCAGTACCCATGTACTCATGCAATGACCCAGGCACTAACACATGCACTGCTACAATCCCCTGTGCACTACCCATGCAGTCCTCTAACCACCTACACACTACTCATTCACACCGTCAATTACCCAGGTAGTACCCATGCAGTCCAGCAATTACCCTGTCACTACCCATGCACTCCTCCAATCACCCAGCCACTACCATGTACTAATACAATCACTCCGCCAATACCCAAGCACTTATAAATTCACCATCCACTCTCCTTGCAGTACTCTAATCATCCAGTCAGTACCCATGTACTCATGCAATGACCCAGGCTGGAACCATGCACTGCTACAATCACCTGTGCACTACCCATGCAGTCCTCTAACCACCTACACACTACTCATTCACACCTTCAATTACCCAGGTAGTACCCATGCAGTCCAGCAATTACCCTGTCACTACCCATGCACTCCTCCAATCACCCAGCCACTACCATGTACTAATACAATCACTCCGCCAATACCCAAGCACTTATAAATTCACCATCCACTCTCCTTGCAGTACTTTAATCATCCAGGCAGTACCCATGTACTCATGCAATGACCCAGGCTGGAACCATGCACTGCTACAATCACCTGTGCACTACCCATACAATCCTCTAACCGCCTAGACACTGCTCATTCACACCTTCAATTACCCAGGTAGTACCCATGCAGTCCAGCAATCACCCTGTCACTACCCATGCACTCCTCCAATCACCCAGCCAGTACTATGTACTTATCCAATCTCTCCGCCAACTCCCAAGCACTTATAAATTCACCATGCACTCTCCTTGCAGTACTCTAATCATCCTGTCAGTACCCATGTACTCATGCAATGACCCAGGCACTAACACATGCACTGCTACAAACCCCTGTGCACTACCCATGCAGTCCTCTAACCACCTAGACACTGCTCATTCACTCCTTCAATTACCAGGTAGTACCCATGCAGTCCAGCAATCACCCTGTCACTACCCATGCACTCCTCCAATCACCCAGCCAGTACTATGTGCTTATCCAATCACTCCGCCAATTCCCAAGCACTTATAAATTCACCATGCACTCTCCTTGCAGTACTCTAATCATCCAGTCAGTACCCATGTACTCATGCAATGACCCAGGCACTAACACATGCACTGCTACAATCCCCTGTGCACTACCCATGCAGTCCTCTAACCATGTACACACTACTCATTCGCACCTTCAATTACCCAGGTAGTACCCATGCAGTCCAGCAATCACACTGTCACTACCCATGCACTCCTCCAATCACCCAGCCAGTACCATGTACTTATCCAATCACTACGCCAATTCCCAAGCACTTATAAATTCACCATGCACTCTCCTTGTAGTACTCTAATCACCCAGTCAGTACCCATGTACTCATGCAATGACCCAGGCACTAACACATGCACTGCTACAATCACCTGTGCACTACCCATGCAGTCCTCTAACCACCTAGACACTGCTCATTCACTCCTTCAATTACCAGGTAGTACCCATGCAGTCCAGCAATCACCCTGTCACTACCCATGCACTCCTCCAATCACCCAGCCAGTACTATGTGCTTATCCAATCACTCCGCCAATTCCCAAGCACTTATAAATTCACCATGCACTCTCCTTGCAGTACTCTAATCATCCAGTCAGTACCCATGTACTCATGCAATGACCCAGGCACTAACACATGCACTGCTACAATCCCCTGTGCACTACCCATGCAGTCCTCTAACCATGTACACACTACTCATTCGCACCTTCAATTACCCAGGTAGTACCCATGCAGTCCAGCAATCACACTGTCACTACCCATGCACTCCTCCAATCACCCAGCCAGTACCATGTACTTATCCAATCACTACGCCAATTCCCAAGCACTTATAAATTCACCATGTGTGAGAAGTTGGCCTGGTATATGCTGTCCACTAGTTATAGTGGCCACCTTGCACCAGTCCAAACGACCTTTATTGATGATAGGTTTAAAGACAACCTTTATTGAAAGCTATCCTAGTGGTAGCTATGGAGAGCAGCCTTCAGGCTAAGTCTTGAAGGAGTGTTAAGCTGTTTGTTTTACCAATTATAATCTTGTGAATGACCAAATGAAAGGAGAACCACACCAGGTATATATATAAAATATATGTATTTATTACTAAACACTACCCAATAGTCTCTTTATGAGGCTAGAGGTCAAAGTACACAAGTTACAAGTCGATGGGAGTTTTATTAAAATGCAGCCGTGTAGATAATATTGTATATTGTATAGACAGATTTGTAGTGTGTACTGATATATTTTTAAGAACGTTTTATTGTGGCTTTTATGATTTTATTATGAATTGAAATCGAATAAAGTATATTCATTCATACAAGTCGAATAGCACAGTAAAGTAGCACAATATACGATTAGCCCTAGGGGCGTACCAAACCATATATTAAGAAAGTGGTATAAGAACCACGACTTAAGTAGACACAAGGCCTAGAGCCTGTAGAATCGCTGGGACCCCAAGGAACCACCCAAGATAGTGACACAGGGGACCCACGGGGGCTGTGTGCAGTGTGTGAACACAGCCGCGAGCTCCGTTATCGTCTATGGGAAAGTCGCGGTTAGAGTTTTAGAGTTTAAGGACACCTAGAAATGGACTAGGACCAAACCCTCTTGGACTTAGACAGTTCTTGGGTCAACACCCACGGGAGCACCGGAGTACTCGAGTTACCTCACCCAGGGAAGCCGGGTGCATAGGTGTCGAATGGTGTCGGGTCGCGTCGTCGATTTCATTTTTAAAAAAATATATCTTTATTGAGTTTTTAACCACACAATTTTCACCCCCCCCGAGTCCCGCCCCCCACCCTCCCAGGTCAGACAGGTATAAGAATTAATACATTACATACATGCATTCTATACTTCAAATGTTCGTTGGTTCGATAATACATTCAATTATATTGGTCAAGAAAAGAGGATAAGGACAGAGAGAAAAAAAGCCCAAAGTTAATACCCCTAAATTTTACAGAACATTTACAAGCATTAACAAAACATTTACATACGTCCTTGAGTTTGACACCACTCTAATAGAGGGGTCCAGAGCTTCATCCCTTTTTTACGCCGTTGCCTACCCTTCCGTTGATAGATAGCCACCTCCATATTAGAAATTGCTAACAGCCTAGCTAGCCACTGTTGGAAGGACGGTGCTATAGGATCAAGCCAGGCTGAGGCTATACACAATCTTAAAACTGCCATGGCGATAAAGATTAGTTCATGGCCAGGTCTAGCATTACTAGGGTTCGCAGCCCCTAGTAGTATAACTTCGCTAGACAGTACAATATCACTTTGAAGTACAGCAGTCAGAAACTTCTCTATCTCGTGCTTCAATGAAGTTAGACCGCTACAAGTAGAGAAAATATGTATACTGTCAGCATTGTATAGCTTACATCTGGGGCAACATGTCCCCTGGCCACTCCCCCACTTGGCAATTTTATCTGGTGTATAGTATAGGAAAAAACAAGTTTTGAAAATTGGGCTTGTAGTTTGGTAGACATAAGAATTGTTTGTGACAACAGATACGCATAGTTAAATACATCAATGGACAATCCGAGTTTCTCGTGCCATTTCTGTGAGGTTTTTTCCAAGTCATCGGGAAACCGTGCAGTGATAAGGGAATACATTTCCCCGATAGTGCTGGCTTTACTGCAATTTAATTTTTCTACTAAAGCAACTTTTCCAAGTGAAGCCCTTCCACCTACTTTCCGTGAGAGAAAAGCTCTGATTTGGAGATACTTAAAAAAGTCACTCCAATCTAGATGAAAATCCTTTTTAAGTGCCTCAAAAGATTGAATCCCGGTAGGGGAGAGGAGGCAACCCACTTGGACAATTCCGCCTTGTTCCATTTGTGTATATATCCATCGCTAAATATTTCGGGAAGGTTAGGATTAACCCTTAAAGGGGTATAGAACGAGATTCTCCCTATACCGAGCAATATTCTAACAGCCTTCCATACCTTAAACCCACTATAAAGTGTTTTAAATTTAACTTTTTTATGATAACTATCATGTAGGTGTCGCCAAAAGTATCCTTTACTCTTGTTACCAAGTAGTAGTTGAAAGGTAGATGGTGTACTATCCCCAGGTATTACCTCCTCCCCAAAATTCCATAGTAATTCTTTACTGTATAGTAGCACAGAGGCCCAGTAGTATGCTTTTAAGTTTGGGAGCGCTAACCCACCTCGATCCTTGGAGAGGGTAAGAAGTTTGTAGGCCCGCCGAGGTTGCGAATAAGCCCAGATAAAACTAGAAAACACGCGTTCTATTGATTTAAGCCAATGAGTTGAGAATTCAAGGCAGATTGCTCTAAATAAATACAGAATTTTAGGAAAAAACACAATTTTCACCACATTAACTCTGCCTATGATGGAAAGGTGTAAGTTATCTAGTCGTCGTAGATCTTTCTGCATTACGGCCATCATGGGCTTAAGATTTAGATTAACCACATTGTCTAGTTGGGATGATATACATACTCCTAGGTAAGTGGCTTTTTCTATAACCCGGGGATCATCCATCTTACTATTTTTGTTCAGTACTACCTGAGTTTTCCCCCGGTTCAGGGCATACCCGGATACTGTTCCGAAATCCTTAGCCTCTTTTTCAATTGCATTCATTGCTGTGTTAGGGTCCACAGTTACAATAGCAATGTCATCAGCATATGGCAGGGATTTGGTGGAAAGCTCTTGTGACCAAATTGGTTTAATTTCATGGTTGCTGTTTAGATTACGGATAAAGGGGTCAATATATATTGCAAAGAGCAAAGGTGAGCGGGGCAGCCCTGTCGTGTTCCCGGGATATTGTTAACTCCTTGGTGAGGCTGCCGTTCACCATCACTACAGCCCTCGGGTTAACATATAGTTTTTGTACCGCCTGGATGTACCCATCCTTTATTCCGACCCTGGACATCGAGGCCCACAAAAACTGCCAGGAGACCCTATCAAAGGCCTTCTCGGCATCGAGAAGCACCAATGCCATAGGGTCTCCTGCCAAGTCCATACTGTCAAATAATATGAGCACTCGCTGGATGTGGTTGATAGTGGACCTCCCCGGGACAAAGCCATGTTGACATTTGGTAATAACTTTGTGGATAATAGGAGCGATTCTATTAGCTAGGACTTTTGAATAAACCTTTGAGTCTACATTAATGAGAGTAATGGGTCGGTAAGAGCCTAACAGTTCCGGAGGTTTTTTTTTTTTGGGGGGGAAAGATGACTATCTTAGCTCTAGACCAAGAAGTTGGGGGTTGGCCACCTTTAAAAATATGAATAATAAGATCACTGAGAATAGTTTTGATTTGATCGAGAAACGTAATATAAAATTCCGATGGGATACTATCCAATCCGGTTGCCTTCCCTTTTGGCAGACTTTTAATTATTGTAAGAATTTCTTCAGGGTTGGGAATCTCTTCAAGGATGGCCTGGTCAGCCTCATCAAAATGATCATAATTTACCTTATCCAGGTAGCTTGTAGTTTTTGCTGAATCGCCCCCTAGCCCCTCCGAGTATAGTTGCTGATAAAATCGCCAGAAGGCAGCTCTTATATGTGCTGGATCGGTAAGTTGACCTGCCAAAGGATCAGAAATCTCACGAATCAAATTTAATGATGTCAGCTGCCTAGTGTGTACGGCAAGCTGATGCCCGATTTGTTCATTCATCTCATAAATCATCTCCTTTTGTGAGAACGCCTTTTGACAGCTTTATCAGTAAAGATATTCGTAATTGCAGCCTTGGCTATTGCCATCTGGTTTTGCGCATTTAGTACTTCATCTATGCCGGGGTTCTCGATTGTTACCTTTATTAATTCTTCTTCGGCTAACCGTAAGATTTCGTAGAGTGCCTTCATAGCTTCCCTGGCTAGTTTATTAGCCTGTAGCGAATATTTCAGTGTCTCCCCTCAAATCCCTGCTTTTAGCGCATCCCATACAATCTCGATCGATGTACTTCCAAGATTGTCGGTTAAAAAGTTTGGAATCCACTTCCTCATGTAAGCACAATATGCGTCATCTAAGAGCAGGGCTTTCTCAAATGTCCAAGACCTGGGTGTGATTCTTCCTCCTTCCGTCTCTAAGGTGCAGATTAAAGGATTATGGTCCGAAAGGACCCGTGGCAGCTTTTCCATTTGACAATTGGATTTGAGTGAGTTAGACATCAATATGTAGTCTATTCTTACGTCAGTAAGATGTGGGTGGGAAAAAAAGGTATACCCAGGATCATTAGGCTTTAAAGTCTGCCAGCCATCCACCAACCGGTGCGTGTGACACATATGCTTCAAAGCCTTGAACACCTTAGGTTTACGGCCAACATATTGCCACCCCTCTTCCATAGACCAATCAATGGGAAGATTAATGTTAAAATGAAATGAATTGAAATGAAATGAAATGAATTTGTACTTGTAAAGCGCACTGCTACCCTGAGGCTTCCTGGCGCTGAACGCATACCGCTGTGGAACCCTTCCTGGCTTTTTCCCTGTGAAATGTCCACTCCTGGGCACCCCCAAGGTGAAGCCAGGCATCCCAGCGCTGGTGGGGCCGTTGTGGAGATTAAGCAAGCTATTGCCCAGAGTTGCAGAGTGGGACCCATGATTAGAATAGGCACCGAGGCGAGAATTATCAGGTCCGAGGAAGTTGAGCCCAAGACCCACCGAGGCGGGAATTGAACCCTGGTCCCAGGCCAGATCTCTGCATCAGGGTCTGCCGCTCTAACCATTGAGCCACACTTCTCCACATGATCTCCACAAAATCCCCGCATACCATTAACGGTAATGGCCAATCCGTGAGTTCAGCAGAGACCTCTTCAATGACTAATGGATCATCACCATTACTGCCATAGAACGCGCAAAGTGTTATCTTTTGCCCATTCCCATATTGGCATTCTGTGACCGCCCAACGTCCAAATTTTTCTGCTTTGGAATGGCTAAAAACGAACTTGCCCCCTTTAGCTAAAATAGCAACCCCCCGCACCCTTGCACCCTGTGTCGTAGCACAAATCAGCCTATATCCAAGAGTTTTTAATAAATGTATTTGCGAGCCCTCTATGTGAGTTTCTTGTAAACAGATAATATTAGTATCCAGTGCCTGTAATCCTACCGTAACTAGTTGCCTTTTTTTAATGTCATTGAGACCACAAATATTCATTGATAAGACCCTTAACACTCCCATCTGATTATCATTTGAATACGGGCTGTTAGCTCATAGTTTTGCAAGAACCATTTGTAACTCCACATCCTGAAGTTACCATCAAACCCTCTGATCCAAATTACATTGATCATAATGTTTTTTAGCAACCTGTCTGACCGACCAAGTGCCCCCCTCTCCCACCCCACCACCCCACCACCCTCCACCATGTTTGGAGGTTACCTGGCATAGCCAGGGGTTTGACATCCGACAAACAGAGCCCCGCAGTCCCGCTGAGACCCCCCTGCATTATAACCTTCTAAAACAATTCTGAGACATTTTAAACTGTAAAGCAAGCAGCGCCAGACATATAAAAGAGAAGAAAAAAAAAGGAGAATGAAAAAGAACAGAAAGCAGCAGAGAAAGGCAGAGAGAAGAAGCTCTGAGATTTTTTTAACTCTGTTATCCTTGGGAGTACATCCACCTGAGCTCCTTAAGTATAAGCCACTGGGGTTATCTATACTTTATGCAAAATGTAATAGCAGTTGTAATATATTTTTACACACATTACTTATGTCCCGAAACTTCCTCTAAGTACTTTTTAGCCTGCACCTCGGAGAAAAAGCTGCGTGTAGATCCTTTGTATACAATTTTTAGTCTGGCCGGATTCTGAAGATATACCTCAGCGCCTAGTTTCTGAAACGGCTCAAAGATCTGCCGGAGTCGCCATCGGCGCTCCACAGTCGCGTGTGCAAAATCCGGTCTGCTAAAAAAAGTTATACCATCAAAAGACCGTTTATTTGTGGGTCTGGCCAGATCGTAGAGGGTTTGTCGCAGTAGAAAGTTGCCGAAAAATAAAAGCATGGCACGAGGATGTTGTTGAGTGGTAGAGGTACGTTTGGCGGAGGACAGAGGACATCTATGGGCCCGTTATACTTCTTTATCCCAGTCCCAGGAATGTAGTTCTGGGAAGGCCCCTTTCAGCAGTGTAATCATAAAGTTTCTGGGATCATCTTTTTCGACACCTTCCGGAATCCCTAGAAAGCGGAGGTTGTTACGCCGCTAGCGATTTTCATGCTCCTCCATCTTCCACATAAGATCTTTAACAATTCCCTCATGCTCAACGTGCTGGGTTTTGAGAGTGACAACCTCTTTTTCTAATTGCTCGGTCCTTGCTTCCACTGAGGCCATGCGATCTGCTATTTCGGCACAGGTTTTACCAACTTTCCTGACAGCCCCTTGTAGTTGCTTGGCGGCTAAGCGTGACCTGTGACTATCTGCCTTGACTTCATCCTGAAAGCTCTTAATAGATTGTAAGATGACCGCCAGAGCTGGGTCACTTATGGAATCATTGAAGTCGCTCATTTTGTTGCTTCCTATGAGTGTTTGATTTCCGCCGGAGGCGCTCAAGGAGTCAGAGCAGATCGTAAGCGGAGTATCCTTATAGTCCCACTTCAAGTCTTTAGCGCTTTCTTTGCCGAATGGATCAACACTCTTTTTAGGCGGCCCTCATTTTTCTTTTTTTGTAATTTTTTCAAGCCAGACTTAGTTCTCTGCGGGTCCGTGTTGGAACTACTATACCACTTATTGCCTTCCTCCCCACTGGATAATGAAATGCTAATGTCTGACGGTTCTGACTCTTCGGTTAGAGAAAAATTTTTCTAGGTTGTCAGGTGTTTTAAGTAGGTGCCTAGCCCCATGCAGCAATGGAGCTGCCTCTGTGGTTCCAGTAGTGGTGTTAGCGCAGGCATTTGGATTCTCATTGAGGTCATTAAGGTCTCTGGGATTGAGAGTGGTAGTAATATCACCCTCCATCGACTGAGATAAAGATGTATTGCTTTCCATTAGTTCCGCTTGTTCTTCCACCGCCGAGGATGTGGCCAAGGATGTGGCGGTGTCTTTTAGCCATGATTCAACCGGGACTGCTGGTAAAACCAGGGGGGTCCGTTCTTCCTCTACCTCCCCCATCGGTTTGGTTGACGCAGCCGGATTCTCCAGTGGTAGGATATGATCGCTTTCAACCCCTTTTGTGGCGCCAAAGCTAGCAGTAATTAAGGGTTGAGAAGTGTCGATTTCTTTGAATGGGCGAGCAGAGATTTTTTTACTGGTTGAAGTACTCGCAGTGTTATTATCCCCAGTATTTTTATCGAAGCTCTCTCCTTTCTGATCTTTCTCTCCCCTCGCTGTGCTTTTCTTACCCAGAGTGTCCAGCCTTTTCTGCCGGGTGGCAGCTAGGGTTGTACCAGCCTGTGGGGGAGCCTAAGGGGGAGCGGGCGCAAGGGATACATTTGCGGCTGCATTCTTGACTTTGACAGCTCTCGTCCCCTTGCCTGTCATCCTTACTTGTTTGGTGTCGCGGGCGATACAAAGTAGCACCGCGATTGTGCCGTTCTTCAGAAAGCCCCCATCTTGTTGCCGTCCGTGATTGCTTTGCTGATTTTTGCTGTTGGCGGGGCCGCGCTGGGACAGCTGGTGCTCTGGCGCTCGTATCGATTCTGCCGGTTCTGCTGCGCGGACGAAAACCTGCGCAGGCCAAGATACATCCGGGAGGCCTGAGCCGAGTTGACGTGTTCCAGGCGAGGGAGAGGTGAGAGCTCGAGTCTTTGCGAGTAGATAAGAAACGTTTGAGATCCTCAGAGAAAACGTTTTTGAAACATTCCGTAGGGCTTGCCATGTAATTAAATAGTTTGTGAGAATTCCAGGTTGGTTTCAGAAGGCATGTGTGACAAAATCATTCAGAGATCAGGGGAAGCTCAGCGGAGCCTCACTACAGAGTTGCTAGTCGGACGCCATCTTGCCTCCTCACCTGATCACATAGTACTTCTCAAACAAGAAGTACAATCCCTACTCCTCAAAGGACACAGCCGCGAGCTCCGTTATCGTCTATGGGAAAGTCGCGGTTAGAGTTTTAGAGTTTAAGGACACTTAGAAATGGACTAGGACCAAACCCTCTTGGACTTAGACAGTTCTAGGCTCAACACCCACGGGAGCACTGGAGTACTCGAGTTACCTCACCCAGGGAAGCCGGGTGCATAGGTGTCGAATGGTGTCGGGTCGCGTCGTCGATTTCAATGGCAGCCTGCAAGGAAGTGCTGCTGCCGGGAAGATGCGAAGTGTCCGAAGAGATCCAAGCCTGGATCGGAGACGAGAAGAACCTGAAAGCAGAGGGGACAGAGTCTGGGTCACTTGTCAGTGACCAGGGGCACGATATTCGAATGCCCACCGATGTCGGGTGCTTCAGGTGAAAGAGGTGAAGCTTGACTCTTCAGCCACGAGGTCCAGGAGGCGTCGACGATGACCAAGAGCTGGATTCGAGCTGTCCCACAAAGGATGTCGAGTGCTGCAGCATTGGTGTCCGGATTGAACACAACAAGCCTTGGCAACAGCAACCCACGCAGAAAGGAGAAAGATGCTTCAGTGCAGACCAGCAAGGTCTTAGGGACTCACCACTCGGTGGAGAGTCACGGCACGTCTGGAGCAACCAGGCAAGCCCAAAGAAAATCAGAGTCACCTTCACGGGGACCCACCAGTTGATGGACCAGGGATCGCGAAGGAGCCTCGAGCGGAAATGCAAGAAGTGGGCCCACGGAACACTCGTGGAGTGTAGGCTCACAATCTTCGGTGCAAATGGTGCTCGGGCCTGGGCTATAAGTAAATCAAAGCAGGACTTCAAGAGACGTCGAGAAGTCGATGCACTAGCAAATGTGCACGGTGTCTAGGGGTTCCGGTTCCACATCACTCGTGAGGGCTGCGGGTCTCACCTTTGCTGGGGACTCGGGTCGGCCTCTGTGAAGTCTGGAAATCCTCTTCCTGGGCTGCAGTGACTTTGGAGTCCGGCGGGCGCTACGGAGATGCAGACCGGCAAATGCTTTGTTGGTGCCTGCCAAGCAGGGGAGTCACTCCTTGACCCCAAGGGAGATTTCTTCAGTCCTCTAGTCTTGAGTAGAGCGTCGAAGTTCCAGCATTCAGCTTCAGAGTTTCGTCCAGGGATATCTAAAGTCCTGTTGCCAGGGGTTCCTTAATTATACATAAGAAAGGGGTTGGACTAACTCTGGGGACCCACCTATGGGAGGGTTTGGAAAGAGGGTGGCTACACCCATTTCCTTTGTCCAGTTTCGCACCAGAGCAGGGGCTGGCAGCCCCTGCAACCGGTTTGAACTGGGGTATGCACGAGGACACCAAATGTGCCCACAGTGCAGGACTTCAAAGCACTCTTGGAGTGCACCCACCCAGCCCTAATCCACTAAGGCCTGTCTGGGAGGTGGTAACACCTCCCTGTGACAGAAACCTATTGTCCAGGCCTCCCCTGCCGGAGTTTCGGTCAGCAGCAGGAGGCCAGACTCGTGTCAGTGGCTGCAGCATCCATTTTGTGATGCCAGGCTCTGTAAAGTCTCTACCGGGTATACCGGTGCTGTCATGTCTCTCCCTCTAGAAGGGTGGGATCATACTCCCACACCAGTTACTGGTGTGGGGGTATGATTCCAAGGTGTTTGACACCAAACACGACATGTTTCCGTGCAGCCATCCCAAAGTTAGCATTTACCGTGAGGATATAATGCACTTAAGAGTATATGGTCAGGCTGCACCACAGACAACCCCGGAGAGGAGATTCTGAAGGCTCTAGAGGGGCTCTGCTCATGCATGGGCACCCTCTCACATTAAACCAAGCACCCTGCCTTCAGGATTGATAAGGCCTGCCATAGGGGTGGCTGATAGGTTTCTATGTGCAGTGATAGGTGAGATATAGTGAACCTATATCTCTGTAGGGGGTGCATGCACCACCTTACTCAGGCTGCTGTAGCAGTCCTGTGGTGTCATTTTGGAGGGCCTTCCAGGGGTGGCACAATACATGCTTCAGCCCCTGGTAGGCCTCTGGGGTAACTATGCCCTGGGTACATAGTATACCATATACTAGGGACTTATAAGGGCACTCCAGAAGGAGTGGAGAAGTGTGGCTCAATGGTTAGAGCGGCAGACCCTGATGCAGAGATCTGGCCCGGGACCAGGGTTCAATTCCCGCCTCGGCGGGTCTTGGGCTCAATTTCCTCGGACCTGATAATTCTCGCCTCGGTGCCTATTCTAATCATGGGTCCCACTCTGCAACTCTGGGCAATAGCTTGCTTAATCTCCACAACGGCCCCAACAGCGCTGGGATGCCTGGCTTCACCTTGGGGGTGCCCAGGAGTGGACATCTCACAGGGAAAAGCCAGGAAGGGTTCCACAGCGCTATGCGTACAGCGCCGGGACACCCCTTTGGGGGTATAAGTGTGCTTTACAAGTACAAATTTCATCTCAGAATCCAATCTGAAGGTACATGGAATCAATTTAGAGAGGAAGCAGCTAGGCTGGGGTCCTGGATAGCAGGGCGCCAGACTAAAGTCGAAAAGCAGTGATACATCAGCAAAAAAGTGGGGGTAACCATAAGAGGCAGATCCTACTCTCCTACACAACCCCCCCCCCAAACGCAGGGACATTAAACTAACCTTGACCAGTTGAGTCTTCATGTTCTAAGTGGAAATATCTGGAGAGTCCATCTGCATTGGCATAGTTACTCCCAGGTCTATGTTCCACTGTATAGTCCATCCCCTGTAGGGAAATGGACCACTTCAAAAGTTTGGGGTTTTCACCCTTCATCTGTTTTAGCCATAAGAGGGGCTTATGGTCTGTCTGAACAATGAAGTGAGTGCCAAACAAGTATGGCCTCAGCTTCTTCAGAGCCCAAACCACAGCAAAGGCCTCCCTCTCAATGGCTGACCAACGTTTCTCTCTGGGGGTCAGCCTTCTGCTTATAAAAGCTACTGGCTGATCCTGAACTTCATCATTCAACTGTGATAGTACAGTCCCTACCCCCAACTCAGATGCATCTGTTTGCACAATGAACTTTTTGGAGTAATCAGGACTCTGCAGAATGGGGGCAGTGCACATGACCTGCTTCAGGTCATCAAATGCCTTTTGACTGCTAACTGTCCACTGAACCTTTTTGGGCATTTTCTTAGAGGTTAAGTCATTCAGGGGTGTCACTATTGATCCATACCCCTTGACAAATCTTCTGTAATACCCAGTCAGGCCTAAGAAGGCTCTCACCTGAGTCTGGGTAGTTGGAGCAACCCAGTCCATGATGGTCTGGATTTTGCTCTGCAATGGTTGAACCTGGCCTCCACCCACAAGGTGGCCCAGGTACACAACCTGACTCTGCCCTATCTGGCACTTAGTGGCCTTGATAGTTAGGCCTGCCTTCTGCAGGGCCTCCAAAACATTTCTGAGGTGGACCAGGTGATCCTCCCAGGTGGAGCTAAAGACAGCAATATAATCTAGATATGCTGCACTATAGGCTTCCAGACCTGTAAGGACTGTGTTCACCAACCTCTGAAAAGTGGCAGGTGCATTCTTCAAACCAAAGGGCATCACCACAAATTGGTAAAGCCCACCAGGGGTAGAAAATGCAGTTTTTGGCTTTGCATCATCAGCTAGTCTGATCTGCCAGTAGCCAGCTGTCAGGTCAAATGTGCTTAGATACGTGGCTGAGGCCAAAGTGTCTATTAGCTCATCTGCCCTGGGGATGGGATGGGCATCAGTAATGGGACTGCATTGAGGCCTCTGTAGTCCACACAAGACCTCATCACTCTCTTGCCATCTTTGGTGTGAGGTTTAGGCACAAGGACTACTGGGCTAGCCCAAGGGCTATCTGAAGGCTCAATGACACCCAGTTCCAACATTTTCTGGACCTCTGTCCTGATACAGTCCCTGACCTGGTCAGGTTGCCTGTAAAATCTTACTTTTAACAGGCAGACTGTCCCCAGTGTCCACTTCATGAGTGCACCAGGTGGTCTGACTTGGAGTCAGAGAGAACATGTGTCTGAACTGATTGAGCACCTGTCTACAATCAGTTTGCTGCTGGGCAGTGAGGCTGCCTGCCAAGGCTACACCATCTACTGACCCATCATCAGGGTTCTGTGAGAGCAGGTCAGGGAGTGGGTCACTCTCTTCCTCCTGTCCCTCATCAGTTGCCATGAGCAAGCCCATGTCAGCCCTGTCCACATATGGCTTTAGCCTGTTGACATGGAGCACCCTATGGGGGCTCCTGGGAGTTCCCAGGTCTACCAGATAGGTAACCTCTCCCTTCTGTTCAACAATTGTATGGGGGCCACTCCACTTGTCTTGGAGGGCTGCTGGGGCCTCTGGCTCCAGCACCCACACCTTCTGCCCTGGCTGGTAAACAGTCAGCACAGCCTTTTGGTCATGCCAGGCTTTCTGTAATTCCTGGCTAGCTTCAAGGTTTTTGGTTGCCTTTTTCATATACTCAGCCATCCTGGAGCGGAGACCAAGTACATAGTCCACTATGTCCTGTTTAGGGGGTTTGAGAGGTAACTCCCAACCTTCCTTCACCAGACACAATGGACCCCTGACAGGATGGCCAAACAAAAGTTCAAAAGGGCTGTAGCCAACCCCCTTATGCAAATAAAAGGCAGGGCAAGAGTATGTCCCATCTTCGCCTAAGCTTTTCTGGGAGCCCTTTAATCATGCCCTTCAAGGTTTTGTTGAACCTTTCAACTAAACCATTGAATTGTGGTTGATAGGGTGTGGTGAATATTTATAAGTCACTCCACACTCCTTCCACATTGCAGTCAAGTAACTGGACATACAGTTTGCACCTCTGTCAGATACTACCTCCTTTGGAAAGCCCACTCTTGATAAAATTCCCAGGAGGGCCCTTGCCACCACAGGTGCTGTAGTGGTCCTAAGGGGAATGGCTTCTGGGTACCTGGTGGCATGGTCCACCACCACCAGGATAAACCTGTGCCCAGATGCTGTTTGGGGATCCATGGGACCAACTGTGTCAATCCCCACCCTCTCAAAGGGAACCCCCACCCCAGGTAGTGGTATCAGGTGGGCCTTTGTGGTGCCACCTGCCTTCCCACTGGCTTGGCAGGTTACACAGGAGCGACAAAACTCCTTGGTGTCTTCAGACATGTGGGACCAGTGAAAGTGAGGGACAATTCTGTCCCAAGTCTTGTTTTTTTTTTTTTAAACAAACTTTATTAGGTTTACAAATCAAGACATTGACATTTCCCAAGAAATAAGTCTAGACCCCCTCCCCTCTTTATGGTGTACAATCGTATGAGCATAGGATCTTTGGCGCATTCCTATGGCATTTCCCTGCTGTGACCTTGAAAAATAAGAGCCATGTGACAAGGGTAGTAACCTCCGATGCTCAATGGGGCCCATATAAAGAAACATCACTATCCCTAATAAGTCTAACCTAAATCTAAGTTTTCCCCCCCTCCCTCCAGGCATGTCACATCCCGCGCTACTCTGTACTTATCAATAACCATTAGCAGTGCGCAATTGGTGGTCTCCATAACGCAAACAATACAGGCTTGTACAGGCTGCCACTTTAGTCTCACTCATCGTATATATATCTAATGCGGTCGCATGGTTATATCTATTCGCTATAAAAGTCTACTCTGTTTCCGGCACTCCCGGATCAGTGTCGTCATCGCTCTCAGCGTCTGGGTCTTTCAATAATCCCACCAAGTGTTCCCACGCCCTAGCCGCCTCAAGTGCTCTCTCACTCCCCGTCCTCTTTGCAACCTGTAGCTTAACTATTCCATCACATTCTGCCCATTTGATGAGCTCTCTCTTCCATCGATCTAAACTCAGGGCCCCGCTCGCCTTCCAGTGCATCGTAATTTCCCTCTTGGCCACTACCAACCCCAGATCTATAAACTTGCTGGTGATCTTAGTTTTAGCTGTGTGGGGGAACCAATGCAGTATACAAGTCCCCAATGCCAGATCTAGCTCTCTTTCCGTCACCGCCTTCAATAGTGCAATTACTTCATTCCAATAACTAGCTAGAAGCGGACACCCCCAAATCATGTGGGGGAAGTCTGCCCCTTCTCCTCGACATCTTGGGCATTCGTCTGAGTCAGTGTTGAAATATGTTTTGATTTTCGCCGGCGTGAGGTAGGCGCGATGTAAAACATAAAAATGAAGCAATTGAAAGCGGGCGTTCCTGGTGCTTTTCCACGCTCGCTCTACCACCTCAGCCCAAGCCCTTTCCGGTATCTCTCCTCCTACATCTACTTCCCACTTTCGCTTGAGCACGTCCAAAGGGGGCAGCTTCTCAAGAGTCATGCGCTTGTACAGACATGTGACCGCTTTACACTTCCCTGCTGCAGTCACTATATATTGACACCCTAAAGAAACCTTAGGTTCCGCTTGACCCTCTTTCCAATGCGCACGAATAGCCGCCGTGAGCGCTGCATGGAGCAGGAAGTCACCCCCTCTTAAATCAAATCGCTCCTGTAAAGCACAAAAGGGCAGCATAGCCCCGTCCTCATACAAATCCCCAATGGTAGTCAGCCCCCTCTCATCCCAGTTATTCAACTCCCGCCAAGAACCCCCGTGGGGAAGCACCTCGCAAATAGAGAGCGGTATATCAGGGGCATACGGCACCGTCAAACCTGCCCTCTTGAGACTCCGCCTCCAACATTGTCTTGCTGTCTTAAGGTCCTCAGGGAGGGCACCCATGCGTACAGGAAGGTCCAATACTATTTGAGAGAGCTGCTGCAGCTCCGGGACTCCCCCTCTCTCCTCCTCCGCACCTTGCAGTCTCATCGCCACTAGTTGCGTCAACCACTGCAACTGTGCAGCTAAGTAATAGGTTTCGAAGTCAGGTACCGCCCATCCACCCTCCGACCGTGGATGCATCAGCACTTTCAGGGAAACCCTCCGTCTCCCAGTATCCCATAAAAACCCCGTGGTCATGGACGTAAGTTGTTTAAATATCCGCGCTGGTATCCCAATCGGCAGGGTTCCGAAATAGTACAACAGTCGGGGAAGTGCCACCATTTTAAGTAAAGACACCCGCCCCGCCACCGACAATGGCAGCGTTCCCCAAAAATCAAAACTGCCCACCAGGCCTCTTACCGCTCTAACGATGTTGCCCTCCAGTATATCTGATCTGGAATGATATATCTGGACCCCCAGATAGGGGAGGCACCTACATTCCCATTGCACTCCCGCTATTTCCTGTAAGTCACTTCTATTGCCATCTGTGGGAAACAAGCAGGATTTAGCCCAATTAACTCTAAGGCCAGACATCTCCCCCAGTTCATGCAATACCGCCTTCGCTCCCAATAATTCTCTCTCTGTGTCTCCCAGGAACATAAGCAGATCATCCGCGTATAGGGCTATATGATGTATTTGATCCTGTACCCGCAGCCCCCTAAAATATCTCCCAGTCCTAACTTTCGCCGCCAATGGCTCCATAGCCAATGCAAACAGAAGAGGGGAAAGCGGGCATCCCTGTCTGGTGCCCCTAGCCACTGCGCAAGCTTCCGATATCACCCCTCCTGTCCGGACCCGCGCTGTAGAGGACTTATAAAGTAAAGCCGTCCATGCTATAAATTCTTCCCCCAACCCAAATCGGGCCTTGACATGAAAGAGATAAGGCCATTCCAAACTGTCGAAAGCCTTCTCTATATCAACGGCAAATATCGCAGTGGTAGCTTTGGGGTAAGAGTCCGCTTCGAGTATTCGCAGCAATCTCCGAACGTTTAAGGCCGTATTCCGAGTAGGAATAAAGCCAGATTGATCGCGATGGATTATGGTTGACATGTAGGGCAACAGACGGGTGGCTAGGATACGGCTTAATATCTTATAGTCCGTGTTAAGCATGGATAGCGGACAATATGCCGTTCTAACAGATGCCGACTTACCAGGTTTCAGGAGCGGGATAATAACTGCCTCTCTTGTGGACACAGGGAGATGGCCCAGGTGTCTCGCCCTATTATACAAAGTCATCAACCGCGGCGCCAACTGCTCAGAGTAAGTAGCATAAAACTCGATCGGGAGCCCATCTGTTCCCGGCATTTTGTTCCGCGCCATGTGTTTAATAGCCGCCCGCACTTCTCTTAGTTCAATATCCCCGCTGAGCGCCTCAGCTTGATCACCCTCCAGTTGTGGGAGCTGGAGATCGTGTGTAAATCCCTCTAAATTGTCCCCGGTCCTGTCCGTCTTGCTCCTGTATAATTCCTTATAGAAATCGTAAAACAGCTAGTTTATTCCTTCTTGATTGAAGCAGGCGCCTCCCTGTGTGTCACGGATCTCCAATATTGGCGATCCCCTGCGCGATGGATTTGCCAGCCAGGCCAGCAAGGCTCCCGATTTATCCCCCTCGGCATGAGTGTGTGTAATATACGCCTTGTGATCAAAGCATCTTAGGCGCTCCACCTGTCCTGCCACTACCTCTCTTGCCTCTTCCAAGTCCCGCTGTCTATCAGGTCTTTCAGGGCGTATTTTCTCAATGGCCCGCAAGCGTTTTTCGGCCTCTTCTACCTCCTTCAACAGCACTCTGCGCACTCCCACCATCTCAGACATACAGCGCCCTCGAAGCACCGCCTTAAAGGCGTCCCATTCCACTAGCGGCGTAGAGACAGTTCCCTCATTGTCCCCGAAATATTGGGTTACTGAAGGCTTGACATTTGGGGAGGCCGCATTTTCACTTGTTCGGGCACATTGGCCTGTTAATAGTGCATTGACCCTGGATTTAGGAGGGTACAACGCTTATACTTGAACGTTACCTACTTTTGTATGATGGATTGGATACTTTTAGCCTGAACAATTCGACCAGGCCTTCTCCATCGGTTCTATTCTCAGGAACGATTACAATTTGTGCTTGACCCTGTTCGGGTGGGGTCCTACTTTATTTATGACCCTTTTATAATCTCTGAACACACGACCTAGTTTCCTTTTTACTCAAGCCCTGATGAAGTCCATTTTTATGGACGAAACGCGTTGGCTGTTGGTTATGGGCAACATTGAAGAATAAAGAAACCATGTTTTTGACATTTACATTGGATGGACAGTAATTTTTCAAACAGCATATTGGTGGTGCAGAATAGGTTGTGTAGTACAATTGACCCCGCCAGCGCCGCTGCAATGCTGCCCCCTCCTGCGCCTGCAAATGAGTTTCCTGTAACAGCGCAATATGAACTCCTCTCCGCACTAAATACGCATGAAGCTTTTGGCGACGCCACATAGTATGCATGCCCCTCACATTCCAGGATATACACTTCAGATCATTTGTAGGACCCATCCCAACTGCGTCTGGAAAGCAACCCTGTGAGCTAGGTTAGTGACATGCCTGGCCCTATTAACCCCTGATACTAAGAAACAACCCCAACTCCCCCTCCCCAGGACAGCTACTACAAAGCTAGTACCCATCCAAACCATGAAAACAACACTCTCAAATGTCCTCTGACGAATTCAGAGGTGCTGGGGATTGCAACTGGCTCAAATAAATCCCAAATAATGCACATCAGCTTCAAATCATCTACACCGGTCCGGGCTGTCCACCATTCCCTCGCTAGCGGACCAGTTCGCAGGTTTCTAGTTTGGCACAGTCCTGCAGCCGTCTGCTTCAGGCTATGTTATCCGCCGTCTGCGGTGTCACCACTGGCATCCGCTCCTCGCCAGTTAAGGATGAGTCCGAGTCCTGCCCAACAGAGCCGTCAGTGGTATTGCCCTTTTCTTCATCCGATGTAGGAGCTCGGACTTGCGCTAGTTCCACCACTGCCTTCAGCGCCGCTGCCCACTCACTAGCCGTCTGTGTGAATGTGGGCTTCTTCTGGGTCCTGTTGCGGGTGCGCCGACGCGGTTGCGTGGGTCTATTAAGCCTTTGGTCACGCATCTCTCCCAGGGCCCCATCTCTCGGTAGTTCCTTCTTATAGTTCTCCAGCCAGTCCCAAGCTTCCTGGGGAGAGTCAACATAGTGAGTATTTCCATCCAGAATAATACGCAACCGAGCTGGGAACATTAGGGAGTACTGGAGGCCCTCCTCCCGCAAAGCCTTCTTGACCGCTATGTAAGAGGCGCGCCTCCTTTGCACCTCCATCGTATAGTCCGGAAACAACGTGACTTTAGCATTGTCCACTGTAAAGGGGCCATCTGCTCTTGCCTTTTGTAATAGTAAGTCCCTGTCTCTGAAATGAAGCAGGCGGGCCACCACCGGTCTTGGGGGCCTCCCTGGGGCCAGTGGTCGGGCCGGCACTCTGTGGGCTCTCTCAAGCGTATAAAATGCTGTAAGTCCTTCCAGAGCGACTGCATTTCTGAACCATGTTTCCAGGAATTACACCATATCGCCCCCTTCTGATCCTTCCGGCAGTCCCACGACCCTTACGTTATTCCTCCGGTTGCGTCCTTCTGCATCTTCAGCTCTGCGTTCTAGTGTCGATACCCTGTCCGTTAAGGCCTGCACTTGCTGCGCCACATCTTTGTGTGCTGGCGCTATTTCCGCGATATCGAGTTCAGTTTTTGACCCTCTCAGAGAGTTTCTTGTGCTCGTCTCGCAATAGGCCAAGCCCCACTGCAACCGTGCTAATGTCCTGATGAAGGGTCACCTTTGTGTCTGCTATGGCAGCCAGGATCTGCTGCAACTGCCTCTGCACTGGGTCATCCGAGGCACCGCTCGCCGGCCCTTGTGTTTCTTCCCCCTGGTCCTGGGGCACCCCAGCCTGACGGCCCTTAGGTTTGCCCATAGTTGCAAGGACTCCTCTTGCTCCTGTCGTCACACTCCTCGCATTACTCTGAGTGCTCTGCAGGGTCTGTATTGGCTCTCTCCTCAATTCAATGGGAGTTGTCGTCCCGTTACTTGCGGCAGGAGTTCGGGCGTGCTATTCTCAGCTCTGAAGTAGGGGCTACAGGACAAAACGTGGGTCATTCCATTTTCCACTCACCCCGCAGTCACAGTCCACTAGCCGGAGGGCTCCGTTCCTCTCATGCTATCTTCATCGCCACCACTGGGGCATCTGCATGTCCCTGTCCGTGCCTCTCAACGGGGGACCCAGCGCCTCCCAAGCGCTCAGTTTTCACTCTGTTGTCTAGGAGGTCACCCCATGAATGAATCCACACAGTCGCAACAGAGGCCCCTCTCCGGGTTGCGGCGCAGCGGGCTAGGCAGTTCATAGATCCCTCAGTGATCCCGGGGCTCTCCCACATCCAAGACCCCTCCAAGGGGTCGAGCGATCTCTTCTAGGCCTCCTCTGTTCTCTGCGGCAGCCCCTCACTCCTCACGGGCCCCCCAGCTTCTAGCCTCTTTGTCCCTAGGGCCTCCCAGGTGGGACTTTTATTCAGCGGAGGAGGATCCACCGCTGAGTCCGGTCCGCAGGTCACTGCTGCCGCCCAGGGCCAGGGTCAGGGGGTCCCAGCCCAGTCCTCAGACCTCCCTGCCCCGCGTACCTTCAGCGAGCCGTCCGCTCACTCTTCGCCACCAGTTCTCCAGGCCGGTACTCAATAACAAGAGGCAGCTCCAGTGCCTCTTCCAGGAGTCCAGGAGGCTCCCGCACTCGTGCGAGTCACTCGTTTCTTGTTCGGCGCACACCACTCTCGCCGCCGACAGCAATCCGCTCCGCGATCTCCCCCAATCAGCCGGAAGTCCTCCACGGTTCGTCAGGGGAAACGGGCCGGGCCGCGGCCACCCGCCGCTCTCCTACAGTCCCTCACTCTGCCAGGCCGCCGGCCACCACCATCAAACCGCAGCTCTGGTCCGATAGCACTCGCAGGACCTCCCTCCTACTCGATTCGGTGCTCAGAGCCCCGCAGTCGCCGCCTGAGTCGGCATCATTATCGCTGCCGCCGCCATCTTGTGAGCTCCCTGCGTCTCAGGGCAACCTCACGGTTTCCGCCGTAACTCGATCAGGCAGCCCTCTCCACTCCTTCCGATCCTCTCTGCTCTCTCACAGCCCCCCTCAAAGGACTCCGGTGGCGCAAAATTCAGCCTCGGACGCCTGTAAAATCAGGATAAACGTGAGGCTGATGCGGAGCTCTCTGCTCACGCGTCCGCCAACGCTGCTGGCCAAGCCACGCCCCCGTCCCAAGTCTTGTTCTGGCCCAGGTGACCTGCTAAGGGAATATCATGGGCTAGTGTCAATAGGAAGCCCCTGAACTTCAGAGGTATAACCAACCTGCTGGCTGCTCCAGGCTTGGGGTCTCTACTCTCTGAGTACAGAAGTCCATCATCCCAATACATCTTATGGTTGCCACCAGCATTCCCAGCAGCCTCAGCAGCAGCTTGCTGTCTGAGGGGTTCAAGAGAGGGGCAGTTCAGCTGCTCCTGGCTCAGATCTGCCCTGGAAGGGCCCCCTGTCCCCAAGAACTCAACCTGATCAGGTTCAAGCTCCTCTGGGACAGTTCCTTCTTCAGGCCTGAGATCATCTTCCTCAAAAGACTGATCTTCTTCCTGAGCCAAGGGGGAAGGCACTGCCTTAACCCTACTGCTCCTTCTCTTGGGAGGCACCTGGTCCATTGTTCCAGAATCCAGGGCCTGTTCAGCTTTTGACATTTTGGCCTGTGACCTAGTCACAGCAAAGACATGTGCAGGGATCCCTAGCATTTCTGCATGTTTCCTGAGCTCCACCTCTGCCCAAGCTGAGGTTTCAAGATCATTGCCAAGCAAGCATTCTACTGGTAGGTCTGCACTCACCACAACCTTCTTAAGGCCAGTTACCCCTCCCCAGGAGAAGTTAACAACTGACAGATAATGGTCTGTTCTGACATTGCTAGCATTGGTCACTTGGTACATTTCCCCAAGTATAATCTGCCCAGGATCCTCAAGATCTTTTGTCACCATGGTGACACTTGCTCCTGTGTCCCTGAATGCCAAAGCCTCTCTTCCATTAATTAAAGGCTGCTGTCTGTATTTGCCCAAATTATTGGGACTCACAAAGGGGGACATATCCATGCCCCCATCACAGACTAGGACAGCCTGAGTTGGCACTCTGACTAGGCCAGAGCCCATCTCAGTACCCAGGGTCAACCCTACTAAACCCTTATTCTTAGTACTTCCACCACCTCTTGTAGCTGGACTAGGGGGAACAGTTGCCTTAGGGGCAATGGTGGCTGGATTAGAGTCTTTGGACTTGGTGCAGTCACTGGTCCAGTGAGTTTTCTGCTTACAGATTTTGCACCATGGTTTATTTTGGCCTTTTCCTTTGGTAGATTGGGATTCCCCACCAGATGCAGATTTTTGGGGACCTTGAGAAGACTTCTGGTCTTTACCCTTTTCCCCACCCTTGTCAGAGTTCTTGGAATCTTGCTTCTTCTGGTCACCACCTTGGTTCTGTACCTTCTGCTTCACCCTGGTTCTGACCCATTTGTCTGCCTTCTTTCCCAATTCTTGGGGAGAGGTCAGATTAGAGTCAACCAGGTACTGATGTAGCAACTGATTCTGACAGTTATTAAGAATCTGCTCCCTCATGATTAAATTATACAATCCGTTGAAGTCACACACCTTACTGCCAAGTAACCAGCCTTCCAGAGCCTTAGTAGCACAATCTACAAAGTCCACCCAGTCCTGTGTCTGTGCCTTTTGGGTATCTCTGAACTTTAACCTGTATTGCTCAGTGGTTAGGCCAAACCCATCTATCAGTGCACTCTTCAGGACATGGTAATCATCAGCATCCTCTTCTCTTACAGTGAGGAGCTTGTCTCTACCTTTGTCTGCAAAGGAGAGCCACAAGATTGCTGCCCACTGCTCCTGTGGGACCCTCTGAACTTTACAGGCCCTTTCCAGTGCAGTAATCCATTTGTGGATGTCATCCCCACTCTGGTAGGGAGGGACAATCTTGCTCAGGTTTCTATGGTCATAAGACCTTTCCCTACCACTAGGGAAGTTGCTGCCACCATGGGACTCTGGTCCCAACTATCTTCTTTGTCTATGAAGCTCTAGGGACTCCCTGTCTATAGCCAACTGCTCTCCTCTGATCCTAAGCTGAGCTTCTCCATACTTGAGCAGTCTCTCTTTTCTTTCATGAGAGGATTCCCTCCTATGAGAGGAAACAGAGGTCCCTACTGAGGTGTCAGAATGGTTAGACTCCTGAGAAGGAGATCTTGACCTTCTAGGCACACTCACAACTCTTCCTGGTGGGACAAAGGGGAGGCCATTCTGGTCCTCCTCCTCATCTTCAGGAGGAGCTGGATTTTCCAGGGCAAGATCATTGTCATCTTCCTGGCCAGTTTCAGAGGTCAGGTCCTGGGTTTCTTCACCCCTGGTCCCTTCCTCATCTTCTGCCCACCCTCTCTGCCTACCCCTTCAGACCCTGTGGGTATTCTGAGATTATCCAACAGCAGCACCTCTATGAGGCGTTGGGTGTTGGCACTTTTGCCTGTCTTCAGCTTCCTAGTACTGCACAATGCTCTCAATTCCAAGAATGGGAGGTTGTCATACTTGGATGGTAGAAGCCCATTGGCTTCTGGCAGGGACCCACTGGTTCCTGGCCTTGAAGACATCACTAGTGAGGTGTGGTGTATGCACTACCTACTCTAGTGTGGCCTACTAAACTCTCTTGAGTTGTAGAAAGGGTGTGCTAAGCCCTTGACACACAACTCTAAGTTCAGTAGAACTTACTGTATTTCTAAGCTTGAATTTATATGTACCTGAGGTACCTTTAGTGGTTTTCAGTTAGTCACACATTTGAGATTATCTGGTAAAACAAAGGCAAGCTTGAATCCAACCGCTGCACACCAATGTGAGAAGTTGGCCTGGTATATGCTGTCCACTAGTTATAGTGGCCACCTTGCACCAGTCCAAACGACCTTTATTTATGATAGGTTTAAAGACAACCTTTATTGAAAGCTATCCTAGTGGTAGCTATGGAGAGCAGCCTTCAGGCTAAGTCTTGAAGGAGTGTTAAGCTGTTTGTTTTACCAATTATAATCTCGTGAATGACCAAATGAAAGGAGAACCACACCAGGTATATATATAAAATATATGTATTTATTACTAAACACTACCCAATAGTCTCTTTATGAGGCTAGAGGTCAAAGTACACAAGTTACAAGTCGAATAGCACAGTAAAGTAGCACAATATACGATTAGCCCTAGGGGCGTACCAAACCATATATTAAGAAAGTGGTATAAGAACCACGACTTAAGTAGACACAAGGCCTAGAGCCTGTAGAATCGCTGGGACCCCAAGGAACCACCCAAGATAGTGACACAGGGGACCCACGGGGGCTGTGTGCAGTGTGTGAACACAGCCGCGAGCTCCGTTATCGTCTATGGGAAAGTCGCAGTTAGAGTTTTAGAGTTTAAGGACACTTAGAAATGGACTAGGACCAAACTCTCTTGGACTTAGACAGTTCTAGGGTCAACACCCACGGGAGCACCGGAGTACTCGAGTTACCTCACCCAGGGAAGCCGGGTGCATAGGTGTCGAATGGGGTCGCGTCGTCGATTTCAATGGCAGCCTGCAAGGAAGTGCTGCTGCCGGGAAGATGCGAAGTGTCCGAAGAGATCCAAGCCTGGAGCGGAGACGAGAAGAACCTGAAAGCAGAGGGTACAGAGTCTGGGTCACTTGCCAGTGACCAGGGGCACGATATTCGAATGCCCACCGATGTCGGGTGCTTCAGGTAAAGAGGTGAAGCTTGACTCTTCAGCCACGAGGTCCAGGAGGCGTCAACAACAACCAGGAGCTGGATTCGAGCTGTCTCACGAAGGATGTCGAGTGCTGCAGCATTGGTGTCCGGATTGAACACAACAAGCCTTGGTAACAGCAACCCACGCAGAAAGGAGAAAGATGCTTCGGTGCAGACCAGAAAGGTCTGAGGGACTCACCACTCGGTGGGGAGTCAGGGCACGTCTGGAGAAACCAGAAAAGCCCAAAGAAAATCAGAGTCACCTTCATGAGGACCCACCAGTTGATGGACCAGGGATCGCAAAGGAGCCTCGAGCGGAAATACAACAAGTGGGCCCACGGAACACTGGTGGAGTGTCGGCTCACAATCTTCAGTGCAAATGGTGCTCTGGGCCTGGGCTATAACTAACCCAAAGCAGGACTTCAAGAGATGTCGAGAAGTTGATGCACTAGCAAATGTGCACGGTGTCCAGGGGTTCTGGTTCCACATCACTCGTGAGGGCTGCGGGTCTCAGCTTTGCTGGGGACTCGGGTCTGCCTCTGAGAAGTCTGGAAATCCTCTTCCTGGGCTGCAGTGACTTCGGAGTCCGGCGGGAGCTTCGGAGATGCAGACCAGCAAATGCTTTGTTGGTGCCTGCCAAGCAGGGGAGTCACTCCTAGACCCCAAGGGAGATTTCTTCAGTCCTCTAGTCTTGAGTAGAGCGTCGAAGTTCCAGGATTCAGCTTCAGAGTTTCGTCCAGGGATATCTAAAGTCCTGTTGCCAGGGGTTCCTTACTTATACCTAAGAAAGGGGTTGGACTAACTCTGGGGACCCACCTATGGGAAGGTTTGGAAAGAGGGGTGGCTACACCCATTTCCTTTGTCCAGTTTCGCACCAGAGCAGGGCCTGGCAGCCCCTGCAACCGGTTTGAACTGGGGTATGCACAAGGACACCAAATGTGCCCCCAGTGCAGGACTTCAAAGCACTCTTGGAGTGCACCCACCCAGCCCTAATCCACTAAGGCCTGTCTGGGAGGTGGTAACACCTCCCTGTGACAGGAATCCTATTGTCCAGGCCTCCCCTGCCGGAGTTTTGGTCAGCAGCAGGAGGCCAGACTCGTGTCTGTGGCTGCAGCATCCATTTTGTGATGCCAGGCTCTGTAAAGTCTCTACCGGGTATACCGGTGCTCTCGTGTCTCTCCCTCTAGAAGGGTGGGATCATACTCCCACACCAGTTACTGGTGTGGGGGTATGATTCCAAGCTGTTTGACACCAAACACAACATGTTTCCGTGCAGCCATCCCAAAGTTAGCATTTACCGCGGGGATATAATGCACTTAAGAGTATATGGTCAGGCTGCACCACAGACAACCCCGGAGAGGAGATTCCGAAGGCTGCAGAGGGGCTCTGCTCATGCATGGGCACCCTCTCACATAAAACCAAGCACCCTGCCTTCAGGATTGATAAGGCCTGCGATAGGGGTGACTGATAGGTTTCTATGTGCAGTGATAGGTGAGATATAGTGAACCTATATCTCTGTAGGGGGTGCATACACCACCTTACTCAGGCTGCTGTAGCAGTCCTGTGGTGTCATTTTGGAGGGCCTTCCAGGGGTGGCACAATACATGCTTCAGCCACTGGTAGGCCTCTGGGGTACCTATGCCCTGGGTACATAGTATACCATATATTAGGGACTTATAAGGGCACCCCAGAATCCAATCTGAAGTGTACTTAAGGTACATGGAATCAATTTAGAGAGGAAGCAGCTAGGCTGGGGTCCTGGATAGCAGGGCCCCAGCCAGACTAAAGTCGAAAAACAGTGATACATCAGCAAAAAAGTGGGGGTAACCATAAGAGGCAGATCCAACTCTCCTACACCATGCACTCTCCTTGCAGTACTCTAATCATCCAGTCAGTACCCATGTACTCATGCAATCACCCAGGCACTAACACATGCACTGCTACAATCCCCTGTGCACTACACTTGCAGTCCTCTAACCACCTACACACTACTCATTCGCACCTTCAATTACCCAGGTTGTACCCATGCAGTCCAGCAATCACCCTGTCACTACCCATGCAGTTCTCCAATTACACAGGTACTATGATGCACTCTTGCAATGACCTATACATTACCTCTGTAGTGATACAGTCTCCCAGTCATTACCCATACACTTATATAATCATCAAAGCAGTACCCATGCACTTTTCCAATCACCCACACAATGTCCTCGCTCTCATGCAATCACTCAGGTATTTTTTCTTTTTTTAACCAAGAGATGTGGTTCCGTAAGAACCGTTTTTTTTTTTCAAACAATTTTTTTTTTTAAATGTATTTTTTAAACCTTTTTTTCTTTTTTGTGTGTTTTTGATTTTTTTAGATTAGAGAAAAATGAAAAACAACAAACGAGCTGCTTAACAAAAAGAAGAGCACATTATAAAAAAGAATTAACATTTATGTGCTTTTATGGCAGCTGTTATAACATCGAGACATTGCTCTCCAATGCAGAGTTTAGTCTCACACTTCTTGCAAATGATTGCAGCTTCAAAAAGTTCGGGAAAAATGTGGGGCCTTGGCGCTGGAGGAACTTGCTGGGATGACGTAGAAGGGGCATTTGGATCTCGTTCTGCCGCCTCAGCTAGCTGTCTCCTCCTCTCTTCTCTAGCCATGTGATTCGGTGCAGGGTTTCCAAATGTTTTTTCATGCTGCTGGCCCTACATGAATATTTCTTCTCCGATCCTCTCGATAGTATTCGTTGGCATAAGGTGCACGTAACTTTACGGGCGTTCACTTTTTTCCCCCTCCGGAACAGAAAAAAATACCCACACAATACTCTCCTTTCTCTTTTGATGGGTTCTACAATTTCTTCCTCCTTTTCTATATCCAAGGGGTCAATTGTTGGATCATTGGGAGCCATAGTGTTCCAAAAAATAAAATCAATAAACACACAAAATTAGAAAAGAAGAGAGAAACAACAAACAGGTCTTCTCTCCAAGGTAGCCAAATAATAAGAGGAATATCACAAGGAAGGAACCTCCCTCTTACAAAATGAAAATGATTTAAACCAATTAAATTCTTTCTTTTCCTGCTGACACACCGTCGCGTAGGGTGCGCGCACCCGTCGCGCACCCGTGAAATATTGTCTACATATTTATAAAATATAAATAAATGTTTATATAATATTTTTCAAAGCATATTAGGGAAAGTGTTTATACAAATCTGATATTTGAACTTTATATAGTGAGATTTCACACTTTGGAAATACGCCGACGTGGCGACCCTGGCGCGATCCCGGCGCGTACCCGGAAAGACGGAAACACGTGCAAGGAGGGGCCGCATGCCGTACGCGCATACGTCGCGCACTCGTGACATTTCATTTCGTTAATAGTATACTAAAAAAAATAGTTTATAAATAGTTTTCTAAATTAAATTAGTCAAACACCAAAGCCAAAAAATGTATTGATAATTTCTATAATGATATTTCATACTTTTCAAATTACGCCGAAGTCGCGACAGCGGCGCGATGCCTGCGCGAAGTCAGAGCAGTATGCGGTAGCGGGGTGCGCGCAGCCATCGTGTAGGGTGCGCGTGGGGTGCGCAACTTCTCTGAAATAATTTTTTAAAAAAGAAAGAATGAATATAGTTTTCCAATCTATAAATTATTCTCAACATTTGTTTAAATTAAATATATATATATATATATATATATATATAGTCAATAAAAAAACCTTAGGATTAAGGCACATTATAGTTAGAAATTAGCATTTAAAAAACCATTGAAATTCACTGAAAAAACCATAGGTTTCAGGGACGTTATAGTTAGAAATTAGCATTTACAAAACCTTTGAAATTCACTAAAAAAAAACATAGGTTTCAGGGACGTTATAGTTAGAAATTAGCATTTAAAAAACCTTAGAAATTCACTGAAAAAACCACAGGTTTCAGGGACGTTATAGTTAGTTGGACATTTCACTCGTACAAAACCAGAGCAATTCGGCCGTTATAGTTAGTAGAGCTAACTATAACTCGCGCCCCCGCAATGCACTGCTGATGACGTCACATATTACATCACTCATGACATGGTCAGTGACATCACTGATGACATCACTGATGACATCTCAAATTACATCACTAATGACATCACTGATGACATCATCCATGTGATAATCTGATGCACCTCCTCACACCCTAATAAAACCTTTTATACACCCACTCTAAAATACAGACTACCAATATCGAAACCATAGACAGACCAATAGCAGTTAGTACATACCTGCTCAGTGATTCCTAGGTCTACACACACACATCCACTCATTCACCCATACAGTAACTCATACATGCAGTCACTCCTCAATACAGCACTATCATATGCACTCAGACACCTATACATACACTCACACACCGCCATTTATCCATAGACTTACTCACACACCTCCTCAGTCATGCAAAGAATCAATCACACCCATTTACTCACCTATACAGTTATACACAGACCACCTCACTTATTTATACAAATACTAACACATACTTACTCTCTTATACAATCACTGATACAAGCACACACTCATCCATGCAGCCACTCTCACAATCACTCACTCTCACGTATAGTCATTTACATACCCCAACACTCACATATACTGCCTTTCACATATGTAGTAACTCACACATATACCACTGAGACATCCATTGACTCACCAACACACCCATACACACACTCACCCACCCATACAGACCTTCACAGATGCACTCTTGAACCCATAAACCCAGTGAATCACCCACTCACACATCTATGCACAGAGTCCCCCACCCACTACCAAAGACACTCAGGCACCCATACAGATACTCAGACAACCAATCAATAACCCATATAGACAGTCATGTAGCTACTCACCAACCCATGCAGCCACTTATACACCAACTGACAGACTGATACAGACATTTACACAGTTTACTCACTAACCCATGCATTCAGTAAGATACACTTAATCAGTCAGTTATACAATCAGTCACGCACCTATTAAATCATCCATTCAGACACTTATACACCCACTCATTCTTTAATACAAAGCAAGGGTTTGGTGGGTGTTACCAAGGTTCACACTCAATTAGTCAAAACCCTAATCTGTTGAAGCACAAACCACATCGGTGGTTTCACCCAGATACCACCCAAAACAGGATTCTAGTGCTTGGTGAGTGATTCTGTGCTTTATTTTATTGTGTTTGTTTTTCAGAGGGTAAATACATTCCTCAATAGTTTTCTTGCATCATAAAAACAGCAGAATGTCTAATTTTGATTTTTCAAAAGATCTTTTTATTTTTAGATCAATGTGAAAGACAGGGGAACAGCCGACACGTGTTTCGCCCAAAGGCCAGCAGGCCAGGGCTTTCTCAAGGCAGATCAATGTTTTCAATTATGGCTTGTTTGTTGCAGGAAATCCCAAAGAAGTCGGGCGAAAAGACGTATGTAAAGTGCTGCGTTCGTTGCGGTCTGTTGGCCAACAGACCGCATGAGCGCAGCACTACAGGCGTCTTTCGCCCGACTTCTGGATTTCCTGCAAACAAGCCATAGTGAAACATTGATCTGCCTGAAAAGCCCTGGCCTGCTGGCCTTGAGCGAACACGTGTCAGCGTTCCTGTCTTCACATTGATCTAAAAATAAAAGATCTTTTGAAAAATCAAAATTAGACATTCTGCTGTTTTATGATGCATTCTTAATACACCCTGGCATATATATATATATATATATATATATATATATATATATATATATATATATATATATATATATATATATATAACATATTTAAACTTTAAAGAAACACACATTCACATGGATGATGTCATCAGTGATGTCATTAGTGATGTCATTTGAGATGTCATCAGTGATGTAATCAGTGATGTCACTGACCATGTCATGAGTGATGTAATATGTGACGTCATCAGCAGTGCATTGCGGGGGCACGAGTTATAGTTAGCTCTACTAACTATAACGGTCGAATTTCTCTGGTTTTGTATGAGTGAAATGTCCAACTAACTATAACGTCTCTGAAACATGTGGTTTTTCAGTGAATTTCTAAGGTTTTTAAATGCTAATTTCTAACTATAGCGTCCATGAAACCTATGGTTTTTTCAGTGAATATATATATATATATATATATATCAGCGGCATCAGAAGAAGGCAAACCTCGCCGAAACGCGTCATGCCACAAGCTGTTATTCAAATTGGACTTCCTACAATTCCCCGCTGTGTCCTCTAAAGTACTTGCAACTCAAGTGTTTCTCCTTTTGATATAGATATATAGATAGATAGATAGATAGATAGATAGATAGATAGATAGATAGATTTTCTAACGCATGGGGAGGTTGAGCAATTTGTACAGAATCACGTGATTTTGAGCCATGCCCGGGATTTGAACCTGGTGACAAAATTCAGCTAACGTGTTACCCAATCATAATTTCCAGCAGAGTAGGCATTTGGAAATCTCATTTGCGTTGCATGTATGCCCAATAAGCACCATGCCAAAGGCTCTGTGATTTTAGAATGGCTTCAAGAAGCTTTTGTGGATAGCTGTGCACTACTCCATGACCACATCTTATCCAATGATTTTAAAGAAACTGACACCTGAGTGCCAGGGAAGTGGAAGTCAGCTTCCCACTGGGGATGGTCCAGATTTTTATGCATCTCTCACCATGGTCGCCAAAACCTGATGGCTTCTCCTATCTTGCATCATCATGGTGCTGTTCAAACGTTATCTACGGAAAATTGCCTCTCCTCTAGGTGGGATCGAAGCGGCTTGGCATGCAACTGCAGTGTGTGTTCACTCAATCAGCTGACTTAACTGTGGAAAAGGTGTCCTTTTTAAAGTATCAGAATTTGTTCTTAAGAGAAGGCTGCAAAAATCCCAATTCAAGGTTTAATCATGAATTAAAGTCGTGATCACAAATGTACAAAACTGTAAACTGTGGTGACTTAGATATGCTGGGCAAGTCTGCAGCTAGCTAATTCACATGGCTTTTACTGTGGATGGGAACATTTTATTCATTATCAAGCGAAATCTGCTGCTAGGGAAAAGTTTATGAGAAACCCATTTCACATTCATGAAATGTTGTCGTGTTGTAATGGTGTGCATAAAAAAATGGCACAATGGAAGACTATCACCGGTTTTATATACTTCACTCGCGTTGCAGCAAAGAGGCGGGGTAACACACAAATATGTTGGTACATCTATTTTTTAAATGATTCTGTGGTTTAGCTAGGGTTGTGTTAACATCCTCGCCTTTTTTTGATATAGCAGGCAATTTATATCGAGAATTGTGTTTGTAAGTAAAATATATGAGATGAATATTAATATATATGCTTAAGTGCAAAAAGGGTGCTAAAACATCAACAAATCATCGACAGTGGTTGTCAGTAGAAGGCAGGTGGTTTACTGTAACATTACAATGCTTTGGCGCCCATTCTGTTGGATTACTAAAAGAATCAAGCTGATAACATGGCTATTTCGCTTCATTGCCTCGTGCTATATCGATCACTGTGGGACTGAGACGATTTAAAGGCTGAAACTTTTGCAATTTATACATCGTGCTCACCTTGGGTGGGGTGCTTGTCTTGGCGCTCATGACTCTAAATGTCCAGTTAATTTTCAAAATTGCTTAATTTGTAATCTTATTATCAAAGACTGCAATTTCCAGGGAATAGAAGCTCCGACTGTGTCAGCAGGATCACACAGGCTGTCAATGGGGACGAGTAGAGCTGCGATTAGAACTTCAGTGCTCTGATTTCATCCATACTAACTTGGACATTAGACTACGCCTTGTTCCGAAATTTGCACTGGTTAATTCTCCCTTATTTAATTAAGTAGCTTGTTTCTCCCCCTGCTGCCCTGTAACGTGCTTGTGAAATACACATTTTCACCTCAGACGGCATCTAGGCGCGGAACAACATATATTTGATATTAACCATCTCAGTGGTGTGTATTTTATCGACTTCAAAGGATGAAAGGCTGAGAGAACCGATCGAGATTCGAATGTGTGTGACCATGAGGTAAAACACAGCACTCTGGACTGGGTGAATTATTGCACTGAGCCACGAGACCTGGCAATAAAACAGCTCTTAATCAGTAGTGATGTTTGAATGCGTGGTGGATGATGGTGGTAGCTGCTGGGGAGGAAGGGTTAGAAGACGTTTAAAAGCGAGTGGTTGTACCTCTCGGCTCTGCTCCCCCTGCTGGTCAGGCTGGTCATTGCAGTACACAATTCCATTATTTTTGTTTGCCTGTGATATAGCGCTTCATACCACGTGAGTCGTATCAGCTGTCTGAACCACTTCCTTTACACCTACTAGTTAACACTACTGTCTACACCCTTTCCCATGCCTTCGATCTGCCATTCCCACCCCCTCCCCTTGAGGGCCTCTTTCCTAGACTCCTTAAGTCCTCGTCCCTAGTAGAGGAACAGGTGACAGATGTGCCCCCGCCTCCCTCTATCTCTCAGCCAGGACAGCGCCTCCATCGCAGGGTACCACGAGGAGGAAGGGTCCTGGGAGGGATGCTGAAGGATGCTCTGAGCAAAGACGAAGAAGAGACCTTCGTTCTGTCCAAGAGAAGAAGGGACGGGAAGAGCAGGAGCCGAGTGTCCTTCGACAAAACATAGCCGCACCACTTCCCTGAGAGCGAACAAGAGGTGGGCGCGGAGTCTTTCTAGGCGGATTCAGCATCCCTTCCGTGAGAAAAGGAAAGAGGCAGAAGCCGAGCATCTCTGGAGGGGGTAGCAGCAGCACCCCTTCCTTGCAAGAGGAAAAGAAACGGGAAGCTGAGACTGGACATCTCTTGGTGACGGTAGCCACAGCAGCAAGAGAGAAGGCAGGATCTGGGCATCTTTGGGTACCAGCAGTCTCTGTCTGCACGAGAAGGAACAAAAGAGACAAATTCTGAACATCTCTGGGTGTCAGCATAAGACGAGGGAGGAAGGCAGGAGCTAATCCTCAATGGATGGGGACAGAGGCAGCAGCGCACCATCCATTCAAGAGAGAAGGGGACAGAGAGGCAGGAACTGAGCATCTCTGAGTACCAGCAGCCCCTCTCTGCACAAAAAGGAGCAGCGGGGGAAGGCGCTGAGCATCTCGGCTTGGAAGCAGAAGGGAGCTGGGCGACATAGGCTGCCTCTCTGGATGGAGGCAGGAGGCGCGGTGCTTCCCTGCAAGAGAGGAGGGAGAGGGCACGGCAGGCGCTGAGCACCTCTGCATTGGGGGAGAAGGAGCAGCCCGATCCTGCTAGAGAGGAGGGAGCGGGAGCGACAGGAGCTGGGCAGCTCTGCATGGGGACAGCAGCCCGGCCCTCCAAGAAAAGGGAGAACAGAACGGGCACAGCAGCCGAGGCAAGGGGAAGGCGCCCAGCTGGCCAAGGATGCTCCTGTGAGCGCCTCGGATAAGAGGGTGCGCAAACAGAGGCGCTGGGAGTGGGAATGGAGGGTCACCCAGTTGGATTACAAGCTTGGCTCCGCTACTCCAGGATGCAGCTTTGTGTTGACATTGTACTGCTGCTGATGTTGCAAGCCCAGCTGGGAGAGGTAGGTGGAACTGTTTTGAGTGTGCAAGTGCTTGTTTCCCTGTCTCTCCAACCAGCCCTCCTCATGCAGCAGGCTTTGTATCACCGTGGGCAGTGGCCCTCAGTTTCATGTTTGTGGCGGCGTCAGAGTGAGGGACCAAGGGGAGAAGTCAGTGAGAGCATGTGGCTCGACGCCAGACACTGACAGCGTGCATGGTTAGGAGGCGAGCGCTCGAATTCGTGGGAGAGGCCGAGGGGTGCATCATAGGATAGGCTACCTTGACACGGAAGGCTCCACCTCTTCTGTTACGTGCTATCATTTGAGTGCGTGGACCATGTGGATGTGGCCCAGTGTTTACAGAACGTGTAACCCGTCTTCGTCACTTGTCAAAATGTGTGATTCTCTGCGGGTGCTTGTGTGCCTCTAAACTAGGGGTTATGCAAGTATCACATCTCTGCTACAGTTTCCTTGCCCTAAAAAAGTGGAAGCAAATGAAAACCAGGCTAAACTCTACAGTTAACCCTTAATAAAAAGTAAACCATGGCCCACTTCGTTGTGGAAGTGGCTGGCCACAATCACACCTCGGATTAGCTACAGTGACAGCTCCAGCAGTGGGGACTTTAACTCTGGGGCAGGTGTTCTGCTTGCTGGGGATTGTTCTTTGCTGAGGGTGAGGCCTTGCCAAGGGCTGTCACCCAGCGGTGTAACGTAGGCCTCTGATGACCCTGCGGCGAGGGAGGGGGCAGGGCGTGGACCTCCAGGGAGACCGCAACCCTTCAACAGACCCCATTAAGCCCAAGGTCAATGAATATCTGTGAGATATTCGAGACTCAGGGGCCCCTCCTCACGTTCCGGAGGGCCCTATTCATCTTGCATTTCACCACTAACCATAGACATATTGTGGTAATAAAACAATCACCCAGTACACCATAGTGCCAGAATACCATTGGCTGGATATGATCTGACATAAATATTGTATCTTAATGTTTGTTTAAAAAATGTAGGCTCATTTAGAGATAATACTAGAAAAATATACACTGAATAGAACAATATTTTGCACCCAATATTTAGGCCATAAAATTTTTGTCAGGTGATATTTTCATTAATGATGTTCTGACACACAACCCCAACTACTTCACACACAATGGACAATTTAAAATAAAGCACACACAATATTTCCTACAAACCTGACTTGTATTTGTTACTTTTAAGTAGAAAATATTCCATTTTGTGTTTCAAGATAAGCAACCTACAAGAGGCCGACTAGATTATAGTAATATTCAAGTAAAAGTTTTTTACACAAATGGCGCAGCATAGATTTGAATAGCGCTTGTTGAAAAGAAGGGATGTAGGAAAAGGAAGATGTATTATAGCAAGATGTTGCTCTGTTTCTTCAGCATCAATTTATGTTTTACCATATCAGACACAATAAGAAAGCACTTATAATAGAGTTTTCGACTTTGTCGTATAGCTGCCCTAAAGAAGACTGTACAGAGGAGCCGGTATAGAGGCGAAACATGTTGAGTTTGCTTTCTTTAGGACTATGCAAGGTATACAAGGATGTATATACATTACAATTCACACTTTTTGTGTGCTGATTACTTTCCTCTTTAATGGCTCCTTCAAATTTTCTGTGCTTCTGAGAAGTTAGAAATATGGCTAGGTTTTTTTGGAGTTAGGTACCTTATTTAAAATATATGGATAATGTTGCCGACTCGGGACCTAGGTTGGTGTGACACTCTATTGGTGTGACACTCTATTGAAAGTGTCAAGTAAATGTCCTCCATGCTGTGAGGGCGGTCTATCCTTTCCCCCATTGATGGACGTTGACAGTGGACAGAGGAAGTAGTACAATGTCGGTTAGTTGGATACTGTACAATTGACTGTACAAAAGTTATTGACAATTTTCAGTCTCCAACATAATTTCAACAATTGCTGTCTCAAGAATGATGCTCTCAAATCTATGTAATTTAGAGGCACTACCGTGAAACATATACCCTTTAATAAACTTGTTGGGGGCAGAATTTTAAATGTGTCACCTTTATTCCCAAAGGAGCACATACAAGGTAGGATGGAAAAATCTTTGGGGCATAAGTAAAAAGGGAAAGCAAATTAGCGAACAAGTGATGAACAAAACAAAGAAATGGGCCTCGCAGTTTAATATAGTGATTGACTGTCCCCGGGCACGGACGCCTCCTCGCATTCCTGAACAAAGCAAAGTGTGTGCACGTGCAATATGGGGAAGTAAATAGATGGGCCTGTCCGTTGCTTTCCCACAGTGGGCCGTGTGATGCCTGTACACCCAAGCCAATGGTGCACCATAAGATGATGGGAGCCAAGATTAAGAACTATTGCACTTTTCCGTAGAGGAATTGCAAAGAGCCTTTCACAAGTCAGCCTGATTTGTGCCAAATTTAGGGTTGTGCCATGCACGCGCATTGTGCAGGCCATGTGCTAGTGCATGCAATACAGAACTTTGCAACTCTTTGAATGGATGTCAATTTTTTGCACTATAGGGAGATGGTCTGTAATTATTTTGCAAGTGTCGACCTCTTTGCTTTGTAGAATGTCAGCTTGGCGCTTGAGACGCTGAACGTGGGTCCTATGGCCTACCACAACGCTACCTCGAGGATAGGTGCGTTCATGGCACTTGTGCGGGTACAGCATTAGAACTCATGGGGTCGGAGGCTCGCAAATGCCAAATACTTTATAGTTACAGGGTTCAGTACCTCTTTAGAAGGGAGAATGGGCTCCCGATGACGCCAGGCTGTAAGTGTGAAATTAATATTTCTGTGAGAAAAGGGGTAATTTCAGTACACTTTGGCAGGCTCTAATTAGAGGTTTTTATGAGTTCTGAGAAGCACGCGCGGCTTGCTAACGGTTTTGTCTCCGTGCTTCTTTCCCGCTGAATTAGGACTGAGGGAGCGAGTTTCCAGCCTGGAGTGTAGCTAGGGGAGCGATTTTCGCGGGCATCTCGAATCCTTCAACCAAACGGTTTGTAAGAGGTACAGAGAACTATGAATGCGTAGCTGTTTTTCGCTGGGAGCCAGTAGAGCGCATGAGAGCTGGTAAAATATGGTCTATTATCCTCAGATTCAGGCGATGTCTACCAGCCTGCGTAAGGTTCCTCTCCAGTTCCATTCTACCCATCTAAACAATGTGTAATAGCTCGAGTGTGACAGCACTTGTGAGTTTACCAAAGGGATCCACCGCAGTGGCAAGAGGGACCTTCTTGGCATCATGAGGAGGAGCCAGCGCTCTTTATGAAAGCCGTAGCCTGATCGTTTGAGGAGAGGTTCATACTGACCCAGGCGTCAAGATTCTTTACTTTTTGCACAGTAACGGCGTTCATCCCGTGGCACATGGTTTCTGATGGGCTGGCATGGTCATCAGAATAATGCTCTTCAACAAGCAGATTAGTAAGGGTGCCTTGGGCGGTAAAGCTGCTGCCAAGCCACAGCAAACAGCCATGTCCCGGGTAGTGGGCACCCCGGGACACAGCAGGAGCCGGCACTGGGGGTGTGGCAGTCCCCAGGGCCATTATTGGCTATAGGAGGGGGCAGCCTCCTCTTTCCTTGTATGAAAGCCTGCCCCGGGGAGGTGGCGGTCCGAGAACGCACAGGATCGAGGCTGTGTGGTCCCTCTCCCATATTTAAAAACTGTTTTTGGCCCCAGAGAGGTGGTTGTGGTCCTGGGGGCCTGGAGCGGTCCGTGAGGCCCTCCCATTTGAAAGATTAAACAGCCCCGGGGAGATGGTTGTCTCTGGGGCACAGGAGGATCTGCAAGGCCCCCCCAATTTCATTACTATTCGCCCGAGGAGGTAGCAGTCCCCGGGGCTGCAGGAGAGGCCATAAGGGCCTCCCCCGCATTGAGTTTATAAATAGCCCTGGGGAGGTGGCAGTCCCTGGGGGGGGAGGTGCCATGCATAATTAAAAACAAGTGCCCCGGGGAGGTGGTGGTCCCCGGTGCTTTTACAAAGCCTTGGAGGGCGGCCTCATGTGCCTCCCTCCTGTTTTTTTCTACTGTCCGCATGCCCCCGGGATTTGGCCCACCCGGGGGCTTCCTTGAAAAGAAGCGGGGAAACCTGCGCTTCTTTTTTTTCCAATTTTGCCACAAATCCGCGGATCCACCTGCAAATTTGCTGCAAAATTGATTGAGATAAAATGTTTTTAACCTTCAGTGTGGTCCCTGTGGGACCCCACCACCAGTTCTAGGTGGTCTGGGTAGGCCTACCCTGTCCCCCTTTGTTTATTTTTTATGTTTTTTGTGGGCTCAGCTTAAGCCGAGTCCCAAGATGGCTGCCAATACTTCCTGGTTGAAGTGTTAGCAGCCAATCAGATTACAGCATGGGGACTGTTGGATCCGTGTCTCTAGATATACAAATTTGTTTTCAGGTTATTATCTCCCAAACTACTAAACAGATTTACACCAAATCACAAAAAGCAGGATCTGCGTACCAACATCTAGCTTCCTACCAATTTTGGTGTAATTCAGTCCAGCAGTTCGGGCTGTAGGCTTGTTCAAAGGTCCTATGGGAATTAACATGGGAAATGCACCTTTTTTGACCCCCCCCTTTTCTCCTCCCCCGCTACACAAAACCCCTCAAAACTTTCCACACCCCATCTGAAGGGCCGGGCAAATGTTTTTGGTAAATTTCATGAAGATTTATCAACTGGGGCCAAAGATAAAAGCAACTGAAAATCACCTTTTTGATAGAAACTCCGTCCTAACTCTAACTACCTACTGGCGAATATATATATATATTTGAACATGCTTTATCAAGTATAAAGGTGTCCAGCATGGATTTGTTCTGAAGGTTTAATGCTCTTGTTCTTTTTTTAACTCTTCAGAAGGCTTCATTTAGAAAACATTAGCTTAGACAGAATGTTACGACCTCCTCCTTGCCCCACATTTCCCTTCTCCCCTCTATGAACTGAAGCTCCAGATGACATTTCCCTGTGCTGCCTGGAACAAAGAGATTAATCGTTAAAGTTGTTTGCGATATTAGAGGTGCCTGTAAGGGAAAGCATCTTCAACGTTCCAATCCTGAACTGCAGGAACACATCTTCCCAAAAACCGGGACTTGTATTTAAAATTGTCAAAAGCGTCGGTACGCCAGGACAGACCTCAGAAAGCTGGGACTGTCCAGGGAAATTTGGAACGTCTGGTAAACCTAGTCATGGGCCCTAATACAAGCAAGGCATATGGGCCCCCAACCCACTGGTTTTGTAGTATAAAACAGCTATAAATAGGGTGCTCTGGGTCCCTCTCTCTTCAGGGCCATGGTCCTCTGCATCTGCTCCACTGGTGATAGCTGTGCTCTCTTCTTCAAAACCAGTCAAGCACAAACAGCTCTTTTTCAAGAGATGAACATGTCGTAAGCCATGTTTTTTTGATGCTCACTGCTTTCGTACAGTCGGTCATCACGTAGACACTTCTCCCAAAGGAGTCATATAAATACTGAATAGCTGAAAGCCAGAGAGATGAGGATTGGAGTAACCTCAAGTGATATTGTTGACATAAACACCAGTCAGAAAGGAATGACTGCATCTACCCTGGGTGATCCTTTGCTCCCCATTTTGCTGGGTGAACCATTAGGAGCTCACGATTGACCTTGTTATGCACTGCGGGTCAGTGGAGGATTATCAGTATCTGCTGATCTTCTATCAGCAATGAGAGGAAATGGTACTTTTTGAAAACCTAGGCAGACCTAGGGCCTCAAATTTCAATGATTTGGAGTAGGGCAGTGCCGCAAGTGTTTTTGCGGCGCTGCCCTATGCCAAACCGAAAGGGCAGGAATGCACTGTATTTACGAGATATGGTGCATTGCTGTCTTTTCAGCCGGCGCATAATATGGTGCCTAGCGCAAATACAGGCACCCTTGCACTATGGTGCAAGGGTGCCTGCATTGTTGGCAGGATTGTTTTTGTGCAGGAAGGGACACCTTCCTGCACAAAAACAATCAATGGATGCGTTTTCCTCTTTCTATGTGTGCTACATAGAAAGAGGAAAAAACGAGGAGAAATAAACATATTTCTCCTTTTACGGCTGCCCTGGGGGGCGTACAGATTTGACGCATTCCCAGGTTTACAGATCCTTGCAAATCTGGGAATGCGTTAAAACCCATGGGTGTAGCACGGGAGCACCCACTGCAACACCCATGGACGCCTCCCTGACAGAGTAAAAGGCAACACAACGACTTGCGCTGCGTTGCCTTACACCATATCTACAAGGCCATGAAAAGCCACTCAAAGTGGCTTTGCATGGCCCCGTAGATATAGGTCTGCACTCTGTGCCACTGAAGCATCATTAAAAGTGACGCACCGGCGGCACATGGGGCTTGTAAATAAGCCCCGTAGTACCTTGATTGGCCTCAATTAAGGATGTGCAAAAGTTGTGTAATGTGCTTTCACATAATTATGCAGAATTTTCTGAAAATTTATGAAAAATTACATGAAATGCAAAACTAGCATTTGGAGCTATAGTTTAGCAGAAATGCATCCTCTCCATTTTGGATGTGAGGATCCATTTCGTGCTAACAAAATAGTGCAAAAAAACACAAGCACATCAAATATCAGTTGTTCACATCAGTCGTGCGTCTTGTGCTCGCGCAAGCATACTAAATTTTTGCTTCGAATGGCTGCAATTGCGAGAATATCCTGTAACAAGTGTAAAGTGAAATTACCGAAATTATGCCTGAGTAACAGAAATTTCATCCACGCCTAATACATTAGGCAATACAGTAGCCTCTGAAAAGTAAGGAGTCGAAAGTGTATAGATTTTTGATTTTACTGTTATCTTTATACTTGCAAATCAGATGAATATCTGTGGTGTTTTGGATTCACTGGTATTCTATTCTGAAGTCAAGTTAAATCATTTTCACTTTTTGAAAGCACTGTAATGTTTACATCGAAGGTAAAATGGAGCTTTAAAACATTTTTAAAACACTGTTTCTTTGGCACTGAAATTAAGTAGGAAGTCTGGAGCCTCTATAAAGAATTTCAAACTTTGGAAATTAATATTAAAGCTCTTGAACTTTTTGAATTTGCTTTTATTTTGTGTCTGGTGAAAGAGTTTTTTAGGAGAAGGCGAGTGCCATAGAAAAACCATACTCATTCAGTCATTCAAGATAAAGGTCTGAAACTTTTTGAATTTACTGTTATTCTGCAATGAGGGCAAGAGGAAGGTCTGTGACTTTTTCATGCACAATAAGTTTTGCACTTGATGCAAGAGGAAGATGTATATCCTCAAGAAAATAAGCTCAGTGCAGGTTTCCAGATGTCTGTGTTTACTCTTACTTTTATATTGCAAGAAAGGTCTGTATCTTTTTTATATTAACCATTGTTTGTACTTTATACTAGAGGAAGGTTTCAAACTTTTTGAAAGTACTGTAATTTGTCTATGTATTATTGTTTCTGCCTTAGACTAATATTTTGATAGTAATTGTATGATGAGTGTATGATTTTAAAATGCCAAATTGTCAATAGGGATGTGCGAAGTTGAAAAGTGTTTTTCACTCAAATGTTTGCAAATTTTGAAATAAGGCCATCAACACAATATAAGGTCCAGACAAGGTCGCAATAAATTATTCCCTTGCTCAACCCTTGGTGGCTTGCAACGAGCAGGCAGGCATAACTTAGGAGACATGGATGTAAAACATTTAAAAACACCAATACATTAAATAAGTAAGACACAACACACAATAAAAATCCCACACCAATTTATAAAAATAGGAAATATTTTCATCTTTAAAATGACACCAAAATGACACAAAATCTAATTTAGGGAACTGGAGATATGAATTTTTAAAGATTAACCACTTTCTAGTGCTTAAAATCATATAGTGCCAACTTGGGACATCGGTCGCACTTGACCAGGACAAAATCAAAAATTAGCCTTTGGACTTAAAAACGTTTCTGGAGGATTTCCTCTTGACGTCGTGTGGTCCCCTCCAGCAGGCCGATTTTGAATCAATGTCATTGGATTGCTTCTCGGTGAGGCCCTGGTCAAATCCTGGAAGTCTGGAGCTCTGGAGCTTTCAGTAGGACAAACCTGAAATTCAGGCCGGGTCGTGGTTGCAGGTAGTCTGCTTGACTCTTGACCTCGGGCTGTTCTACTTATGGAGCTTTTTCCAAAAGTTCCAAACTTCTCCAAACTTTTGGAACTTCTTCCTGAAGTTCCTCTTGAGGCTTCAAAGTGTCCAATACACAAATCCAAAGATCTAGAAGCTCTGAGATGGTCCTTGAAAGTTTGAACTGCAGTTCCCACAATGCACCCGGCCAAATCCTTAAAAGTCCACTGGACACACTCCAGGCTGAGGACATCTTGAGGGAGATGGTGCAGGGAAGCTCTGTTAACCTGTTGCTTTCAGGGAGTCTACTCCTTAATCCTCTTTGAAGCAAGGCAAAGTCCACAGGGCTGTAGTTCCCAGTGTACCACAGGAGCAGTCATTCAGATTGCAGTCCTTTGGGGGTGCAGAATAGGGTTCCAGCAGGGCAGTCCTTCTTGTAGTTTCAGGCAGCAAATTTGAGTTGCTATGCAGCTCTCACATATTTATTCAATGATCTGGGTTGACAAGCAGGGAGGCAGCCCTGTCCAATGAGGTGCAGAGTGCCACCCAAAGGCACAACAGCTTCCTACAAAGTGTGGCATATTCTTGTACCACAAAGCACTGCACTTTAAAATTCCAGATGGAGGATTCCTCTCCAGCAGAGTAAGAGCTGGCAAAACCAACCTCCTAGTGTGGCTCACTTCCATTAACACTCCCTCTGCACCAAATGCAAATTCCATTCCCGGCCTGCAATCTGGCTTGTGTTACAGGAAGAGGGGTGGTAGGCCTGGCATTCCTTACTGTCCTGCTGTCTCCTTGAAGCTGGCGGCCACTAATCACTTCAGCAAAGCAGCCTGGCTAAGCCTGTTAAGGTTGACCAATCAGGAGAGATGGCGTGAAGGCTGTATTTCAGCTCACAGAAAAGTTCTATAACTTCTTTTCTGTATTAGGCATGATAAATTCAACAGTGGCAAGTTGGTGGATTTATCATTGCCAACCTTTTAAGTCTTTGAACTACATTTTCAGCTCCTTCCTAGCAATATTTATACTTAAATGAAATATTCCAATGTTATCTTAATAATCTACAAGGGGGGGGGGCAAAATTGGCAGTTCTTCCCTCGCCAGGGCTAATAAAACATCTTTTATAATGTCCCTGCATATGGTTTCACGGCACCTCACCCCTGGAGCACCTGGGGGAGACATTGGAGGTGATTTTTATGTAAAAATAAGGTAGATTACCACGTTACCACTTTGGAAGTTCCTTTACCACCAAAGTCGAATTTGCATAGAATTTACTTTTAAAGACAGTCTGCAAAGCAGGGCAGCCTTTAAATGTAACAGGAGGCAACACAGTAGTGCACACTCCATTGCAGGAAATCTACTGGGCCTCTAAATTCCCATGCCCTATCATATGCTAGGGTCTTACAGGTAGGTTGAATCCCTGTGCCTTATTATATAGTAGGAACTTACAGGGGTCTGCTGTTGCCAATTGTATTTATACCTAATTACCATGTATCTTTTTCATCAGAGCACTGGCCCTGGGCCTGGTTAGTAGAGCCCAGGGCGCAGTCAGAGTCAGTTACCACCAGTACCAGTCAAAAAATGGGGGTGATCAGTGCCAAAGAGGATGACTGTCTCACACTAATATTTTGATAGTAATTGCATGTTGAGTGTATGATTTTAACATGCCAAGTTGTCAATAGGAGTGTGTGAAGTTGGAATTTGTTTTCACTCAGATGTTTACAAATTCTATGAAAATCTTCAGAACTAGCAAAGCGTTATGCTTTCCTTACTGTTATTTGGAAGTGCAACTTCTAACACAATTTTTGTGGCAAAAGGTAAACTTGCAGAGAACAATTCTGCATATCTTTGTCACTGTGCATAGAAAGACTCTGCAAAAGGCAAACGTCCAGAAAAAGAGTCTGCACATATTTGTCAGAGTTTAATTGGACTGAAAATTATATCACAGAATACAACAAAATTTAGCACTAGAATCAGCAAACTCAAACCTGGAAAATTAACAGACTTTGCCAATGTGAACTTTGCAAAAAGTTTCCCAGCATAACATTTTTTGTGCACTCCTAATTAAGAACTCAGATGATATGTTGGTTGTGGTAATCATTTCGATCTGTTGATCTTGCTTACGGTGTAAATAATGTCTGAGACCAGGTGACAACAAATGTTTTACAAAGATAATCAAAGCTAGGTAGATACAAAAAGAGATTTGATGACTTTGGAATGTGGGAGGGAACATTAAAAACTCAATGCTGGTTGCAGTTCACAATAAGGGCTTGCTTGTAACTCAGAGAGAGCTTCTGGCACATCTTTTATGGTAACCGTGCACGTAGATAGGTCTTAATGAAGACACATGTTTGTTGAATTAAAGACGGATACTGGTCCACTTGATGATGAAGATGTAAGTTGGGAGTTCACTGTAAAGGCTTGATGTTTTTGACTCAATGAGAGATCAGCTGGTGCAGCCTTGATGACAAGGGTGCAAGTTGGGACAACCCAATAAAAAGCTTGTTGTTGCTGATTCAAAGAGGGGCATAGTAGTCCAGTCTTGATGATGACGGTGCATGTTGAGAGGTCACGATAAATGCTTATTGTTGCTGAAACAAAGAGAGAACTACTGTTACATCATAGATGATAAGGGTGCAAGTTGGTAGGTTGCACTACAGACTTGATGGTGTTGATGCAAATGGGGAGAGCTCATAATAGATTCTTTATAATGATGTAAGTTGGCTGGTCAAGTAGAAAACTTTATAATTTGGGGAAAGAACTTACATTAAATAATGAGGTTAATGTTGAAATCTGGCAGACCACAATAAAGACTGTTAAAGGCAAGAGCTCATAATTGGTACTGAATTATCGTGATTGGATCAGAAAGAAGACATGAAGATGTTGTTGTAATGTTGGCTGATACAACAAAATACTCAAAGAGGAAGTAAGGAGGGGGTTCGAAACCTCTCATTTAGTAAGGGAGACCTCCTTTGATTATTACATGTCACTTCTAATTATGGTAATTTAGCCCTTTTTCGCATGGAGTGGGGCATGTTAGATCACCATTCTGCCTTCATATTACAGTATTGACACAGCTGGTACGTAGGTAATCATGGTGTGTACACTTTCAAAATTTTCTAAAATAAATCGACCAAAAGTCTGAAATAAAATACACTGAGTGTACTGACTAGGTCAATGATCGATGCTCTACGTTTGGTGGTAAAAAAATATAGCATTTTTCAAATTTTATTTAAGAGTTCTTTGCCCTCTTGATGGTCCTCCAGCTGCAGATTCCAAGTTATCAAAGCCCACTTTAGCGAATCGTAAAGTGATGTCACTTTAAAATGTATCAAATCATTTTGTGTGAAGTTAGTTCACCTTTAAGCTGTAATCACCGCTTGCTGAATCCCCTGTCATTTTCTAAGATGTGGTCACCTGTAAGTTCCCCCATGACCTTCCTCACCTTACAGGCTTGCTCTGCTTTACATCAATTGTCCCTGTCCTAGATTCTTTCTACTATTTTTCTGCTGCACTGCTTGGCCACTTTCTGATCGCTGTAGTCCTCTCCCTGGTTCCAGGCTGCGTTTCACCCCTTCACCTCTAGCACTATCATGGGGTGTTAAAATTCCATGTTCTGGCATGTCTCACGGCTCTCAGCATCCCCTTGTTTCTCGCCTCCTTGGAGATTGGTCTGAATTGTCCCTGTCCCACTAAGACCCATGCACTGAAGTACACTAAAATGTGATGGATGGAATGCTTGACTTAATCTCAGCCTCTGGAAAGTACTCAGGGCTGGATCCCGGTCCATCGTTATTGTGCACACCGTACCATCTCAGTTTGGACCCAACCACCTGCAAATCAGTCTTGACCCTACAAAAATAAGAAACAGCGAGCCTGTACTGCTAGGCCAGGTCCTCTCTGAAACAGTACACAAGCAATTCAAGACCAGTTTTACCCTGATTGGGGCTCGTCAGTCGGCTGCAGGTTGGTTCCAGATGCACAGTGAGCATGGGATACACATCTCTTTCTGGTGGGCCTGTGATTGCGTTAAGGTAACACGATAATTTCAGAGATGGCTGTGAAGCAGGACACACAGCATGACCTTGCATTGTTGAATTCGCACCAGTGACATGGGGGACTCACTAGATGGTTGTGTGATGACACGTTACAGTGCAACTGAAGAATAGCAACAGCGTGGCTCATGAATCAGTCATGAAAGTGTCCTACATTGGCACTCTCAGAGTGGCTGAAAAATTACAGCACTTTGGTGCATGGGGGCTCCAATGGTTGGCATCAAACAGCACATCCACTTCCAGAAACAAAATATTTATGGAACTCATAGGTATAGATTATTCCTCCTAAAAGTATTGACTAATTCTGATGCGATTTCACGCGAAACATTTCGCAAGTAGCTGAGAATAGTCGCCTTGTAAATAGTAGATATGGTTCCACTAGAGTTGCTCAACTTAACACTCATTGAAAGGTTGTTGTGTAGGACAAAAACAAACAGGAAGCATCGAAAGAATATACCCCAAGGAAATGTAATCTGTGAACTCGACCCCAGTGGTGTTTCTAGCGGCAGAGCTCCAACTCCCTACAGCTCACGCTCAGGATCCAATAGAATCCATAAGGGCCCACACACACCAATACAACATTAATTACACAATTTGTAATGGAGACTCAACACCACAGCAGCTTCTCTGTGTCCATAGATGTTACAGCCTCTTGAATTGTTGCACCTAGACCCTGTGCTTCACAGACTGAGCTCAATGCGATCTACAAGTAGCAGCAAAAAGGAAACTCGCCACAAAGGGGTTCAGATACCCAGGGTTAGAAGAATGAGGCATGGTGGCCATGCACTCTCCTACTTGGGTGCTAGTCTCTGGAATGTCTTTCTAATCATATTAAGAACCATTCCATCTCATGTGAGCTTAAGAAACAATCTATGACATACTTATTTGCTACTATATGCAAGGTTTCAGACCCTTATTTAGAGTATGACAGACATAGGACATCCACAAAAAAACTAGTAGATGTCCCATCCACTCTAATGGAAAGAGGACTTATATCCTCAAAATAGGGCAGACAACATCTACCACACTTTGGAGGATTCCCCACATCCGTCAAACTCGAAATAAGAGTTTGATGACCCCAGCGCAAAATGTTGTTTGCCCAGAGGTCACAATTATGAGTCACGATTCTTAGTTATGCTGTGTTTACTGCACCCGGTAATTATTGAGTGCAATAATGTCCACAACCATTATTACATTTTAGCAGGTGAAACCTGCCGGAACTTAAAGGTATAAAAGAGCATGGTATGTATCGTGACGTGATTTTGGCTCAGTCAGCACCAAAATCTGCATGCTGTTCCCCAAAACTCTGGGTAGGTGCAATTTATTGTTGTCAAGAAACTCTGAACCCTGGGAAACCAGATTTTATTGGGTGTGATAAATAGTGCCTACCTTTCCATGGCACTCGTAATCAGGGACCCAGTCTTTTTCAATTAAGTGTGATGGTCTGACTTCAGTGCCAAGATACCTGCATTACATGAATTTGGCAGTATAACATCTAATGCACGAGTCTCCAGTTTAGGTTCAGGAAGGCAGAGCCTATGCAAAGACTATCAGGAAAGCCACTAGCGATAGATTTACGTAAATGTACAATAAATGTAAATGGAAGTTATTTACATAGTCACTGCTTTTTTCAGAATATCTGGCATGGAAAGGCCCTCCTGGATCTAAGTTTGACATCCCTTCCCTAACCTTACCTAATGTTACCTAACAAACATAACATAACATAAAAAAAATAACTAGGCATCTACGCCACCCCCTTGGGTAGTGTACAGACCCTGCACCAAACTTGGTATAATCCTTACTATATTTTCAAGGGATGCCCTAAGCTTGGCACACAGCATGCTCTTAATGTTTAAATGATGTGTACACTTGGGCTTGCATGTTTTGCTGCCTATCCCAGACATGGAGCACTGTATGCAATGTTGTTTCTTTCTACTGCTTACATCCTCAGGTTGCTGGCTATCTCAGAAAGCCTCCCACAATACTCCTAAAACTGTGCATGGCATAATTGACCTTGACTTCCTTCTCCTTGATTCCTCTCCTTTCTTTCTTCAGAGTGACCCTCTTCTTACCTTCCATCCTCTGCATACCTTCAATTTCTGAGTATAGTTTCTTCTCATTCTCATGCCTGTCTTTTTCTCTCTTATTTTAATTCTGCAATTGGCTGACAGCTCATTTTATAGATGAGAACCTCGCCTTCTTTAACTCCTTATCCCTGTAACATAACACTTTCTAATCTCTTGAGCCTATCTATCTCACAAACCATTCACTTGAAACCACCTAGCCCATCCCTCACTAATGATCACACCACCTAAGTGGTAGTAATATTATCTACCACAAAGTAACTGGAGCAAATGCATGTCATTTTTTGATGAGCACACTTTACTAATCACAATAATTAACAATACCACTGGATTAACCCCTTACCTTGAGTTCCAGAGTAGCATGCTACTCGCCGTACAGCCCTTCAATGCCTCGTCAGGGGTAGCTAGCTGTATATAAATACAATTATAATTAGAATAACATAACATAGCCTAGCCTAGCCTAGCCTAGCCTCACATAACGTAAGAAAACATGATATTGCCTAGCCTAGCCTAGTCGAGCCTCACATAGCATAATAAAACATAATATAACTCAGTGGGTGAAGAGCTATCTACAGATAACTGTCAATAAATCTGTTAGTTCATGTTTGAATTACAACATGAAACTAAATTGAGGCAATTAAAAACGAGGGAGGGACCACACTACCTGGCTTACTAGCACCCAATTTGCCCTAGTGCATTGTGGTAAATGCAGTGCATGATAACACTCACTTTAGCTGAAAGTCTTTAGTAGACACCGTTGCTGGTGCAGTCAATGCTGTGTGTCTCTAGACCTATGTTTCAGGATATTTGTCCTTCAGTAGAGAGTAACAACTTAAATTTGGAGGTGCTAACAGTGCCGCTCACAGTTTTCTCAGGTTTCTATACCATTACTGGAGTACAGGTGCATACCAGAGTTTGTCAGCTGAACAACTCAAAGGAACAAATCAAAAAATGGTGAGGAGGAAGATTGCCTGGCATACCAGTACACAGTTTGCCCTAGTGCATTGTGGTGCATTGCATGAGTGCACTCACTTTAGCTGAGAGTCTTTCATAGTCACTTTTGTTGGTGCAGACAGTGCTGTATATCTCATAACACGTATTCCCAGATTTTGTCCTTAATCAGTAGAGTGCAACATCTTAAATTTGGGGGTGCTGGCAATGCTGCTCACAGTACCACTTCCAGTACACTGATGCATCCCAGTGAGCTCATCAACCTAATAACTAAACATGGAGTCAATCACAAAATGGGGGAAGGAGCACACTGCCTGGCATACCAGCACACAGTTTGCTCCGATGAATTGTGGTAAATGCAGTGCATGACAACACTCACTTTAGTTGAAAGTCTTTAGTATTCACCATTGTTGGTACAACCATTGCTGTGCATCTTTAGACACATGTTTCAGGATATGTATCCTTCTTCAGTAAAGAGTAATATCTTAAATTTAGGGGTGCTGGCAATGCTGCCCACAGTCTCACAGTACCACTTCCAGTACACTGATGCATCCCAGTGAGCTCATCAACCTAATAACTAAACATGGAGTCAATCACAAAATGGGGGAAGGAGCACACTGCCTGGCATACCAGCACACAGTTTGCCCCGATGAATTGTGGTAAATGCAGTGCATGACAACACGCACTTTAGTTGAAAGTCTTTAGTATTCACCATTGTTGGTACAGCCATTGCTGTGCATCTTTAGACACATGTTTCAGGATATGTATCCTTCTTCAGTAAAGAGTAACATCTTAAATTTGAGGGTGCTGGCAATGCTGCTCACAGTCTTCTCAGGTTTCTCTACCACTCCCAGAGTTTGTTAATTCATGCTTTGTTCAAATTTCTTTTGTAAACCTTTGTTGTTGGGGGAGCTGCTGGGCCCAGACCATAATAAAAAATACAAATCAACAAAAATTATCCCACTCAAACTAGATAAATAGACCATCCAAATATACCGATGATCTCAATGGAGAAGAAGAGTTGTGCGTATTTCAGTTGGGTGTGCTACAACAGAATAAGGTGTTGTGAGTTAAGGCTTATTGAGGTATTGGAGAATACAAAATAACAGTCAAACATTTTAATTCATAACATTGGTAGCAGGTGCAGGCTCTAGCAAGGGGAACACAATCAGCAACATAATTATTAAACTGTGTGATTGAAACAGAGCTAATCATTATAAGAAATAAACAAGTTTAGCTGTAAACTATGTTGAACAAATGGTCTTACACTGGGGTGTAAATTGAGTAGACCATGTTCAAAACTCTACAACTTCAAGTAAAAAAAAACAGACTTGAAACATAAATAAAAATGCTTGGCAAAGTAATAGAATGCACTGTTGATAAGCTGATTTCAATGCTTAGATGACTGGATACAGACACACAACTACTTTGGAAATGCAGTAGATACACAAGAACGAGTCCCTTAATGACACTGGATTTACAGGCACTGAATTTTAACTGAAATGTGGATCCAGAGCAATCTCTGGTCGGGCAAAGGCCCATTCACTTCCTGCCTGCAGTTTAAGGATATGGTGGTAGGTAATTTCGTACAGAAAGGTCATGCCTCCTTTCCAAAACTGAAAGACTAGATTAGCAAACCTACACTGAAGGGAATTGCCTCTGCTGCTGGAGGTTTCTTCTATCAGGTGAGTCCAGAAATGGCCATGCTAAACTCAAAGCTGGTTAATGCTTGAATACTCTCATGTTCCTTTCCATCAAGCAATCACCCCAGGGCCACTGGGATAATGTGATTATACATCAGTGAAGTTTTCTGCATGACTATGGATTTTTCTGCCATTGCCACATGATCCATCATCTGCTTTTTAATCTGCGGATTTCAAGAAAAGAAGTGCTTCCAACGGAAATGGATGAAATATCGCAAAGAATGCTCCGCGTGGAATGCAGTGCATCTTTTGCTAGTTTATGACTATTATCCGGTCTTCCTTCACAGTTGATTGCTCAATTACAATACTAAAGAGATGCAATTGTCATGCAGATGGTGTTAGCCCAGGGTAGATAGAAAAGGGAAGTGTTTTTGTCCACTACATGAGATTAGAAAAACCATATGTGTTTTAAACATGAAGGAAAGAAGGTTTCATTCGTTCATGTTGCAGGAGAGAAGGAGGGCTAAGAAAGGTATGAGCTGGGGACGGAGAGGCAAAATTAAGGGAGTGAATTGAGGTGGAGAGGGAGTCTTAGCAGGTGAGGGAATGGCGAGGGGGAGGAAAGAGAGGAATGAAGAGAGTATGAGAGGGAGGGATGAACAAAGGGAGGAAGTGAGAACAGGAGGGAAGAGCATCCGTAATATTGATCACCACTACATGTTCAGTGTAAGTATAACGATAAGTATAGATTTACTATTATTAACTTCACATTGATGTACCTGGATGATAAAGTGGCAGTCAATATTGTAGATACATCATTTTCAATGCAAAGCAGTGAGACTTTACCTTGCTGACCACTTGACTTGTTTACACATGAACTTCAGTTGAATTTCTGTGGCACACTTAAAGACTATTGATGATTCCCAATGACAGAGCTGAAGAGTGCTTTTTTTTCATACATCATTGGAGGTCGAATACATAGGTTTAGTTAGGAAATATGCCTCTAACGCATGGTCAACCCATATTTTTCACCTATTGCCTGACCCTATATTTTTGCTGACTTTAGAACTCTGTGCACTTTACCTCTGATAACCAAGAGTAGAGTGCCTCTGCTTCCCCTTTAAGCAAACTTGAATTGATGTGTTTCTAATTGACACATTTAACTTGCCTATGAGTCCCTATTATATGATGTAGAACGTGCAACCAGGCCCTGGAAGTTAAATGTCACTAGTGGACTGCAGCACCAATTCACTACGGTGGCACGGAAAACGTGACTTCATATCTACTCTCTGTAGACTGACTGTAGCATTGTAAAGACTGCAATTCAACCTCTTAATGTCCTTTTGTTAGTTTGAAACCTCAATTTTCCATATTAATAAGTCTCCCATATGTAGGTTGGGTAGGCCACAAGGTAGGGTACATGACATTTAAAAGTGGGACATCTAGAAATGTAATGTTACCATGTCCATACAGTGACAAGGCCAGAAAAGCTGTTTTCACTGCAGCAGGCTTAACTGTCCTATGTAGAAAACCAGAACACAGTTTAAAATTCTAATACCGTATCTCAGGAATTGGACCAGTGATTTAAAAACTATTTTAATAGTTATTAAAAATACAATTCAATGGTAAATTTGGATTTTTAATAAATAGTAAAGAAAAGTAACTGTTAGATAGTTATCCTTTACCTGCCTGAACCTTCAGAAGGATAATTAACAGAAGTCTATGCCAGCTTCCAGCCTGTGCTCTGCCTTGAATAGGTGTGAAAGAGCTATGAAATGCCTTCCAGGAGCAAACAATATTATAACCAAAATGGGCAGAAAGACTCCCCTGAATCCACAGAATATTTAGAGTGGGGGCTTTGGGCAATCTGTGCCACCACACTGGCAAATCCTTCTTGACAAGTCTGTTGAGCCACGTGTAATGCTTGGGGCACACTTCAAAGAGAGACAATAGGATGCCAAGAAAATTCATGTGATCTGCCAGACTTCTGACTCTGGGTTGTTGTGGGCACAGTGCCTGCTTCTAAAGTGGAGTTTCATGTTAGATGTGAGAGGACCCTAGGATTATCATAGCGCACTCCCCACATGCCTACCCCTCAGCTCTAAAAGCCTAAGTTTAGTGTGGCCGAAGACTTTCACCATCTTATAAATGCCTGACACTTGGCATTTTGGGCCTATTTGCAGTTAGGCAAACAGGAACTACTGAACAATTGGGTAGGGTAACTCCTAATACCGTTTACACTATTAGTTAGCGAGGTGCCAGGGGTCACCATCACCTACTAGCTAGTGTTAGGCGTAAATGTAGCATCCCTATGGACCCTCTTTAGAATAGTTTCTGGACCTGTGAAAGATCAGAAGAGGACTGGACTAGTTGTCTGTGTACTGGGAGGAGCCCCGAAAGACTCTTGTGCCCAGGACAAAGAAGTGGACACCAAGGGTCAGCTGGCTGACCTTATGTTTGGCTAGAGAGAGCCAACAAGATGCAAGGTCCCTTTTCCTAGAAGCATCCAGCTGACCAGCAGTAACTGGACCTGGACTGGACCCTGCTGTTGGCCTCTGCATGACAGCATCTGAGTTTCTAAATACCTCCCTTGAGGTCCAGAGGGGCTTTAGAAATGTACTTCTGTTGAGACTTAAAAGACTGAGTAAAAAGGTAAAATCTTTGACCGGGACAAACCTGGTTGGTGTATCTGACTTATGCTCTATCTCAGTAAGCCTGAAATTACCGCAACCATGGATTATCATTGGCAACTATCACTTTCTGGTGCTATTTCTACTTACAACTTTAAACATTCATATCTCTGGTTCCCCACATCAGATTTTTGTCTTTTTTTTTTTTTAATTAAATTGTACTCTCTCTTTCTAATTTGGTTTGGGATTTTTATTGTTTGGTGTTTTTATTTTATTGCTGTGTTGGTGTTGTATAAATGCTTTACACATTGCTCTAATGTGATCAAGACTGCTTTGTGCCATAGTTACCAGGAGGATGAGCTCGGGTTAATCTAGTGACCTTGAAAGATTGCCAGGACAAAGGTTGTGATTATTTCATGAGTAGGAAGTTGAGTCATCCAGTAAAAAGAAACAAATTGTAGGGCTTTGTACTCCAGATAACCCCTTTCTTAATGATGTGTGGTTGGTTTTAGGTTCCACAATGTTCCTTTATTTGATTATGTAGGGCTAGGTCTTGAGACCAGTGGCGGCTCGCATAGGGCGTGCTGCGAGCGGTGTGTCAGGGCTGGGGAGGGGCAGGGTGGGGGGGTAGTAAACTCGGACATACGACGGAACGGCCCCGCCCCGCAGCACGCCCTATGCGAGCCGCCACTGCTTGAGACGTGTTGTGAAACATTGGTCTCCAGAGCAGCCTATTATTTGCGAATTCAGCTACAAGCATTGCTGATGCAGGTATGCCTTGGAAATCTTGCATATTTGAAAGCAGAATGTAAATTATGCTCTGACCTCCATTATGTCTGTCAAGGACTTTGCCTCGAGGCACATTCAAGATTCAACCATCTGAGCCACGCACTGTATCCTCCTGGATATGACTAGGTCTGCGTACTTCAGCCAGAAAATCTGTGTTCTTAGAATTCATTACTTGTTAACGGAGAGACAGCATCCACTTTACTTTTGTACAGGTTAGCTGCCCTGCAGCAATGCTCAGATATTCTGCTAGTAAGATTAACTGCTCAAAGATCATTAAATAATTCTTGATATTGAAAATGGCATCCTGCCTAGCTTTGCTTAAGATTTGTTTGTGCGATTTCCCAACGCTTTTTAAACACCTGAATTACTTCTTTATATTGTAGGTGTGTGGTTTGCGCAATCGGCTATTTCAGTCAGTCAGTCACAGATCATTATTTCGTCAAAACAGCCATAAAAGAGCAAATGAATAAAATAAAAACAATACAAATACAATAAAAACACTATATAAATGCATGTTAAATACATGATAAAATTAATCAATAAAAGTAATCAATTTTGATGAAATAAAAGAATAAAAGAGGCGAAATGGGAATATGAAGTAGGTCTAAAATGCAACACATTTATACCACCATCATCAATTAAAAGGCTGTGCAAAATTAGGCAAAGTGCCGAGTTATCCCCACATTCATAAAGTGCAGTATTGACAGGGGCGGAGGGGGGGCATCAATTGTAATACATTGTCTTATAAATAATATCAGCAAATGGCTGTCTCTGCCTCTGCATTCCCTGAGTTAATTGGCAGAGAGTTAAATTTGTTCCTGATTCGCCACACACAATATAAAAACCTTGAGACAGCGAAAACTATATATTGACTTGTATCAGATTGCAAGTTCCTATAGGCTTCCAGATGCTGCCTAGCTCCTAGATTGCGGCAGACTGTAATCAACCATTTGTCCCTGGCTGTTTTATATGCTGCTGCAGAAGAAAGGAATGCGCGTCACTGATTCAGGTGAAGTTCCACAGGGCTAACAAGCCGGCTCAGCGGTTTGTGTGGCGCCGGCCCAACTGGCAGTAGATGAGTGCAACGGCTGGGTCCCGAGCCTAAACTAGATGAATAACTTCCTTGCCAGTGCAGGTTGTATCTCATCAAGAAACTGCTCTGCTTTATAATCATCCTTCAACTGGAAAAAAGTGTCAGTCAGGGAGCCCAGAGAGTTCCTAGATAACCATGTACTCAGTCTAGACTGCGTGTAATTTTCCTTGAGGACATGATTTAGAGGTAAGAGCAGAGGCCCCCTTGGGTCCTCCCACAATCTTTCATTCCCCATCATCCGTAAGGTTTCTTCAACATACTTTAGCCAGGGAAGATTTCGACCATGATCGACTAAGTATTTTCTCCAACCTTAGTTGGTAAGAGTGTAGTTCTGGGGTAGCCCAAACCCTTCTCCAACATAGGGCTAGTCTAACCCCAGCCCCGTCTGAGATTGGTCTGAACCCCACATCCAACGTAAGGGGAAGGAGAAGGATGCTAACTGGGAGGCCTAGCATCTGTCGCAAGAATTGATTCTCTGTGATCACAAGGACATTCATATCTTTGTGCCCCCATAGCTCAGCTTCATAGAGAGCAGCCCACCAGGGCTTGATATTTATAAACTTGAATCACCGGGGAGCTAAATCTTGCATAAGAACCCCGTTGAACTTTTGACAGCCCCCCAATATGAAGCTCCAGTTTAAGTCTACAAGTTGAAAGTGAGAGTGGCTCACTCCAACTACTCAGTGAGGATGATCCAGAGGTATTCAATTGTTTGCACCCGTTCAAGAGGAATCCCCTTCAACACAGGGTTAGATCTAGTTGTCGGGCAAGAATTAAACACCATATATTTAGTTTGGGCTACATTGATTTCCAGGCCCCTCTGTTTGCAGAACCTACTGAATGTATCTAAGGAGTGCCCCATTGGTGATTTAGACAAAAGGAACGTATTGTCAGCAAACATTAGGGCCGGAACCTTCATGTTGGCTAATCGTGGGGCGTCACTCTCACATAAGTTTAGGTTGGCTATCAGATCATTAACATACAAAGTAAAAAGGGTTGGGGCAAGGATGCAGCCCTGTCCCACCCCCCTGTTACCAGGAAATGGCTATGTCACATCACCCAGCCTACCACATCTGACCTGGGCAAATTTGTGCTCATGTAATCTTAAAATCAACCTGAGGAGGGGGTGGGAATCCCCATATTGGCTTAACCTTGCCACAGCGTGTTCCTAGGGACCAGGTCAAAGGCAGATCGTAGGTTCACAAACACCACATATAATCATCCACCCTCGAGGGCCACAGTTTTCCAAATAACAACTGTAGCATGAACACCTGCTCAATGATGGAGGTACAGTCACAAAAGCTGGCTTGTAATGGGCTGAGTATATCATTAGCCTCCATCCCCTCCTGTCGTCTATCTAAAATGATTCTACTAAACAACATTTGTGCGCTATCGATGAGGCTGATGGGCCTATAATTAGCAGGTGAGAGAGGGGATTCCTTTTTATGAATTGGTATAATTTCAGCTCGTGCCCAAGATGGGGGAATAGGAGTTCCACTTATAATCGCATAAAAAAATAGAGTAACATTTGGGACCCAAACATCAATCTCAGAGAGAAAAAGGTCACATGGGATCTTGTCTATCCCTGGAGCTTTATTGGGAACTATCTTTTTAATTGCTAAACACTCATCCTGGTTTGTGATAGTTGGATACTCAACACATGCGTTCGCCTATTCAGTCCCTATTGCAAGGGAGCCCATCCCTGCTGTTATGGGGCACAATCTCCTTCCGTTAGGGAGAATAGGCCAGAGAAGAGCGCTATTCAGTCTGCAGAAGCAATTTTATTCTCTATAGGACGGTAACCCTTCTTACTCCCTGTGGCTACTAAGTTCCAAAAAATGCATTGATCACCCTCTTTTGCTGCAGCCAGTAGGCCTTCTCTCCTCCCATGACCCCACTCCTTTTTAGGTCTCGCCTACGCAGCGCGCATGCGTTGCATAGGAGGGGACCTTTTGGAATCGATCAGCATTTTGGCCAAAAACGTGCACGTTTTGCATTGCTTTGTATTGCAACGCGTGCACGTTTGGCGTTTCCCTTGCGGGAGCGAGCTTTGGCGACATCTGTTTGTAATTATCTTGCAGATGGTGCCCCTGCTCGCTCCCGCAAGGGAAACGCTGTGTGTGTCTGGGATGCAGGCCGTGTCAGTTGCCTTTCAATTTGATGCCACACCGCTCGCTCCCTGCGAGGAGGCGCTCATTTTGAAAAATCTGCTTGCCTTTTAAATTGCGTGCTCTTCGGAATGATGGACGTCCCGCCCACCGCGTGCAACAGACCATCAATCCAATAGGAATCAGCAATAAAAGACGAAGACAATAAAAGTCACTCTGCAGCTGGCCATTTGTGAAAAAGTTAAACATGTTGACTCGGAAACATTTCTACGCAATTTGTCGCTATGTACAAAGAAACCATGTGTAGCATAGACATTGTATTAGTATACAACATCTACTTATAACAGTTTATTTAATGTACATGGTAAATAACTCTACAAGACAAACAAACATTTCTATTCAAATTTTGCGCGATTTAGACTTGTTTCGTTGTTTTGGACGGACCGGTTGCCCAGTAATTAACGGTTCACCTTTGCGCTACAAGATGGCCGCCGCGTTTGATGCTGCCTCTATGATTGTAGGTCGGCGATGGTGTTTCCGCAAGACCTGCCCTCCTGTCTCTGGTGTTTACAGTAGTGCCGGTGGTATAGCTCCGCCTGCCTGTGGGAGGCGGCCTCCTGCCTCGTCTCATTGTGATGGTGGCAGCAGCGGGAGGAACAGCAGCATAATACACGCACACCAGGCAGCTCTGCCAGAAACCTCTGTGCTGGTCTCCAGGACTGTGTTCAGTTTAAACTCGTTCACTGTGATGGTTTTACTCTCAAGTTGTTCCTATCGTTTTCCCCTGCATTTACTTACACCTCACAATTAAACCGAGTATTGAAAGTTGTTTTAGACCCGCTTGGTTGGTCGAATGCAAACTTTTTATTTTTGTGAGGGGAACGTTGTTTTGAAAGAACCGTGGCTTACTGAGGACGCTCCACTGTTTATCTTTGCTTGGTCCAATTTTGCATGGCTCTCATCTTTACGCACCACGAGTCTCTTATAGATTAAGAGTATCACACCTTGCAGAAGCAGTGTGTCAATGTCTTAATTGACTTTCGCACCGGGGAATCATGATGTTTCTTTGAAAACATCAACTTTTCATCCTGACCCAACCCCACTGGAGCTCATCTGCCCAAAAAGTGGAATGCACAAACATGAAGCCAAAACTTCAGGATAAACACATAAGGTCCCAAAAGCGAGACCTATTGGCTATGCCAATGCTTGTTTGCTTCAGCAATGGCTTTTTTGCATGCCACCCTCCAAAATGGTATCAACCTTTTACCCTGTTGCTTTATAGAGGCAATCAGTTCAAGCTTTGCGCTTCTGCAGGATCGATTAAACCAGGAGGGGGGTTTCTCCTGCCTTCCACTGGCTTTATGTTCACAAAAAAATGATTCTTTAGGCCCTGAAACATAGGTCTATGTAATTCCCCTTTCTTCTGAAGGGACTCACCTTGGACTAAGGCCAAGTCAAAGCTCAGCATTTCCCCAAAAGTTGCCCCCACTAGGTTGTACACTGAGCCGACCAGCTCTTGCAAATCAACCATGGTGCACCATTTTACTCTGCACTGATTGGAAGATAATTGTAACATGCCATCAAGGGGGTCAGGGTGGCTAGCTAGCCTCCTTCATTCTGGGAGGTCCAGGGTAGGAACTAAAGCATTGTGGTCACTGTCGTGCCTGGGTGTGACTGCCATATCAATAAGGTATGCCGACAGTCCTACGTCTAGCAGTATGTAGTCTATGAGACTGGTGCAATGAGTATGGTTAAAAGTATGGTTTCCATCTTTATGCACAAATGTGATGTTTAAGCATTAGAGCATTTAATTGTAGGGCCGGGGGGACCATTTTCTAATGGGAGAAATTATTAATTTGGGGATAGACCAAACTCTATTTTCCTTCTGTGAGAGATCATTATTGCTGTTATCAAGGGGCTCAAATTTGCAGTTAAAGTCCCCACCCACGATTTTATATACTTCTTCTCGCAGGGATGCTAAGTTTGTAGACAGTCTCGATAGTTGGAGATTCCCATTTATTCCCCACAAGTCTAAGATAAACATTATATATGTATATATGACTGTTAACGGAGAAAATGTTAGGCTAACACATAAAATATCACTAGACGTAATCATGATCTCCTTTACGAGGCGCCCTAGGATAGAACTGACCCATGCTGTGAGCCCCCCCCATCCGATGGTCTGCCCTTTTCTTTTGCGATTGCTTCCTTACTGAGATTAGCATAACTCACACAATAAATCTGCGTGGTGAGCCATGGCTCTTGGAAGAGACAAAGGTCATGTTATCTATAAAAAGGCCCCAATCAGAACAGTCTAATTTAGAGCCCAAACCGGCAACATTCCATGAAAGAATCTTAATGGGAGGTACGGACTGTGTTATTCCAGGCTCATTGACATTTCTTTTCCTTGAGCTCGCCCACAAACTGAGGAGTAGATTGATATCAGGGGCAATGCCCACTCTTGTTTCTTCCACCCCTAACAATAAGATTGGGGCATGGCTTACTGGAACACTCAAACGGGTGGTCAGCCAACTGCATGGATCCCGTTGTTGCACTATCAACTAGACTGAGACTAGACCTTACCCCCTCTATTGGTAGATGGGAACTACCTGCTAAATAATTTTCTACCCTGATGCTTGTTTCAGCGTTGATCTGTTGACCAGGGCAATGGTCAGCTTGGTTCCTCACTCCATCAATCTGAAAAGCTAAACAGTTCACTCGTCCCCCACCCTCCTGCTGGGGTTCGACCAAACAGCACCCATCACTAGTTACTTCAAACGGGACTAGGCAATCAGTTCCCCTATTGACCTTAAGTCGATCCCTTCAAGAGTGGAGAACCAATTGAAGACAGGAACATTAAAAACCACATGATTGAGTTGCGGTCCATCAAATGTTAGCAATATTTTAGAATGGAGAAGGACTCTTTTCTTCAGCAAGGGACGGTCATGCATGTTATAAAGGCTAGGTTTTTAAAAATATACTAGGGGCAGTACAACAATACTCGACCCACCTTCTTGTTTGCCCACAAAATCAAAGAGCAGCCTGCGATCCCAGAGCAGACTTTTGAAATGAATTATTACACAATCCCCTTGTCAGTCCACCTGCCCCGACCCAATCCAACCCACCCTACGGGTTAGTAAAATGTAATTTGCTGTGGAGAGCGGGAAATACCTGTTCCTCGTGAGCCAGTTCAGTGTATTGTTTACTAATTAATTGTGCGATTTTCTCTGATCCTCACGCAGCTGTCAAAGTTACTACATAAGGGCAAGATGCGTTAGTCCTCCCTGGCGATTCTTGTCAATGAATATAGGGACTCCAGGCTGTGGTGGATATGTGCGGGTAGGGCCTGTCTTATCTCGGTGAGGAGCATTGGTAGCAGATGTATCAGACCAGGATTAAGTCGAAGAAGAAGCATGATGGGAACACCCCCAACGCTGCTTAAAGAGACCGGCCCCGGAACCTGTGAAATTGGGGGCTGTGATTTATGAATGTCATCAAGTCTTTTTTCCATGGCTGAAAGGCACGCCAGAATTGGGGCGAGTCCTTGCACACACTATCTTTAACTTTAGAAACACCTTTTATCACTGATTGGGCCATCCAGGGAGGTTGTGTGTCAATACTCGCTCCTAGGTGGTCGCTTGGAAGTTGGTCAAAGAGTATGGGGTTCGTAGTAAGATCAACTTGGTTGCCAGACTCCATAAGTTTATTCTGAGCCACCATTTTATTCCTTTTAGAAGCTACCAGGGTACAGTGGCACTCCTCATGGCAACCTCAGGAGAAAGTGCTACCAGTGGGGGGCATTTGATGTGGACTTGGTCCTAGTCAAATTCGCTAGAGGCTGCATTAGCTGTCATAATTGAAGATCTTGCGTCAGTTGGATTAGATAGTGGGGGTGAGTACCAGCTAGAGCCTAGGCACAGTCTCCTCTTTGTCCGTTCAGTTTCTGTGGAGATGACCCCCAGCGCCCTCTGCAGCATCTGATCAAACGAGGTGGCTTTTGGAGGGGGAGAAACAGCTTAAGACCCCCTTGTCACCTTTTCTTTTGCCCATGGTACCTACACACAATAAGCTATAAGAACTCAATCATAGAAAGAGGGAATTTTTGAGGCCCTTGTCATATGCTGGATCTGTAGGGCCTGTACGTTGAGGTCAACAACATTATTTCACACCAAAGGTCCGCAGTTTAGACTGCAAGGTAACATACCACATCACCACATTGTGGGTCAAGCAGGCATGGTATTTAGGGCAAAAGATAGAAACAGAAGGCCAAGGCCAAAGATATCTAGAAGACTGGGTGGTAATCAGTCGCCCCAGTTGGAGGCAGATGTTAGGGAGTGACCCAGCCCAGCCTCGTCTGGCCGCGAATGGGTGCAGACAGGCCTGTCTAGGGACTGGCCGAGCGTTTTTATGCACATCCTCCATTTGGTTCTTCCCGCCTTCCCTTGATGCAGTCTGAGGGACGTAGTCCCACCCCAGACCTAAGGGCAGCACAGAGTTTAGTGACAAGTTTAGGAATGCAGGCAGGAACCGATATGACAACCCACGCTGCAGGACTGGCTGAGCCCTTTTACGCTCGTCCTCCACCTGGTGCTTCCCGCCTTGCCTTGATGCAGTCTAGGGGACGTAGTCCCACCCTAGACCTAAGGGCAGTAGTGAGTTCCACTGCAAGTTCAGGAATGCGGGCAGGAACTGCTGTGACAACCCGGCTGATTCCCAACTTTGTGCAAGTTTCACAAAGTGTGAAGCAAACATTGGCAAAACCAATCAGCTTAGCTTTACTGTAGTCCTGGGAGAAATGACCAATAAACTGGTGCAATCATTTCGGTAATTTTGAATAATGCTTGTTTGCAAAATTCACAAAATTACGCTATTATGCCATGTCTAGTAAATACATGCCATTCGCAGCAAAAAATAGCATAAGAGCATGGGAACAACGTGGACAGCCAGAACTCGAGCAGCTTCTGCTTGCGAATATTATGGTTTTTGCACTTTTCATTTAGCACGAAGTGCATCCTCATGTCCAAAATAGATGCAAGGATGCTTGAAATATAGCAACATATGACGGCTTTGCATTTAGTATAGTTATTCATCATTTTATGTAATTTTTCCAACTTTTGCCAAATTTTGCATAATTACGCAAAGGAAAATTATGAAAATGTTGTACATTCCTACCTTAATGTACAAAATGTGTGTAAACACCATCAGTCACAATTGCTGTTTAGATGTGTTACAAGTTCAAAAGCTGTTTATCACATTAAAGACTAACTTATTGGCTTTCTGTTATATTCAGTAAAATAAAGATGAGAAGCTCTTTGTAGTAACGTCAAGTAGAGTATTTATTCTTGGGATTAGATGGTCAGGTACAGCATTCAAGTAGAAATGTAATCTGGTAAGAAACCCCACCGGGAGCAGGTACCTTCCTGCTCAGCCTCCAGATAACTGACAAATATCATTGAACATCAACAGGTGGAACTGTATGACATCACAGAGACATGACATAGACAAATAGAGACTGACACAAAGGAAGGACAAGGTAATAGGAAAGCAGAATACAACACCCTTCCCCTTAACCGAAAAAGAAGTAAAGACTAGAGCACCAAGAGAAGGAGAAAAGGTACGACAGAACATAAAACAAACACATACATACACGCCCACTACACAACGTTAAAGGAAAAGGGCGAATATACAAAATGGGTGTGGGTACAAAAATCGTACCAACACAATCAATAGCCAGATGTGAAATAGCATACAGCACATACGAATGTAACACTTAAAGGCCAACACATAACAAAATCCACAAGAATGGAAGTGGATGGATTCATCATAAGCAAACAAAATAAACTGAACACTCCAAAAGATATAGGGCAATAAAGGTTCAGATACAAGAATCAACAAATGAAATATGAACTCCTCCAAAATATCACAGAGCACAAAGTGGTTCATATCAACAAAATTGATTAACTTGCGGCTATTCATAACATCAAGTAATTTGAACTCCTCTAAAACATTAGAGCACTGCGTGGTTCATTCATATCAACAAAATTGAGCATGAATTGAACTGAGCACACTGCGGCTCTTTATCATTAAATCTGAAAAGCATGGAGCGCCTCAAAATGAGCACCGAAGTGGCTCCGCAAAAGTACACATCAAATAAGTCCAAGAACTGGAAAAACTAATCTTCAAAAAGAATGGAGCACTTCAAGAAAGTTGAACACTAATGTGGCTCCGCATAAATACGCATTAAATAAAATAAAATACCTCAAAACGCATCACCAAGCAAACATAAATAGGAATGAACACCTCAAAAATATTGAGCACCTAAAGAGGTTCAGGAGTTGAGCTATTCCAGTAAATTGCAGAAACACTGAAAATTGAATAACCCAAACAGAGCATTACATTGTAGGAAAATTAGAGAGTAGAAATGTACCATCATGTAATTATCAAACATGTATCGGACTGCATTTTTTTAAAATAGTAGCAATATACACTCATAAAATTTCCAACAGTATAATAAAAGCACTATGCATTACACAGTCACTTATGGCAAATATATATGCAAATACTCTACTTGACGTTACTACAAAGAGCTTCTCATCTTTATTTTACTGAATATCCCATCCTCGTCGCCAGTGTTATATTCAGTAAAATAAAGATGAGAAGCTCTTTGTAGTAACGTCAAGTAGAGTATTTATTCTTGGGATTAGATGGTCAGGTACAGCATTCAAGTAGAATGTAATCTGGTAAGAAACCCCACCGGGAGCAGGTACCTTCCTGCTCAGCCTCCAGATAACTGACAAATATCATTGAACATCAACAGGTGGAACTGTATGACATCACAGAGACATGACATAGACAAATAGAGACTGACACAAAGGAAGGACAAGGTAATAGGAAAGCAGAATTCAACACTTTCCCAGTTTTGGGATAAAGTAGCAAAAATATGATTGCTTTCTGTACATAATGCATATAGGAGATAACAGAACTGAATTTGGCAAATAGTGTGAAGATTTATTGTACTTTTCAGATATAAATCAGTCCCTCATGCATCCCAAAGGAATCACTTCCCAAAAGGTGGAATACTACACCTGGGGCCACATCACACATGTGGCACATTTTCCTTCATTGCACACCTTGAAAAAGGTACGCTAAGCGCAATGAAGGGAATTGCGCGGCATTATGGGGAATGCACTGCCCCCAGGGCAGACGCGAACTCGTGCTGCCCTGGGGGCAGCGCATTCACGTGAAATACAGAGCGACTGCTTTGAAGCCACTCTGTGTTTCACTGTGCAGGTGGCACCCGCCTGCACTTTTAAAGGGGAATAGAGATCTCCTTGCAGGCGTGTTCAGTCAGTGACTGCACCCGCCTGCAACGGGATGTCTGGGGAGTCAATAGGACCCCCTTTCTCCCATCCAGAGGGGTGCTCTCAGGGGGCGCATTGACAGTGCGCCACCTTTTAGATGACGCACTGTCAGTGCGCCTCTTTTTAGGTGGCGCACTGTCAGTGCGCCTCCTGAGGGCTTCTTTGTCTCTGTGCCCGCAATGGTAATACGGCGCGGGCACAGAGTCAAAGGGATTCCTTCATTTGCATGGGGCACGCCCCCATGCAAATGAGGGAAAGCCTCCCTGAAGATAGCGCTGGTGCTTTAAGTGCACCAGCGCTATTGGTATTGCAGAAGGGGACGCACAAGCGTCTGCGGCCCCCTCTGTAATACCAAAGTGCCCCGGGGGTGCGCAAAGCAGGCACAAACGCCCGTTGCGCCCCTGGGGCACTTTATGTAATACGGCCCCAAATAGCCAACAGCATGAAGTGAGAGATTGATAGATATTCCTCTTAGTGGACTTAAAACCCACTCTAACCATATATTAAAGGATTGGTAGCAATAAATCATTCAGACTGCTGCATTGTCATGCTAGACCTGAAAAATGAAGGACAGCTTGGCGGGCCTTTATTGCACTGGGAAACTCTTGCCAGTGCCATTAAGGGTTGCAGGTGCACTGGCACTACCTGGCAGATGTCCCGCTGGTCTGAGAACCCACCAACTCCAGCAAAGTCTCATTACCAGACTCCTGTTCCCACTACCACCGCAAACATTACAGGCTTATTTTGAAAACTGTGGGTCCAATTTAGAGTTTGACAAAGAGGGTAATCTGTCGCAAAAGCCAAACTGAAGGTCTGCCTGCCTGATTTAGAGTTGGGCAGACCTTTAGTGTGTCGATGGCAGAGACTACTCCGTTGATTCTACCTAACTGTCTTGCAGCAGCAGACATCTCTATTCCTCTCTTCAAGGCCCCAATTCCTCTTGCCTTACCTTCACTCTCTGATTGATGTATTTGCTTCTCCTGCTTTGCCGTTTCTTCTCCCGCCTTCCCGCCCGGCTGACTAGAAACCTCAACTTAGTTACTACTAATACACTATCACTTCACCTGCTGCATCGTGAAGATCAGTCTATTCTCATGGCCTTCTTTATTCCCTCTGCCATTCTTTCTATCTCTCCTGCCACCACCTGTGTGCTGAGGCAGCTTTAGGGCTTTAATACGTGTTTCTCAAGCAGTCAATATGAGATTACATGACATAACAAAGCATCCCATGCCAGAACATAATATCATGTAGCATAACACATAACATTACGTAACACATAACAAATATAGCATACCATAACGCTAAATAACCTTTCATAATGCAAAATAACGTCACAGATTAACATAATATGAAATAACGAGAAAAATAACAGCGAAGAATCACATTACCTACATACCATAAATAGAATTACAGAAACATAATTTTTGTTCTTGAAATCCACGTTTGTTAAACCAGCCCTTTACTCAAGACAGAGGTCGCAGCCCCAGATGGAAATAGAGAAATGTAAGGACCTCCCAGTAAATGAGCGTCAGTCTACGGTGCCTTATACGTTGACAGTTTTGCGAAGCGGTAGGGAATTCGCATTTCAGGGGGTGTGGCATCTTGAGAAATTCCACGAATTCTTTTCCATAGTCGATCTTTTTCCGCTCTAAAAACTTCCACTGGGACCAAAACAGCATGGCTACCTCCAACTTATAAACCTGACTAATCACTAACAATGACATCCTTCAGCTCCTCGTCAATGGTAGTAAGCGCTATATATAAACATATGAGTACCATACCAAGGGGCATAATTACAAGAAGGTAACGCCACCAGAATGTGTTTTTTTCTGACGTTCTAGTGGCGTTAAGTCCTTCACCTTATTTACAAGGCGGCGATAGGCCACTTAACGTGGCTTATGCTGCCTTGTAAATAATGCCCCTATTTACATAGCACTTAGCATGAATGGGGCGTGCAATCTGTGTTGCAGTGGACGTCCTGCCACAACACCCATTGCTTTTTGATGCTGCCCATATTTACAAGGTAGGGGGCAGAGCCAACAAATATTGTCAGGGAATACCTGGTCTTAAGCAGGCGATACGAGGAAAAATGTTTAATTTCTCCTCGTATTTTGCTCTTTCCATTAGAAACAGCAAATTGCCTGTAAAGATTGTTTATGTGCAGGAAGGTGTCCCTTCCTGCACATAAACAATCACCCCTGCAGTGCAGGCACTCTTGCAACATGGCACAAGGGTGCCTGCGCTGGTGCTAGGCAACTTTTTTAGCACCAGTGCTAGGAGAAACGCAGGGGTGCGCCACATTCTAGTAATTAAGCGCATTCCTGCATTTTGAAACTGACGGAACGCAGCGTTACTAATTTTGGCATAACAACGCTCTCTGCCACTTTCTAGCAAATATGCCCCCAAGTGTGCTACCACTGCAAAGGCCTTACCTTTCCACCTAGAGGTCTCCCCACCTGCTGTGTACTCACTTAAGGTCTAGAGCACACACAGTGACCGGCAGGTTCAGAAAGACTAACAGTTGAAAGCATTAGCATTGTGCTCAAAAGACACCCTTTTGTTAAAGCTGAGAGAGAGAAGCTTGTAACAGAAGGCTCATGAGCCTATAATAGGTCTGGAAACGGCCCTGCCCGTTGAGCGTGTGCGCTGCAGGGAGGTAGTGACCTCGGATATTTCAAATGTACCCACCGCATTATTTTACCGAAGTATTTACGAGATTTTCTAACTATGTTAAGGACAATGCTTCGCTAAATAATGGGTTTTAAAAAAAAAATATTGACAGTTATGCTATTCACAATATACTAGCCAGTTGTTCTTGAACGCCAGTGTGTGCTTCCCAAGAAAGCATCCGCCCTTTAAATAATATCCGAGATGTTAAATGTCACCATGTCACCAGAAGCAGCACGAAGAAATTTGTGGTGTGTGAAATTCATGTAATTTGCTTTTGTGTAATTGTGCAAAATGTTAGCAGAATTGGGCAAAATTACTCATAATTACATGAAATGCAAATCTGTCATTTAGTACTATATTTTGAAGCAAAATGTGTCCTTGCATCAATTTTTGATGCAAGCACCATTTCATGCAAAAACAATTGTGCAAAGAAAAACACGAATACCCTTTGTGTTCTGTATTGCACATTGTTCCCGAGCGATTGTGGTAAAATTCTCCTGCGAACAATGAGTTAGTACGTGACAGGGCATAACCGCATGATTTGGGGAATTTTCTGTAACAACCTTAATGGAAAATTCAAAATTATGCCAATTAGGCCTGTGTAATTTAAACTTCGCCCAGACCTAGACGAGATATTTTTCATCAGGAACAGACTGAGGCTACATTCATAAAGAGTTTTAGCACATGCTGTTCCTCACACACAGGGCTTCCAAAGGGTCTGCTAAAAAAAAATATATATATTTGCAAGTAGCAGGGTCTTACACCGCTTCCACTGTATCTATGAGCTTCGCATAATCTATATTACTATCACTCTATTTATAGTACTACTGCCACTTTTTGGCAGAGACTGAGACTCTGTCAATAGAGAAACAAAGGATAAAAAAGAAACAAATAATACACACCAGCAGATACTGAAGGGAGTCGCCTAACCCCTGTGCTAACAAAAATAAATAATGAGAAAATTATCTCATCTTGTAGCAGTAAGTTGTCCACACTGTGAGAAGGGATAGTCCAGAGCTTAATTTGTGACGGGCACTGGGACTTACTTTTCATCTCGGTACCGACACATCGCTTCAGCTGCATAACACATCTTCAACGCGGATCCATGCAACACTACGTAGTCCAGGATTTAAGGTATTTTATTCAGAGGGCCTAACTGGGTTCCTGTAGCCAGCAAGCACTCCATCGCGGTCGTCCTGAACTTTTGACTTTGTCCTGGTCCAGCGCGGCCAGATATTCACATTTGGCGCTTTGTTTTTGGCGCTATATTAACCTAAATCTTTAAAATTGAGTATCTCTGGTTCTACTAATTGGATTTTTGTCGTTTTGTTCTTGTTTTATTTATAAAAGAAAGTTCTATTATTCTAACTTGGTTTGGGATCCCTTTTGTGTGGTGTTTTCACTGTTTTACTGTTTGAAGTGTTGCACAAATTCTTTAAACATTGCCTCTAAGTTAAGCCTGACTGCTCTCTGTCAAGCTAAGAGGGGGTCAGGGCCAGACTGGGAACAGAAACCAGCCCTGGCAAAGAGCTCGGCCGGACCTGGAGGGAGGGGGGGTGGTGGAGCGGGTGGGGGGGATGCTAGTAGCAAGCTTTGTGCAGCTTTTGTTGCAGGGGGCCGATATTGAAGCTATGCTGCACAACCGGCCCCCGGTAACAAAAGCGCCCCCCCCTCAGAGGTCTAAAACCGGCCCCCACCCTGGCGGCTCACCGGGGAAACGACCGGTGCCTGCTACGGCCAGTCCGGCCATGGAGGGGGTTGAGCACAGGTTAATTGGAGGTTTGCTTGTGCCTTACACTGACAGGGGTTGTGGTTTGCTGCTTGACCAGGGCTTACACCCCAGTCAACCAGCAGCCCAGTTTCTTACAGCTGAAAGGTATGGGAATGCGGCATGGGGAACATTCTGGAATATTTCCATGATTGAAACCGCCTTCAGCTGCATGGATCCTGCTACGAGGGAAGTCGAGTGGCATTAAAGCGGGAACAATACCTTGTTATTAACGGCCCCTTGGCACATCGCTGATCCCTTCAGGGGGAGGAAGGCGCCTCGCTGCTGTTTACTATATATCACAGCGGAAAAATTAAACTGCATATTGTAATCACTGGCAAAAGCAGTGTACAACGGAGTTGGGGGAGGCGCGGGAATGTCATGAGAGCACGTGGACGCTGAATAAGAACTGAAAATGCTAAACGTGACGTGAAAGATAACGAGATGCTGTGAAACAAAACACAGGGAAATAGCCAAAGCCGCAGTGAGAAGTCTGTTGCTGCTGATGCCCAGTCAAATATGTACAGAGCCTGGTGACATTCAGAGAGAGCTAGAGAAATATTCAAATAGACGTAACGACGTATGCAAATAGATGTAACGAGGAATGCAAATAAATGTACCAAGATGAGCATAGAAGTCTAGCTGCCTATGCATTATGCAAATAACAAAATATGCAAATAGATCCAGCAATATCGCGCACAGGCCTTGCAAAATCTGCAATGTTATTGAAATGAACAAAGTGTCCCTCTTAAAGTAAGCAGAGGCCTGTTGAAATAAGCAGAAATAAAATAGAGAAAAGCCTAACAAGAATAGCAATTAGGCCTAGCAAAATATACAGAGACTACTGAGATGCCAAATAAATGTAGCAAAATATACACAGAGCAGAGAGGCCCCGTCTAATACGAATAAATAGATTTAGCAGAATGTGCACAAAGATGCCTATCAACATTTTCAATTGGATCCAATGAAATGTGCAGGGAGGGGAGAAAAATATAGCCACAAAGCTTAGTGATACATGCAAATAGGTCAAGCTGAATCTGCACATAAGACTAGCAAAGAGGTCAAGTGAAATATCCAAATCGATCTGGCAATATGTACAAAGATCTAGCAAAATATGCAAATAGATTCAGTGAAATATGTGCAAAGTCCTACCTTAATGCACGTATGGGTCTAGAGAAATATTTAAAGAGGTAGAGCAAAATATGGTCATAAGCCTAGCAACTAATGCAAAGAGATAAAGCAAAATATGCATGGAGACCAAATAAAGAGTACCAGCAAATATGTAATAAAATATAGTGAAATAGACAAATAAAATCAGCGAAATACATACAGGAGCCTAGCAGAATTTGCAAGCAGATTTAGTGAAAATACAATGAGGCATAGCGAAATACACAGAGGGCTAAAAAAATGGTATGAGGCCTGATAAAATATGAACAAAGGTTTACTTAAATATGCAAATTGGTCTAGTGCTTATGCACAGAGGCCTCATGAAATATGCAAACAGAGCTAGTAAATAAGTACAGAAGTCTAGCAAATATGCAACTAAACATATTTAAAAATTCATAGTGGCCTTTGAATGTATACAAATGCATCTATAAAAATATGCAGGAAGAACTAGTAATGTGAACAAATACTTTAGGTGTAATGACAAACACACTGAGGGATAGCAAAATATGCACACATACCTGGTGATATATCCACATAGATCTGCTGATATCAAACTACTGAAATATACTGAGGTACAACAAAATGCGCCCATGTGCAGCAGGCGTACCACTGGTGTGCCAAAGGTATATATGAAGTTACAACACATACCATTACATCGCATTCCATTACAATGCATACTAACACTAGGCATATTGCAACAGTGGGGAAGGTGTTGGATAGCGGAGATGTAAAAATTACTATTCCCACTTCAGTGAGTGCAACCCTAAAACTAACCCTTGCACCCCAAAGCACACCCTGAACCCTAAAATTAATCTTTGAGCCCCCAAAACACACCCTAAAAATCATATTTGACCCAAATGCACACCCCAATTTTCATATTTGACCCAAATGCACACCCCAATTTTCATATTTGACCCCATAATACACCCCAAATTTCATAATTGACCCCATAATACACCCCAAATTTCATCTCTGACCCCCGAAACCCATACCCACCCTACAACTTAAAAATCTCCATTACTAACCTCACAATGCGTTGGAATGGAATGTGATGTAAAGGCACCTGCGTTGTTGGAGTTGCGTTGTAAAGGCATTACGATGTAATGCCTGCGTTGTAATGGACGTCTCCTGTGCCTAAGGCAAGCCTGTCTGCGTCCGTCTGCCCCTGGACCGCGCTCAGCACCAAGGACCCTTCCTTTCGGACACTTCACCGCTACGACGCCAGCACTCTCCTCGCCATCAACCCTGGACGCCACATCGCCTGCCAGGACCAACCTCTGCTCCGGGCCGGACATCGCCATCACCATCACTGACGGCTACTAAATCACCCGCAAGGACCACCCCGACCGTCCAGGAGGAGGCATTGCCATCACCTACAGAAGCACACTCCGAATGACCACGCACTCTAATGACCCAACGGTGACCATGGAACACCTCAACTTCCAGATCCGGACCAACCCTAACCCCATCATCTGCGGCACCCTCATCTGCAGGCCCCCCGGGCCATGGACCCCCATTCTCCGATACCATTGTAGACCTCATTGCCCCCCAGGCTCTCCCATCAACCGACGACATCCTACTCGGTGAACTCTAGTTCCACCTGGACAACCCCAGTGACCAGAACACCACCCCTTCCTGGGGAAGCTCGCCAACATCAGACTCAAGCAGCTAGTCACCGCACCAAGCCACATAGCAGGACACACGGTCGAGCACGTCTCCTCCACCAGCGGGAACTTCAACTACAGCCACACCACCAGACTCTCCTGGACCGACCATCATTGTATACATCACGTCTTCACCATGCCCACCGTACACCACCGCCATCATTGCCCCCCCTCGCAGCTGGATCAAGGCCATCGAAGAACTTCTCGTCAACCCCCTCAGCACCACCACTCCGCCAACGCTTCCAGACGATAACACCTCAGTGCGCAACCGCCACCGATGGATCTCCAACTGCGCCGACACCCTGGCAACCCTTCAAGTACAGACCAGGCAAAATCTAGCACCACATTGCGCCGTATTTGCAAAGTGACGCATGTAAGCATATGTGTGACCTTGTGAAGCCCGGAGCCACATCATACCTGCGTCACGTATGATGTATGCAGGGTGTGCGTTCCCACGTGACAAGACCTCATAGGAGTGGCACAGTGAAATCCATCAGATTTCACTGCGACAATTGTAGGACGGCACTGCGTCAGTACCTTACGCCTGCCACAGGGATAGGCTGGCCCCATGCATTGCTGGAGTTGCGTCATGCTTGTGACACAACTGCAGCAATGCGTGACTTTAGCGCTAGCAGATACGTCAGGATTCCAGATGTATCTGTCATTACTTGCGACATGGAGCGATGTCCAGTGAATACAGCGAATCCATGATGTTGCAAGAAGGGCGTAGTGAAAAGTGTTGCAACGCTGTAGGGTCGCAGCGCTGCAACACTTTTCATGAGTGAGGCCCAGGAATGCCCACTATCTTATTGATGGTGCGCATTCCCGCCCTGTAGTTTTGTCGCAGGGCAGCGCAGGAACATTGCTTACAGTGCTGTCCAGCACCAAAACCTGCTGAAAAGAGGCCCCAAGTGTTATCTCCATTTTTAAGACCAGCTATTTTCTGGTCTTAGGAAACTGCCTATATCTGCAGTTAGAGGCAGTTTTTTTGATCTTCCAAACTTCAAGAATTCCCTTGTAAATATCATGAAGTGGGGTTAGCGGCCGTTTTTGCACAGGAACGCCTCCCTTGCATGTCATTATCGCTAACAGAAGTGGCGATCTTTAAAATGGATGTTTTCACCGGAACACTGCCGCTAACAGAGGTTAGCGACAGCTTGTACATATGGCGATGTAAATATCGCCGTAAAACAATCAGAAAAGTGCCGCTAAGGCAGCGTTAACTCCTTGTACATATGCCCCATAGTGTGTTCTTTCCTCTTGGCGGAAGTGGTGATTAGATACTAAATTGAGAGGGGTGGAGACCAGGCCATCTTTAGAAATTCCATGAAGACATTCTTCGGAAGGGGCTGCAGATTAGATTGTCCTGAGCTCAGCTACTCAGTGTCTCACTACAGTGAGGGTGGGCATGCAGTTCCTGTTCTTCAAGGTGAGGCAGTTTCTTGGCCAGGCCTGTTCTTTTATTGGTCAATAACTGCTGCTTCAGCAAGGTTGAGGTGCAAAGATCTCACCTCATCATGCCATGCTGTTGGGTTCCTGCTTGAAGCCAATCCCAGTGTGCCCTTTTGTGAAATGCAATGCTTTACACAAAGGAGGGCCTTAGGAGGGCAGACTAATAAGGACACTTGAACGAGAACAGCCCTGAACTTGTTCTGCAGCAGGCGACAGTGGATAATCACTCCATTATGCCATTTTCAGAATTGAGCAAGCACACAAAAATGGCCACTCAAAAAGAAAGTCAGAGAAGTGAAGCGCGTCCACCAACATCATCGCAGTCATCTACACTTTGTACACACATGTACAACCAACATGCACCTTCCAATTAACCCCGGGCGTCGTACTCCGCTCCGCCAGCGGAGTTTGCGGAGTTTTACCAACTCCGCGCTCCGCTGGGAACGCGAAGATGGGCAAAACTCCGACTCCGTGGCGGAGCGGAGTACAAGGCCAGTCCCATTAAAAAATGTTTTTAAAAACACCACTTACCTTGTCTTCTGCCTGCCCTGCTCCTCGCCGCGGTGTCTCCCTTCTTCCGGCGTCCTCCTCCTCGCGTCCCTGTAGGTATTACATCATGCGTGAACTGTGGTCCCGGGGCGGAGCGGAGCTCCGCGTAGTTCCACTGAGGTTTTTTTTACTCCGTGGAACTACGCGGAGCACCACTACGCATACTCCGCCCAGGGTTACTTCCAATACACAAAAGAATACATTCTGCATTCGTGGTAGCTCACCATTGGTATCCTTCCTCCCTCCCACCAACCCAGGCTGCTCTCCAGCTTTGACGAATGAAACAAAATATTGCATGTTTAAATATGGTGGTAGGTTCAGCAGCCATCAGGGCGCTGCTCTAAAAATCAGAGCCGCTGACCATGAAATACAAGAGCCCACACACAACGCCATTTCTCCTTGAGCCTGGTGGCCGCAGAGGTAAATATGTCCATCAAATCAGACACACAATTGAGAAAAGCAATGAAACTCAGAATATTACAAGACGACACGACAAGCACTATACATCATTCCCACGTGCAACACTTCAAACATCAACAATGAGGCCTACAGAACATGAAGTTGGGACTTGGGCAGCAGAGTGAGATCTCATGGTCATAAGAAAACATCCATTCTTATAGGGTTTCATGTAGAAGATCTGGGGACATTAACTGTATGCCACAGGGCGTCTGCTCTGCCATAGAAAAACAACAATCAGGTCATCATTGTCCAGATTACAGAATCAATCATGGCATAATGAATCAGCAACAAGAGCAACTGCGGGCACCTCTGCTTTATCCACAGTGGACCATCACTATGTAGGACTGAACTGCAGACAAACAAACACCTGTGTGCTGTTCCACAATAGCACAGTGTGCAAGTAACTGAGCCAACCCCAAACCAAAATACCTCATGATTCCACATTACATGCACCCACAAATAAGAATCTGGGGCTCGATTAGTCGACAACCCCACACGAGAGAGTTCCTGATAGGGATGAAGGGTGGCTTCGGGCGTGGAGGAGAATGGCGGGTAGTCATGGGGGCATGTGAGTGCCCTTACACCCTGAAGCATGACTGTGGGAGTTTATTGTTATCAGTGAGTGTGCACAGCCATGCATTCTCTCTCTCATCTCAGACAGGGTATGGAAGTGCCATGCACAGGGCCTGACAATGTCACAAGTGAAATACAGTAGACACCTGGCAGCTCCAGCGTGTGGTTGAGATTCAAAATCCGCACTGGGCAGAGAACGGGGCAGTGCCTGGACCGGCCTATCTTGTCTTTATTTTAGAGCCAATCGCATTGGACAAGCCTGAGCCAAACTTCTTGCTCGAGCAATATGTACACACACACACACACACACACACACACACACAATGTACCTTTTAGCCCACTCTGTACATTTTCACTGACGTCAGAACGCAGGTAAATACGGTAGCCAACGCCCTCTTTCTGAGCCTTCTTATTAGTTGAGCCAATCACAACATTCCATAGAAAGGACAACAGCTGCCTACCAATTATGAGCTATGAAATACTATGATATGAAATGCCTTCTACAATTATGTTAGAAATAGCAGGAATCAAGAACAAACTTGGACTGCCCTAAATATGTCAACCAGCCAGCCCTGGGGATAAGGATCTGTGGACCCTATGAGTGGGGCATCACTTTATTTGCCTCTCCTCAGCACCGCTTCCTGCCAATTTCTGTCAATCAGCCGCACAGGATATAAATGACAGCAGCCGTCAGCTGAAAGGATGCCAGCGACTGAACACAACAAACACGGGTATGACAAGCCGCAGATAAAACACATGAAAGGGACAGGCCTGGAACTGTAGAAAAGGGACTAGAGGGAGCTGTCTGTGAGAGAGACCGAGATCGAGGAGGGAGCGGGGGGGGCAGGGGTTACGGAAGGGGGGGGTGTCAGCGATAGAAATGCCTCAGAAGGCCCCAAGTCTGCTTACACAGCGACAAGATATGCTACCTGCTCTGTTGTCATTAAAAAAAACACCGAATGATGTCTGCAGTCGCCAAAGCTGTGATAAACCGACTCAGTTTGGAAGGAGCTGGTAGGGACAGATTAAATTGCTAACAAAGAAAATGGCTATTATTAGGATAAAAAGGACTCTTTTTTTATCCATTGTCCATGTGATAGGTGTGGCGTGAAGTCCTTTCTTTATCCTGACAATGAGCATCTTCCCCACAGCCCTCCTCTCGCCCATCTCTGATACCCTATTCCCCAACATCATTGATGACACAACCTGTGTGGACTGTGTAACACGGTTACCTCTTCCTATGAAGCACTGGCAGCCTCGTTCAAGTCTGCCTTACATGAAGTGTTCAACATTCACCATAAAGTGTTCAAAATTCACCTACCACATCTTATAGAAAGACCTTAAAAACATGGCTTTGTACTCAATAGCATAGTTCCGCTTCTGGTTTCATTATTTATTATTGGCTTTGCCTGAACGTAAGGACACCTTTATTAGGTAACAGAGTGCTCAACTTCATCACAACGATGGTGGCGATCTGAAGTCAGGTCACGTTCTGGAAAACCTGCCTGCTTTCGGTGACAGGCAGAATTTTTCCTTCTAAAATGGTTGTGCTCACGACCATTATATTATTTCGTCAATCTCCACATCTGCAAGCCATGTTTTTGACTCACTGGACTCCCTGCTGAGAGACCATATATGGTGGAATGTCTGCGGCAGAGTTGTACTGGCCAAGCTGAGACTGCCCACAGATAACGGATGTCTAGGTGCCCCCAATTATGCGCATTGTTACTTAGCGGCACAGTTACTGTGGGCGAGTCGGTGGCTTGCCAAGCGCCACCTGAATGACACTGCCTCAACTCAACCCCCCTGGTGCTTAGAATAGATTCTACAGCTGTTCCAGTCTTCCCAGACCAAAACTCCTTCTTCTCCACATCTGCTCCAGGTGGCACACTGTTGCTTCAGGAGGAGCCTGTGCAGTACATCACCAACTTTTCCTATGCCCCTTGTTTTCCCTTTTTGCCTACCATAAACCTGTGGCTCTCTGACATCCACTGAGCTACAGTGCTGGCATTCACAGGGCATAACGACTGTGAGCAACCTTTTCCAGGACGGCAATCTGTTACTGTTGGATCCAGCACTTTCTGGTTGGCTGAAGGAATGCCCCCAGCTAGGCAGAACCTTCCACTCCCGTCAAGGGCGGGTGGTTACACTGGCTGTAGAACCTGTGCTCACCCTTGGGTAGCTTGGCACTATTCAGCCAGTCTTATCTCAGAGGCAATGTGTAAAGCAAAGAGACAGCAGTCACTCGTGATAAATATACTGAGCTTCACAAAAGAAACTTCACACAGGATGTATATAAATAATGTTTGTATTCAACACATATATTCAATCATTATAACATAAACGTCAGGTACTTTTGGGCATAGAACACATTTGGAAATATTTACTAGCAGTACTAGGCCCACTCGTGTTGTTATGATATCTATAGTATGCACACTGTGGAAAATTCTGAATCTAACCCCTCCCCCCCACAGAGAGAGAGCGCCCTTATGCAGTGCGAAACACTGTCCACCCTAGCAACCTGATACTACAATCACACACAGTTATAGGGTACACCCCTGGTAACGACAATATCAAAAATATGTACTTGCAAGAGACTAGAACACTTTTTTGCAACACCGTGAGCTGGAGTCACGTGGGTAAAACCAATGCCAAATGTATTGCGCTTTTGTGTCGTGAATCACAGGCAGTCTGCCGACTATCACTCCCTCTCACACAATCACTCCGCAGCGCTACACGGTGCAACAGGTGCAACAGGTATCAGCCCAGCCCGTATGGAGCACTCTGTCACTCAAATGCACTCAGCACCCTAATGCAGTGCTACTGATACCCAGCATGTCAATAGATAACACCCTGCAGACTCCATGGGCCCAGCCTCCCTCCACCCTCTAGTTCATCATGATTGTCCTATATCCCCAGGTAGAAGATAACCAGCCCCTCCTCCCAGGCACTAGGCTGCACATGCTGAAGCCACACTTAGTCTGGGTCCTCAGGAAGCAGGTGGGGTTATGTAGCAAGTTTTAATTAGGAGGTAGACTTAAACAATGGGGGTTTAGCAGCCACTCAGGAAGTTCAGCCACAAGTCTCAAAACACAATGGAGTCACGCAGTCTCTTGATCCGCTTCCAACTGTCTCAGAAGTGTTCCTTCAACCCAGTCAATCTCTCTCGCTACTACCTGGTGCCAAAATGTCTTCGGGAGGGGCACGTGTATGGAGGGCAGAGGGTCCACCTTGATGAGGGTGAGAGGGGAACAACCAATGAATGGGGAGTAACACAGGGGATCCTCTCGATGGGAGTAGGCCCCCCGACCGCTACACGTTGATCAGGGTCTTGCCCAGGAAATCCGGCCACACTGTCTGGTGCATGTTGGCATGGGTCGCACAAGACACTTCAGGTCTCAAACACGAAGAGTTGTAAATTCCATACCTCCCTGTAAATGAGGCACAATGCCCGGTGCACGTTGAGAGGGGTTGCACCAGGCAATTCCGGTCATACACAGCGAGGAGTTACAAATTCTGTACCTCCCTGGAATTGAGGCATAATGTCCGGTGCACGATGATACAGTTTGCATCAGGCCAATCCAGTGACACACACAGGTGCAAGTTCAGCAGAGCCGCATGAGGTAGAATGAGGCACTACCACGGATACAATCCCACCTCTGAGGGTCACATCCTGGGAATCGGATACCACACGCAATGAGCATGCAGTTGCTGTGACGCACAAGAGAGATCTGGCCCGATTGACGAAACGGGCCATGCGGGGTCCCGCAACCAGTGAATCCGCTCACCACCAACTAGACACTTATGAAAGTCAGGGTTCCTGCTGTACAGGAACCACATGCCTTAGATGTGGGCAAGATTTGTGGGGCACCACACTCAACAATCCGGTCTCCAGGCACAAGTCTTATTTCCATGCTCACACCGCGCTACGCATTGGGATTCAGTAGCCGATGTGGGCAGTTGAGAGGGCAACGCTCTCCAGATGTCACAGGTAGTGTAGGTCCCTTGCAGAAGATATTTGATGTCCCTGAGATCTTCGGGAGAACAGGAGGCCCACCGACGGGCCACTGTAGAGCATTCTTCAGGGTGCCCTACTTCAGCAGGTCTTCGGCCCAGGCTAGCCACTATTCAGAAACGGCACGTAGTCCCGTTCAAGGGCAGTAATTCTCCATGCACACAACAGAGTCCTCTGGCAATGTGCATAATGCAGTCCGGGTTCTCCGGTCCCAATTCCCCACAAGCATATCTCACCCGTTGCTGAAGGATGCCACCAGTAGTAATACTGTTGTGAGTCTTTGAAGTTTGGGGTGGATTAAGGAGTTTCACTTTGAACCACAGATGTCTCCCCTAAATTGTAGCCCTGTCAGCAATGGGCCATGGAATGTAGATCTTAATATTTAGTGGGGCCATGTTCCGGTCCCCAGAGGCCAAGTGTCACAACCTCTCGTTCCAATCTATCCCATTCAGCCCTCAAATAGCAGACGTCTGCATTCTAGTGGAATGCCCATCGGTATGGCTCTTGCTGGGAAATGCACAGATGTGCTCCCCAACCCCTGGTGTCCATGGGAGCCAGGCACCAGGGCCGGCGCTAGGCATGGGCAGTGTGGGCAGCTGCCCAGGGCCCCGCGGCCTTCTAATTACGACGGGGCCCCCCACGAGGCCATCATCCTTTTGAAAATGTACCACTTACAAGTGGGAAGCGTCCTCCCTCGGGGTGTGCAAACGTGGTGCAGCTCAAGGCCAGAGGCGGGCCCCCTCACCTGGACCCGGCTGCCAGGGGCTGAAGGGTGAAATATGACCCCCGCATCCCTTTCAGCTGCGGCAGACTGGGCAGGGCAGGGTTTGTGGCCGTGATCAGCTTTCCTTTCTCTTATCCTAATCGCTGCATCTGCATGATAATTGCAGATGCTTGAACTGGCGTGAGGTGTCAAGTGAGCCCTGCCACTGCATGAATGAAACGCAGAGCATCCTGCAGGGCTCACAACAAAAAAATAGAGTGACCTCACAAAACAATCGGCGCTGCTCAAGTCCAATGAAGGGAAAGGGAGAAGAGCAGAAAACGGAGTGAGAGGTTATTATTCTTTTTTTTTTTGCAACTCTTTTTTTTTTTTTTTCAAACAAGCATGTTCATCCAAAAGAAACATAAACAGAGTTAAACATAAATAGTGACTTCAGTTGAATATAAGCGCTTGGTGTTTTTTTATTTTAATGTAATTTACATGAAAAAAAGGAATAATGAAAAATTGGGTCGGTAAAAGAATAGTGGAGATAACATTGAGTTGGTAGGAGGGAAGGAGGGGTGACCCCACATCCATCCTCACCACCCCGAGGGGAGCGCCACGACCCCTCCAAGACACACCCAAACTATATAACCTGTCAAACCACACACCATTCCTTGTACACATCTGAAAAGGTAGAACTACTCCCCGGCATCATGTTTGTTCACATCTGAAATCCCGAATTCCAGTGTCCTGGGTACATCTAAGGAGGTCTGGTGCTCTCTTTTGCTTTTAATAGAAGTATTGAGGGAGAGGCACATCTAAAAGGGGTTAGGCAAACAAAAGACAGTAAGAGGTGGGGAGATGACAGAGTACAGCAGAGAGGAGCGAGCTGAACATAAGGGGCAAAACAGATATATAGAACAAGAGGCTTAAGGAAAGGGAGTTGGGGAAGGAGTGATGTGTATGTAATGGAAGAATCAATGAGAGAAGGGAAGAATCTTGGTTAGGTAAAAGGAATAGCATGCAAAAGAGGAATGTAATAGGCTTGGGGAGAGTGGGAGGATGGAAGGGGAGAGAATGTTGTAAAGTATCAAGAGCAGTTGTGTAACACAAAATGATGGGGACCTCGCTGCAGAATGTGATAATGGGGCCCTGACTCTCCCACATTTCACAGATATTTATTGGCCCTGGGCTGAATGGGGACCCCCTGAAGTGTTGTGGGCCCATCTGTGCTGCAGGGGCCTGCATTGTGTCCTGGCACAAGACGTGAAGCAAGGTAAAAGGCCATGGAGAAGAGTGATAAATAGCAGCGCACGTAGGGGAGAGGTGGAAGAGGGGCAGATACAGCGAATTGAGGGTAGAGGTGAGAGAGAGATAAAACATGAAGAGTTGAGCATGGAGGGGAGAGGTGGACATAAAGGGGGGACCAGTGAACAAAGTTAAGGCTGGAGAGTAAGAAGAAAGGTGAAAGGCAGTGCTTGGATTGAAGAGGTAAGTATAAAAGAAGCAGAACCATCAGGAGAACTTAAGTGTCATGGAGAGGGCATGGTGAGTGTTGGATGTAAGAGGGCAGGACAACCAAGAGCAGGTAAGAGGCAGGGGGAAGGTAGATTTCAGAGAGGTAGAACCAGTGAGAGAAGGTTAGAGGCTGCAGAGAGATGAGAGGTGAAGGGTTCAGCAGGTAGCTAAGATGTGGGTGTAATAAAGGCAAAATTAGTGAGAAAGGTAAGAGATGGTAGTAGAGATAAAGTGAAGTGTAGAGCATGGAAGGGAGACGTGGATGTAAGAGGCAGAAACAGTGAGACGAGGTGAGAGGCAGGGGGCTCATAGAGGAGAGGTGGATGTAAAGGGGAGAGACCAGCAAAAAAGTTAGGAGGCCAGAGGAAGACATGAGAGGTGAAGGGCAATACATGGATGGGGCATGCAGATGTAAGAGAGGCAGAACAATCAAGAAACCTTACACAGAGAAGAGAAAGGGAATGGTGAGAGGTGGATGTAGAAGGCCAGAATCAGCGAGGTAAGAGGCAGTGGGAGAGATGAGGCATACAGCATGGAGGAGAAAAGTGGATATAAGAGGGACATAACGAGAAAGAGAAGAAACAAAGCTGGGGATAGCGCAGCGATTGATGTAAAAGGGGCAGAATCCACAAAATAAGGTTTGAGGAAGAGACGAGAATAAGAGTAGAGCATGAACGGAAATAGGTGGTGTAAGTGGCAAAATCAGGGGGAAATGATTAGAGTGTTCAGGAGGATGAAAATGTAGTGAAGATGTAAATGGGGCAGAGCCAGTGAAAAAGGTTATAAGGCTGGGGAAGAGATGAGCAGTGAAGGTAGTGTATGGATAAAAGCCATGGCTATAAGAGAGACAGAACCAGCAACAGTACATAGGCAGAGTGGCAAGAGAGAGAAGTGGATGGAAGAGAGAAAAAACACCAAGAGATAGAGGTTGGATGAAGAGCGAGAGAGGAGGGGAAGGTAGATGTTAGATGTGCAGAACCAGCAAGAGAAAGTTAAAGGCTTGGTGAGAGATTAGAGTTGAAGATTAGATCAGGAAGGTAAAGTTTGATGTAAAAAGGGTAGAATCAGCAAGAGGAGAGAGGGAAGGAGGAAGGGGAGAGGTGTATGTAATGGGGCGGGAGCAGCAAGAGAAGATAAAAGGAAAGGGGAGAAGGAAAAGGCATAGCTGTATTTAGGATGGCATAACAAGCACAGAAGATAAAGACTGGGTGGAGAGTTGAGAGGTGAAGAGTAGGGCAGGGAAGAGAGATGGGAATGTAAGAGGGGCAGAATCAGCAAGTGAATATGAGAGGAAAGGTGGAAAGATGAGAGGTAAAGAGTAGAGCATGGAGGTATGAGGGCCAAGATCAATAAAAGAGTGGCAGAACCAGAGAGAAAAGGTAAGAGGCTTGGGGATTGGGAAAAGAAGAGACGTTAAGAGGAGAGCATGCATAGCGAGGTGGATGTAAGAGGGGCTGAACCAGCAAGAGAAGATAATAGGCTGAGCAAGAGGGGAGGTAAAAAGTAAAACACAGAGGAGAGAGGTGGATGTAAGTGGGCAGAATCAACAAAAAAACTTACGCGGTTGGAGGAGAGGTAAAAGAGTCTTTGAACTAGCATGTGCTTCTAAGTACATTGAGACTCCTGCCAAAGTTTGCATAACCTGTCTCTTTATTTTCCAAGTAGAAAATTTGGCTTAGATTTGCGATGTGTTCCATCCTTCACAAAGGTTTGTGATCTTGAACTATCCTCAACATGTCTGTGGAATTACAGCCTGCTTGCTCTCTGTGTACTCTTATTCAAATTTGACTTTTTTATTAAATCTAGTTCCCTGTTCGGACCCTTTCCTGCCCATTTCATGAATGGATATCTAAAGGTCACAGCCCCTGCTCTGACCTCCATTTGCAATATTGCCCTTGCCTCGTCATCTGTCCCTACCATGTACGAAAAAAAAACCTAATAAGCTGCGTTTGTTCCTCTGCTCAAAAATCCTTCAGCAGGTACGAAGCTTCTCAGCATCTTCTAACAACTCTTTGCTGCCTTTTTCTGAAAAATCCTTGAAAAAGAAGTTAACTCATAAATCTCTTTCATAGGAAATAATGTACTTATTGATCACTTGCCATTTGGATTCTGACCTCTCCATGTGTTGAAAGTAGCATTTCTTGCTGTGTCAGACAGTTTGAGCCTGAATCTTGATGAGGAAGGCAGAGCAGCCTTGATATTACTAAATTATAGTGTCACATTTGTCAGTTTCCCATCCGGTTCTATGGAATCAACTGGAACAACCTGGAATTCAAGGTATTCCCCTGGCATGGCTTATCTCTATCCTTTCAGAGAGGCCTGGTTTCTAACCAAGAAAATGTTTTGGACTTGCATGCAATCAGTAGCTTTTTAGATAAAGACGAATTCATTAAAACTATATAGCAAAACATCAGACATCTGCATCTTTAAGGGGCCTGGTACCATACACACTGCTCTTTGGTGGCCTGTGAAGCTGGGCCAATCAACCACCATGGTTGCGTTAACAACAACATCTTGGATTTATTTTCCAACGTCTTCTCTCCTTGTCTGGACAAACAGTGTGTTATCTACTTCTACTACATCCATATGCAACACAAAATCCTGCATTTTCACCCCTGTCACTGCCGCAAGACAGTTGTACAGTCAATTATCTTCTTACAACCAGATTACGCAAGTGTTCTCTGTCTTAAACTTGCATTTGGTACCGTTCAGATCATTAACAACAGTGATTGGATTCTCATCTGAGGCTGCCCTAGATGCTCTTTCTGCTTTCTGTTGATTCCCGCTACCAAACGATCTATCCATTTGCAATTGTGCAATGCATAAAAGGGCCCACTCATTCTTCAGTACTGTATTATTCCTTCCATTTATTTCAGAATCCTAAACTCAGTAACAGCCATGCTCCTGTCCCATCCTAAAATTAAGAGAGAACATATTGGAGGTAGATCCTTCTCCTTTCTAGCTGCACAGGACTGGAAATGTCTCAGTCTTGAGCTATGGTGCATCTTAAATCTTCTGGGGAAAAACTTAAAACTGGCCTTTCCATACATTAGTATAGCCTGTACCTTTTCCTTCGAAATCCCTTAGCGCCAGGATTCGCTCTTGGTGTGGTATTTTCATTCATCTCTTTCAATGGAACAATAACTAAAGACATTTGCATTCGCTGCACAATTTGGTGTAATTTAACATAACACCCTGAGGAAAGGGGAAGGTGAAGAAGCCCAAATATCTTGTAAAAGTAGTTTGAAGGCCTATTAGATATCTGCTCCAGTGTGTTTTAAAGTTCCTCATTTGTCACTAACTGTCCAAGAAACTAGAGCCATACATAATACACACTAGTTATCATGTCCAAAAGAGTATTAAAATACATGTAGCAGGCTGCTGCACAGGGTCTGTCTGGTCATGCTCCCAAAGATAGCCTGATCACTGTCAAGTGCAGAATGACAATGGGGAGGCCTGGGCAAGCACAAGATGATGTGCGCCTCTTCCCACTATAAATTATCCCAAAACTTAAATAGCGACAGCGAGGCCTGAAGAAATTGCTGCTTTTCAGCAGTACAGTTTGAATTAGCCTTGCTTTGGAGATGAGAAGAAGGGGCAGGATACAGGAAAAGGGGGCTGCAGAGGGGAGTTGACTGAGGAGTGAGTGCCTCATTCCATAGAGTACATCATCACACATGTAGTGATTAGCCAGTCACTGAGCTTAGGAAAGTAGGTGGCCAGTAGTTTTAGGAAGGCAAATCTTGTATTGGTGATTGGAAGGACCAAAAGAGTATGATTAGGTAGCCTGGGCCATGACTGGAGAAATTTATGGATGATGGACATGATCGTTCAAGGGTCTTGCATTCAATTATCTCTTTAACCAAGATCCAGTGGATTTACCTGAGGGTAGGTGCAATTTGTTTGTTACTTCTTAGGCTAAATTTGAGTCAAGTGACATGTCACTGGACCCTTCGCAATTTGGCAAGTGTCTTCTTAGATATTAAGGACATGTGACTTAAAATGTGACTTAAAATCTTTAAAACTGCAAATCTCAGGGATTATGGGAGATTTATTTTGAAAGTCAAACACCACCTCCCCCAACCTATTCAACATTGCTAGATTTAATTTCCTTGTAAGGGAAAACTGCACTGAGTCGGCTATAATAAATCCCTTTTCTTTTGTTGCTTTAATTTACTACTTGTCTGTTTAGTGTCTGGCTCCCATTATAGCTTTTGGCAGTTTTTCCCCTGGATACACATTCTTGTCTCTATTTAGCCATCTCATCTTTATATCTTTGAGTTAGTTCAGCTCTTTTCATCTCTTAAAAATGAAGTTTGAGAGTAGTTAGTGGGTTTAGGCATTCAGTTTGTGGGAATGGTCTAGCTTTTGGTGCTCCTGCCTGCCAATATATTAGCTACAACACCTGTGTATGTCATCTGTGCCATCTCATCCTCTTATTTCCTTTAATCAGTGCTTTCTGTTGTTTACTGGAGCATTTGCAGGCCACTCACCCAACCAGCATGGATCCCTTAGTGTTGATGCCCATGCCTGCTAAAACCAAATGCCTTAACCTTGAAATTCACTGATGCAACAGGAGTATCAGGGAGTCACCTGAAGACCCACTGTATAGCTATGGGACAATCTGTTTTAGGATTTTAATCATGCACTATTCTGAAAACATCGGTTTTGGAGAGATATAGGCGTAGCTTTTCAATAAAGTTTAATGTGTTGCATTTCCACATAATAGAGCTTTAAAATAATAACATTTATTTTATTAAGGCTATTATTTGTATTTGTAGCCATCTCAGTGATATCCACATTAGAGAAGTAGCTTCTTGCAAAGCTACTTCAACAGTGCTAGAAAATGATTGGTCAGTTGGCACTTCCTATGATGTCACTTCCTGTGATATTACATTTTATGCAAATTAGAGGGGCCTCGCATGTTTCTATCCTGCCGGGGGCCCCACAAATCCTAGGACCGGCCCTGCCAGGCACCATGGCACACAAGACTCTTAGAGCATAGAAATGTCCATATTCCATAAGTGGCATATCTAAGCGAGTAATGCCAAAACCCCCTTTACCACTTGAAAGGGTTTGGCATGGCGAATCCATTGATAGGAAACATCATGAGGCTGCTCCACTGCAATCCACTATTACAGCCCGAAGTAATGTCAACCACTTCCCCCTGTTAACCTATGAGAAGAGCAAGCCTCATAGATAGTAAAAACACACACAGGTATTCCTCACTACCTGGGCGCAGGTGCCTTACTGCGCACACAGACCTGCAATGGCAGGTTGGACACATAGTCCCAAGCACTGGGGTGCATGTGCACCCGCTCAAGCCTGCAATGGCAGACTGGACATGGGTTTATAAATACGGCCGGCTGCACACGCAATCAAGGGCACCATAGGTGTGAGTGCACACACACAGCGGCCTGCAATGGCAGGCTGCTCGTGAGTTTAATCATGATAGCTGCCATTGTGCACACAATGCTCTGCGATGACAAGCCAGGCACATGGGCCTACCCAAGCCCTAACAACGTAGGTGCAAGTTCACGCACACCACCCTGCCCGGACCAGCGAGACACGAGTTGACCCTTTTGCGGGTAGAATTGCGCACACCTGGCCTGCAATGGCGTACCGGGCACCTTCCACTAGCGTACAAGCGCTCGGACACAGGCTTGCAATGGCAGGCCTGACCCTGGTGCTAGAACACCGGGGGTGCAGGTATGCACCCACCAGCCTCCAATGGCAGGTCAGGCACCTATCCAAAATGCTAAAGGTGCCAGGGCGCATCCTTAAGCCTGCAGCAGCAAGCTGGACACGTATTCGAAACAGCATAAGGGCCTGTACGCTCACCCAGGCCTGTAATGGCAGGCTGGGCGTATAGTTAACACCCCACAGGTGCAAGTGCGCACTCCCCGGTCTGCGTTGGCAGCCAGCTCATGTTTCAGAACACCTTGTCAGCACCTTCTCATAGCCTGTGTAGAAAGGCGCATGCACATCCACAGTGCCTGGACAGTGAGGACATAATACGTGCCCTGGGGAGAGAATCAGCGACACCCAAGGAGTATCCCATGGGAAGAACCGAACATCAAGGCAGGGGAAGTCCCACATGGGGGGTTCCCCACTACCTGGGCAGGAAACATCCATATGTTCCCACCCGGCCTACAGCCTACCACCCCACCACCGCCCATCAGGGCTTCCCTGGGGGGTGCCCTCATGGTATGGGACAAGCCACTCAGTGTTGGCTGAGGCATAAGTGAAGGCCAACCTCTGCAGGGGCGCAATGGCACCCCACAGGCCTGCAATGGCAGACCCGATACATGGTTGACAGGCTATCCAGTGGGTGGCACACTCAGTGCTACACCCCACTACTGGAAAGTGCCATATGCACCCCTGGTATGCAGTGCACCTGTTTATGGGGAGCACGGAGGTAGGGTACCTAAACCCATTGCATACACACCGACTGCCTAATGCGGGGGAGGCGGACATGCGCACCTTCCCTCTGCAGTACAGGGGGAAGGTTCCCAGATTCCTGAGGCCATGCAGAGAGAGTCCGCAAAGACTGGGAGGAAAAAGCAAAAAGTTTTGGGGTAAATTCCCCTAAGAAGGGCCATGTCCAACAGTTACCCTTTGACAAGCTAGTGGACCTTTATAACATATATAGAGTACAATTCCTGAAATACCAAACGCTGGTTTGTGTTTTGCACACCAGCTGGGGCATTGTGGTGTCAGATCACTAACCTATGCCATTGTACCGTACCTTCACACCGTGGGCAATGGTCAGAGGCTTATCAGTTCACATTACCAAGACTATCAGAAAGCACGCATACGTTTTCCTGTCCAGCCTTAGGTACAGTTGGGAAACTGAAATTGGGGGGGGGGGGGTTTCACTGATAAAGAATGGGACAAAGTACTAGCTTATCTGGCTGACATCTCTAGAAACGCATGGTTAAAACTAATCCAATTCTTTGTGCTGCACAGCATGCACAGTCATCAGAGTTGGCAACTCTAAAACAGTTGGAAGGCTTATATCTTGTTCTCCTACCCTCCCACAAAGAAAAATATAATGATAGCTTGCTTCCTTGGCCTGGCTCTGCTCCTGGACAAGTGCACTGTCATGACCTGCTGCAGGGCTCCTCTTTCCACCATTTTAACGGCATGGCATGGCAACAGTCACTGTCGGTTTGTGTTTTGCACACCAGCTGGGGCATTGTGGTGTCAGATCACTAACCTATGCCATTGTACCGTACCTTCACACCATGTGCAATGGTCAGAGGCTTATCAGTTCACATTACCAAGACTATCAGAAAGCACGCATAAGTTTTCCTGTCCAGCCTTAGGTACAGTTGGGAAACTGAAATTGGGGGGGGGGTTCACTGATAAAGAATGGGACAAAGTACTAGCTTATCTGGCTGACATCTCTAGAAACGCATGGTTAAAACTAATCCAATTTTTTGTGCTGCACAGCATGCACATTCATCAGAGTTGGCAACTCTAAAACAGTTGGAAGGCTTATATCTTGTTCTCCTACCCTCCCACAAAGAAAAATATAATGATAGCTTGCTTCCTTGGCCTGGCTCTGCTCCTGGACAAGTGCACTGTCACGAACTGCTGCAGGGCTCCTCTTTCCACCATTTTAACGGCATGGCATGGCAACAGTCACTGTCGGCTTGGGCTGCAGCAGATAAAGCCATCCTGCGAACGGAGGAAGCCAGAGGTCTCAGGAAACACCCTATTTCTATGGGATGGGACGACCTGGTATTCAGCTTCCAGGTGGCAACCAATACCAACTACCTCCCTCCTTAAATGGGGCTCTTCCCCTTTTTTTTGTCCTTGGATTGCTATCTCCTATAACACTGTGAGCTCTGACTCCCAACACCTTCTTACCATGTCCTTAAAACCCCTCTTTGATTAGTGCCTGCTGGCTGACTCCCCTTCCCCTGGCATTCTCTGAGAATGTCCTCTGTGTGCCCACTCTGTAGAAATCACTTTCTAAATGCGATAAATGGTGTGATGAAGCCTAGTTTCTTGCCCCTCTCCTTAAATGCAACTGTTCAAAATAGCCTGCCTTTGTTTATTGATCTATATTTACTCTCTTGTTCTCCCCTCTGTGAGAAATTTGATCGTTGGTTGACTGAGATGTGAGCCCTGGTCAAGCAGCAACGACAAGCCTTGCCAGAGTAAGGCACTAGCAAACCACAAATTAACCTGTGTTCAACCCCCTTGTGGCTTGGCACAGAGCAGTCAGGCTTAACTTAGAGGCAATGGGTAAAGTATTTGTGCAACACTTCAAAGAGTAAAACGGTGAAAACACCACAACAGGTTAGAAAAATAGAGCTGAATTTAATAATAATACAATACCAAAACAACTGAAATCAGTAGAACCAGAGTTATGAATTTTTAAAGAATAAAGTGAAAAATTGCTCCTAAGAGCACAACGCGCCAGGTACGGCTACCTGGTCATGCTGGACTGGGCCAAATTCAAAAGTTCAGGCCGACAGCGATGGAGTGCATGTTGGATACAGTGCCAGGGTAGTCCCGCTGAAGGTTAACCTTCTCAAGTTTTGTACCAAGTGTCCCGTTTGCGTTGGAGAGGGCCGCACAGAGCAAGGAAAGTGTCACAGTTGGGGTGGTGTGAAGAGTAGCCAATCGTCACGGGCGGGCTGGAGCTTCGCGTTGGCGGTCCCCCATGAGTGGTCTATGCTGCAGTGCAAAGAGATGGGTTGGCGTCGCTTTGCACTGATTTCATGTGCGAGCAGCACAGTCGTGGTGTGAATGGGCCCGTTAGAAGTCACAAAGAGCCCAAAAACGGGATTTCAGTGCTAGCGAGCCACACCGAAGGTCCAGGACCTGAGAGGCACCACCTGGGGTCAGGAACTTGCTGCAGCTTGGTCCAATGGCTGGTCCAGGATATTGGTGAGCCTTCTATGTGCCTGAAGTAAAGATCAGGAGGCCAGCGGACTAGCCATTAAAGTCACTCTGGGGTCCTTGGTTCAAGATGAAGTTGCAGGTCCAGTTCTTCTTCCCCAGGCAAGATGGCAGCAGGCAGTAGGTCAGCACAGTAGGGCAGTAGCTCCTTTAGAGCAGCAGTCCAGCATGGTGGTAGTCCTGGTAGCAGCACAGCAATCCTTCTTCCTGGCAGAGTATCCACAGGCCCAGAAGTGTACTGAAGAGTTTGTTTCTGAGGTCCAGTATTAATACACAGTTGTGCTTTCAAAGTGGGAAAGAAGCTTCTAGAGGCCTGCCTTTGAGGTGCACAGGTGCTCTGCTTTCCTGGCCCTGGCTCCAGACTAAGTACTGAGAGTATGCGGCCCTTTGTTTGGAGACATAACACAGCCTATTGTAAGTGTGGCTGGGCCCAGCTCTTCCCACCTTTCCTGCCAGTAATGGCCTATCCAGGCACACTACACTCCCCATTGTGTGTGGCTGTCTAGGAGGAATACACACAGCCCAACTGTCAGCTACACCCAGTCATGCAACACAAGAGATAGGCTACAGACACCAAATGGCTAAGGCATGAAAATGCCAACTTTCTGAAAGTGGCATTTTCAGAATTGCAATTTAAAATCCGACTTCACCATAAGTTAGAATTTTAAATTGTGATTCCAGAGACACCAAACATGAACTGGGTATCTATTCCCATTTGGAAATTACATTTATAAAATGTAATTTGGTAACTCCAATGTTATCCTATTGGGAAGGTAGGCCTTGTTGTAGTGAAGAAACAAATCCAAGAGTTTTTCACTACCAGGACAGGTAAAGCTTAAACACACATTTCCTGCTTTTTAAATACATTGCACCCTGTCCTCTGAGCTGTCCAAGACCCACCCTAGGGGTGACTAATATGTATTAAAAAGGAAGGTTTGGGCATAGCCGAAAGGTTTACTTTGCCAAGTCGAAATGGCAGTTTAAACTGAATGCACAAATTCTGCAATGGTAGGCCTGAGACATGTTTAAGGTGTTACCTAAGTGGGTGGCACAGCCAGTGCTGCAGGAACACTAATCACATTTAATTTACACGCCCAGGGCACATGTAGTGTCACTTTACTAGGAATTTACAAGTTAATTAAATACGCCAATTGGGTATAAGCCAATGTCACTATGTTTTAGGGAAAGTGCACAAGCACTTTAGCACAGGTTAGGAGTGGTAAAGTTGCGCTGTCCTAAGGCCAGCAAAAATGACGTCTGTAAAAACAGGAGATCTGAAGGCAAAAAGTGAAGCAAAACCAAAGTTGCTGCCATTGCTAGCATGCATCCAGGCAGCAACTTTCCACTACTCCTCTCATACGTCATGAATAATTCTGCTTTTTTCAAGGCTTGTAGTTGTGATTGTGAACATTGTGATGCAGATGATTAACGCAATGCTAAAGTACTAGTGAAAAAGAAATGTTAAAAAAATAGTAACAGTGCGCTTTATAAAACTATTAACATAACATCTACATACTGACCTCCTCATTCTTTTACACTCACCCTAAGATCACCACGACTGTCACAAACAGAAGCACCCATCATCACTCATTGCTATAAAGTGACAGTGCGAACCTGTTGATTCCTACATACTTTCCCTCTTCCCTGTAATCAGCCATTGAGCTGGTTGAATCTGCTCTCAGTCTCTCTTCTTATCTCTTCTCACAATTTCCATCCCAAACTCTACCGCACTCAACCACAGCGGTATAGTTTATTTTGTTGCATGTAAGAGGTAGCAAAACAGTCATGGTTCGTGAAATTTAGCTTCCACGTTCCAAGAGGCAGAAGAAAAAGATGTCAATAAAACCACATGAAACATAAATCTTTGTTAATGTTTCCACATTTTTTCTATTTTGTGACAAGTGTAAAAAAATGAAATGTTGAAACGTTCACAACATTTCCATAATATGGCAAACAGTTTCACAAAACACCTAGCGCCTGGGTACCCTCACGGGTGACAAGCACCACTCTACAAATCCACCTTACATTACATTTCATTACACTACTGAATATTTTCTGCCCTTGAAATGTCACCAGCAGCGGTTTTTACACATTTCATATTTTGACGGAATATTTCATTTACCCTTGGCAGTATCCCCATTTCCGGTCCTCCTACTCATTCATTATCAGAGCTCCACTTGCGGTGGAAACCTTTGCTTCTTCTCAATCTCGGCCTTACAATTCTACCTCAACTAAACCACCTTCCAGTTGTTCCTTCCAATCAGTTTCTCTCAGATTTAAAACTGCCCTAGTTATTATAAACGTAAGAATTCTGTCGTCACTGACTAATCAATCTTACCAGTTCAAATCTTGTTATGGTCCATCCCTATATTCCACTCCCTCAAAGGATAATATTCACAAGACCTACTTAGCTAACTTCAGGTTGCGTTTGGAAACTACAGCCCAGTGAGAATGTTTTCTACCAGGTGTTCAACCTCATCCGATGGAACAACACAATTGCCTTTCCTTCATCCCGTGCAGTCAATGCCTTCCATTTCTCTTGGCCATCTTTGGTGGAACAGAACATCTTACACCTCTTTATACATGAATCCCTTTGGGATTTCTATGACTGCTCTCTTCTCCTCCCTCTATGAAAGTCCCTGCATGGTCTCATGCACTGTGCCACAATAGCACATACTCTTAACATTTTGTGCTTCCTGTATACCTCATCTTCGGCCCTATTTGCTACATCCCTTGGATCATTTTGCTGGTGAGATTTATCTCCATGGTCTCCATCATACACCAACTATAGATTACCAATCATTACATTTCTGTCATCCCTTGTTGCCGCTCCTCGATCTGGTGTTGCACAACTCAGCAAAGAATGATGTAATGTACCTACCCCAAGACGATCTCCGCCATCTCCTAGCCATCAATTTTCTCACTGAATCCATTTTTCTCACTCTAAACGCTCCCAGCTAGGAATTCTACTCTTTAAATGCAAACTCAAAAAACTTTGCCTCTACTGTTGCCTCATCGTACTATTAATGACTATGAAATAAATGTGTCCTTACTTTCCATACAGCTAACATGCTATCAATGCACTGGTGATCAGCAAACTTGGCTGCTGTAACAACCCCCATCATGATCTCCTGCATACTCTTTCTAGTCACAAAAGGTCCTCAACACCCTAATGCCATAGTCAAAGCACACTAACAGCATTCAGCAGACCAGCTCATTGATTACTACCTATTCATGCAAAAGTCATTACCCTAGTCTGTGGTTCAGCTGTGGGCTTTACATCCATGCCCACATGTACACCTGAAATGCCCACAGTTGCTGTCTTAGATCATCATCCCTTTTCCACTTAATCTTCCATAAAGCCCTCTCTTCTCACGGTGTTGCCTTCATGTCTTTCCTGTTAACGCATCCCTACCACTTGACTTCCATCGTCTCTACACAGGAAGTCAATGTGGCCAACATTTCTCAATACCGTCACAAGAATTTGATTTGAATCTCCTCTTGAATTGTATCATGATGTAAATGCTCTTTAAACAGTTGGGCTCATATGGGAAATGACTTGTATGCTCTATCATCACATGCTCTTCAAAACCTCCTCTGTTAATGTTCCAAACTCCTGCATATTGTATTTTGAACTTAAGGCACTGTTATGCCCTTACAGAATTTCTGCTTTAAGTGCTTATTGAAATAAATAATTAAAAAGCAACAGTAGACAAAAATGAGGATATAGTTAATGGTCAAAAGTCTTATTGAGTCGTTCATTGTGGAGCCAGGAAACTGGAGTCTGCCTTTGGCTTTCACATGCAATCAAATTGAAGACTCAATTTTGGAGTGACCACCACTCCCCTAGTTGCCAGGAGTATCTGGCCATATCTTTTAAGTTTTTGATACCAATTGTAAAAACACCATGCTTCTATAACACAATAAAGGGTTCACTGGAATCCATCCTGGTAAGGTTACACTCAAGATGCAGAGTGAAAGGAAGTGCTCCCTCTAGAAAGAAGAAAGAGACCTCTTAGAGTGCTGCTCCTCAACAGCCATCTAAGACCCCTAAAGACATAAATAGAATGCAGTCAGCAAAGAAGATAAAATGTTGAAACTAAAGCTGGTTACCTCTTAAAACTAGATATTACCTCCAGTTATTGCATCAACACATTACACAGGTACTCCATGAGACTGACTCTCCTTGGAGGTAACATATTTTCAGAAAACAGAGCTATAATCAAACCCATGTGGCACTCATTTGTTATGATTGTGAATTGCACAATCATACATCTATGATAGGTTTGTATAGAAGAGACTCATCCGTATCCATGTAAAAGTTGTAGCAACTTTATCAAACAATAACGCAACAAAAAAAAAACTTTCGTTCAGGTACAAGCCTTTTGCTACAGCTTTATCATTCATTTTAACAATTAAGGAAATATATTTGATGGTATAATATTCTCCAATTCTCATCCTCTATCCTCTAAAAGTTACACAAATCTGTCACACTGTTCTACAGCATTCATCTTTAAGTAATTATATGATTATATGCTGTTGTGTCTCCTTCATGTATGATGTGTTCGATCGATATGGAATCAAGAAACAGAATAGGGGAGGGTGTTGCTTTCTTAGGAAGATCCCTTGCCCTTATAGACAACCTATTTCTGCTGTCATACACCAGTCCATGCCTCTTTCCCATTCTTGTAGGCTCAGTGCTACTGTGCTTTCCCATTTTTTGTCAATGTCTCTTTTCACATTTGCAAATCATTACCCTAATTGTTTAGTATTTTCTTATGTCTTGTCCTGTCTGTATCATCGCATATTCCCAATAGCATAGTTAATGTTTCCATCTGTATCATCATTTCTATAATTTCTTCTGGTCTAAATTTAACTTCTAGCCAGTAAATTTTAATTTTGTAGCACTCTCATATAACATGGATGAAGGTTCCCAATTTTCCACATTTACATAAGGATAAGTTGTCTGTGGCCATGTTAAATTTATATAGATGTGTTCTGGTTTAGTATATCTGGTTAGAATCTTTATTTGCATTATTTTGTAACTTGCCTTAATCAAAACTTCGCTTCAGAATTGAATTGCTTCTTCTCACGTATGATCATTGTTAGAAATGGGGGTCTCTAGTTGGCAGAAGTAGGTACCTTTGACCAAATAGGGACCCTTGCTTCTAGTCAGGGTAAGGGGGATACACACTTTAGATAACCCCTGCTCACCCCCTTGGTAGCTTGGCATGAGCAGACAGGCTTAGCCCAAAGGCAATGTGTAAAGTATTTGTACCAACACTCACAGTAACACAGTGAAAACACCACAAATGAACACCACACCAGTTTCGAAAAATAAAATATCTTTATCTAAACTAAACAAGACCAAAACGCCAAAAATCCAACATACAGAAACTCAGTAGAATGTCTTTAAAAAGGGTTTGTTGCAAAAATAAACTTGTAGATGATAAATGCGACACTTTAGTCTCAAAGTACCTGGGATGCGTCACGCAAAACAAACAAAAGGGGCGCAGAGAAGGCGATGCGTCGACTCTTCCTGCACTCCGGTGCGACAAAATGGCGCCTCGATGCGTTGCGACGATCCGGTGCGATGCGAAAAATGGCGTCTTTGTTGCGATGCGACAATGTGGAGGCGATGCGTGCACGCCCGACGGCCGTGCGGCGAACTCGGTGATTCTCTGAGCGGCGACAGGCCCTGTGACACGCTTCCCCGGTGATGCGACGACACCCTCGGTGATGGCGACACGCTTCTCCGGTCTTGCGGCGGCGATCAGCGGCGGCACGCCTCCTCAACGATGCGACGGCCCTGCGACACGCTTCTCCGGTGATGCGACGGCACTGCGACACGCTTCTCCGGTGATGTGACGGCGAACAGCAGCAGCAGCGACACGCTTCCTCGATGTTGCGACAGTGGCTGCTGCGGCGGCGTCACGCTTCTCTCTCGTTGCGTCGCGCTTCCAGCTCCCCACAGCAAAGAGGCCTCACACACAGTTACAGGCCCTCCTGGCAGATTGGAACTCCCAGCAAGGAAGTTCAGGGAAGCTGGGGGTGAAGTCCTTTTGTGCCTGGGACTTCAGAAACAGGAGGCCAGCTCTTCTCAGGCTCTTGGAGACTTTTCTTCAGATGGACACAGCACACAGCAAAGTCCTTCTTCAAGCAGGGGACACAGCACACAGCAAAGTCCCTTAGTCCTCTCCTCAGTAGAAACAGCAAACTGCAGGCCAACCCCAGACACACAGCAAGGGCAGTACTTCTCCTCAGTCTCTTCAGCTGATCTTCTTTGGCAGGGATTCCTCTTGATCACGAAGTAGTCTAAAGTTCAGGGGTTTCAGCTCTCATATTTATACCCCAAAAGTCTTTGTTCTCTATGTGTGAGGGGTCCTGGACCCAGTCCAAACCAGTTCGGGGTGCATTCTGCCAGTGCACCTCTTCTTCCTTTGTTAGTGTGGGCCAGGGTCATCAGACACACCGCAGGAGGTGGAGCCAGCATTGTGGAAGGCAGGCACAGCCCTATTCAGGCCCAGGTGCTACTCCTCCCACCACTCCAAATACAGATAGGTCTATTCAGCCTAGCGCTGACTCACCCAGTCTCCTGAAGCGACCCCCAGCCCCTGTCACTCTCAAACCAGACAGTCAATACACAAACAGGCAGAGGCACACAGAAAGGTTGAACAAGAAAATAGCCACTTTCTAAAAGTGCTATTTTCAAACACAGAATTTAAAAACCATCCTTCCTAAAAGATGTGTTATTAAATTCTGAGTTCAGGGATACCAGACTTTAATTTTCTATCTTGCTCCTATGGGAAGATATGCAGGTAAACATGTTACACAGCATTCCCCATTCTGTCCTATGGGCAAGATAGCCTTTCAATAGTGAAAAACGAAATTGGCAGTATTTCACTATCAGGGCATGTTACCCACACTAGTACATGTCCTACCTTTCACATACACTGCACCCTGCCCAGGGGGGTACCTTGGGCCTACCATAGGGGTGTCCAATGTGTAAGAAAAGGGAAGGGTCAGGCCTGGCAAGTGGGTACACTGGCCAGGTCAACATGGCAGTTAACAAACTGCGCACAGGCACTGCAGTGGCAGGCCTGAGACACCATTTTAGGGCTACTCATGTGGGTGGCACAATCAGTGCTGCAAGCCCACTAGTAGCATTTGAATTACCAGCCCTGGCACACTCAGTGCACTTTACTAGGGACCTACTGGTAAAACAAATATACCAATCATGGATAACCAATTACAATAACAATTTACTCAGGGAGCACTTGCACGTTGGCTCTGATCAGCAGTGGCAAAGTGCCCAAAGCATCTAAACCAGCAAAAAAGAAATCCAGCACAGTGTCAAAAATACCGGAGGTAGAGGCAAAAAGTCAGGGGAAACCACGCCAAGGATGCCAGGTCTAACAATCATCTATCTCGTTTTTACCTTGTTGCTGTTTCTCCCTTAGGGCATTCAGTTCTTTTTGAGTATTCAATATTAGTGTTTTATATGTTAATATAATAGCTATTTTATTATTTGTCCTTTGAACACTCATTTTTTTAGTGGGGGTATTGTTTAGTTTCTTCCTCCTTCTTTATTATGGATGTCAAAACATGCTTCAATTGTAGAGATTTAAATATCTGGGACTTACTCATCTATCAGATCTTCAGTTTCTAAATGAGTAAATGGGACCATTTCTTTAACATCCATAATTCATTCAGTAATGAAATGCCAATGTCATCCCCTTTTTAAACAGAAATTAATTATCAATATCATCTACGGACACAGGCAGGTCCTATATTTACGAGATCTTGTCTATGTCACCATCCATTTCACAGAGTAGCTACTTGGCTACTACCAGTAATATTGACAATGTTGTGCTGAAGTATAAACCGGCTCTTACCCTTTCAAAGATGGGAATTTTATTTGCATACTTTTCAGGATCCATCATTACAGATGACTGTAGACATTATGCTGGTAAAGGCAGATGCCAAAGTAATCTAAATTGCCAACGCCTTTGAGACGCAGGGTGGTTTTCTTAAAAAACAGGCTTTGCTACTGCTTGCTAAAATGTTGGATTACAGTCTCTGTTAAAAGTGACTGATTTAAGACAGGATTACCCAACGTAGGTTACCTTTGGTAGGATCTACACCTGATTTTTAGTATATTAATTGACAAACATATTCATTCCTATTATTATTTGCTGTTTATAAATATATCTTGTGTTTTTATCCCAACACATTGCCGTGGATTGCACAATGTCACATAAACTGATTTAAACATTTGAGCAAGGCTGCCTTTAATAGCGCGCCATTTGACATTTGAATACGTGTACAAAGAAGAAAATTGGCAGGAAAGATGACAAGCTTTCTTTAATGCTCATTCTGGATTAAAGTAACAGTCAGTACAACCAACTATCTTATTCTAGTGAAGACCCTCAAATTAGTAGGAATCAGAAACCATGCTTTCAACTGTATGAAATCACTTAAGTAAAGTCTTAGACTGGAACCTTTAATCTTGGATTTTGGAAATTGAGGCAGTGGAGAAATTTAGGTTTTATCATCTGACATTAGAGCACTGTCTTATAAATAATGTGTATCCGAGCACAGAAGTTCATATAGAAATGTCCACAAACCACAACATTTAACTGATAATCTTCAGATTGCCCAAATCAACAGATGTATTCCTCTGACTCAAAAAAAGAGTAAATTGCCAGATTCTTAACTAGCAACAGAAACCTAAACACAAGGTCATGTCACAGAAAAGAGCAGTAAGAAGAAAAATATGATGGCCTTTTTCTCAATTAGGACCTTAGGGAAGTATACAGTCAAATCTGCTTGTCCATTTAGACTCCCTTAATTTGGGGGATTTGATTGGACTTCTTCCCATGTAACAGACTTACAGTAAAATATTACTATAAATGAAAGATGAAGGGTGTCTCTTATTTTCAGAAAATACCTTTTCATATTTGTATTTTTTAACTATATCTGTATTTGGCTGTAAAGTTCTTTCCATTTACTACTCAAACACCTGGCTCATGTTCGGTAGGAATCTGCAATGGTTTTTTTCATTGCGTAGCATGCATAATTCTCACTGGAAGTCTAAGTTGTACTTGTGCTATGGGAGGATGGACGTTCGCATGAAAAAATAGAAATTCCTGATGCTCGTCATCCTGAGTGCCAGATTTTACATTGGTTCCCAGGCATAAAAGATCTGTGTTCACATTTTTCTACTCCAACCAAGTCTCCCTAACAAGAATATATGAAATAGACATTAAGAGACCTTGAAATTATGTGAGCTGTGGGCAGTCTTATAATGAGGATATATGTAAGATTAGGTTGTTTGATAAAAAAAAAATACACGTGGGCCTAGTGCTCAGACAAGCATCATGTGAAAATACCACCAGCAGGGAAGTGACTACATTGTTTTGGATCCAAAGTCAATCTTTTATCTTTAAGGGGAAAAGTTTTCTGTGAAACCGTTTATCCTCTTGATTGGGACGTTTTTAGGATGTGGTCCGTCGGCTAGACTGCCGACTTTGGTGCTGGAAACCAGGGTTCGAGCCTCGGGGTCGTGTCCACATCCTGTGATTCTGGGCAAATCACTTAATCTCCCCGTGCCTGAATGTGTAATGTAAATACTGTGCTCATGTAAAGCGCTCCAATACCTTCGGGTCGAGTTCGCGCTATATAAATATGCAGCAAAAAAAAAAAAAAAAAAATGTCATTTCTGAGTTGAGTCTTTTACGTGACCCAGCCAATTAATATGTAGCATTCTTCACATGTGACGCCAATAGATTGCACATCTTAGGAAAGATACCCTGGTCCTGTGCTTTTGTTGCTGAGGTTTCAATATCTAATTCCATAACTTAAAATTTCGTCTAGGGCACTCCATATTATCCAGTGAACAGACTTAGGGGCAGATTTACAAGGACTGGCGCATCTCTGCAAATCAGCTGGGATGCGCCAGTAAACTTGCGCCACCACGGATAGGCAGATGCATGTCGTATCTGCCGGCGTAAGGTTGGCGCAGTGCTGGAGTCGTGTCGCGGGCGTGACGCAACTCCAGCACTGCTCCAAACCGGCCTATCTTTAACATTCTGCGTCACGCCTTACGCCTGCTTCAAGCAGGCGCAAGGTTTTGACCCAGCGGCGTCGGAAAAGTGACTGAGGGAAATCTTGTAGATCTCACTCAGGCACTTTTCCGAGGCTTTCCTGCGACGGAACGCCCACACTGCGACGGTTCGCCCACATTATACCTGACGCAGGTATAATGTGGCGTAGGGGTTTACGGCGTGACGCATCTCCCTAGATGCGTCACGTTGTAAATCCATCGCAGCTTGGCACTTGCTTTACGCCGCCACTGCGTCATATAAGTGACTCAGCGGCGGCGCAAATGTGTCGCAAGGGGCTTGTAAATCTGCCCCTATATTCCAAAAAGTACTTGGTGCTTCAGAGCAATGATTCATCCTGCAAATTAAGCTTTAACACACAATTGTCTTTTTACCTATACATTTAGAGCTTGGAGATTCCCGGGTAGCTAGTTTAGTCATCTGATGATGTAAGGGTGTATTGCAGTTGCTCATCCTAGTACATACAAGGCAGCCTTTGGGCTTTTGCTGATAGTTTAAAATGTGTGTCCAGAAAATTAACACACTACTTCTAAATCCTCATAAAAATCCATTTGAGATTGACCACATGGATGACATACTTACTAAATATTTTGGCAAATCCTGTCTATATTACCAAAAAGGCATACCAGTACCACAACACCATAGAACATGTGCACAAGAGAATTATTTTTCAAATTTTTGTTTGTTCCTTTTACAAACAGTGTCACCGTGAGTTAGTATCTCACCTAAGGATTATATATTGCATTATTTTATGTTAGTCAATATGCTATGTCAATTTAATTAATATTGTGCTATACTCTGGTTGTTAACCTGCTTAAAGCTATATTAGCTTAAACAGAAAAAACATGATACTGGCTGGCTTCTCCATTCAGGTCTGTCAATTTTAAGAGGCGGACTTTTCATTGCCTTTCTTATTGCAGAATCTTCTGGCTTTCTTGTATTTATGGCATAATAAATATGCCCTGTGTGGCCTGCACTCATAATTTGCATTGACTCCAATACTCCAAAGGGACCAATGGAGTACTTTGGTTTGTGAAACACTGCAAATGAACCCTTTGTGCGCATCATGAACCCCAGAGATGCCAATCCTGACCTCGCCATCAAAGTTTCTGCTCACTGTGGCCCCATTCCAAAGGCCACCACCTCCTGCCCTGGAGCTGTCAAACGCTGCCAATCTTCACCTGGACCCGGGGATGTGAAGCACTGCACGTCATGGCGCGAGCCGGCAGACAATTGGCTTGTTTGTCCACGTGCAGGGTGGTGCGTTTCAGTGGAAGAGTCAAGACAGACTGATTGCTCACCTGCGGCCTGAATTGCTCTTTCCTCTCATAATGTGCCTTGGTGCAGGTCCATAATGGCAGGGCAGGCGAATCATATCAGTTAAGGCCCCCAAAAGAGCGCATTTATTACAGGTAACACCTTAGTGTATACTGCACTAATGAATGTATGAATGACCAACTTTTAAAGCAAGAACAATGCCCAAAGGCACAGGCGCTGAAACGGTACCACAGTCAGAGGGAAGGAGGTGTTAACCCTCTAAAAAAGTTAAAGGGCAAAGAGCCAGGTCTTTAAAATCTACAGAACAGAAGGTGTGACTCGAGACAGGAGATAAATATAGGGAGGGTGTTCCAGAGTTTAGCTGCAGCCACAGCAGAGGCTCTTCCTCCCCACCTTGCAGGCGCGGTCGGTGGTAGGAGTGCCGGTCGGGCAGTGACGTGGGGCGGGGGAGGGGGAGGGTGGGGGGTAGTAAACTACGGATTAAGGCCGAATACAGGTAAGTAAACATTTAAATAAATAAAACGAATTTCGTTGGGCGCACTGCATCGCATTTGGCGATGCAGCGCTCACAACGAAATTCGTTTTATTTATTTAAATGTTTACTTACCTATATTAGGCCTTAATCCGTAGTTTACTATCCCCCACCCTGCCCCTCCCCCGCCCCACGTCACCGCCCGACCGGCACTCCTACCACCGACCGCGCCTGCCACCTTGCCCTCCTAAATGGTGGCGCCACTAGCCAATTTTTGTTGGCAGATCGCAGCTGTCTAGTAGGGACGTAGCGTTGGAAGAGGTGTTTGATTCCTTCTGGACCTGAGTTGTGGAGTGCCCTATGAACAATACATAGGGCCTTAAAAAGAATATGTTTCTCAGATGGAAGCCAAAGCAATTACTGAATGGCACCAAAATCGAGTGAAATTTGGGAAGATCCAAAATAAGTCTTGCTGCAGCATTCTGGACAAGTTGCAGCTGAGGCCCTAATTACAAGCCAAGCGGAGATCAATTACAATATGGAATTTTGCTCCATTTGATCATGAGTGGGCCAGTCTTCCCACACCAGTTTCCCCCAGTTTTTGGATCATTGTACCCAAATTGTATGGGGCAGTAATTCTGCCAGGTAAACTCACATGAGGCGTTGGCTGCACCAGCAGCTAAGCATTGTCTCCGATTCTTTCCTGACGGGTTAGTGGTGGTGGGGAATTCCCCATTCCATGGTATTAGAATCACAATTGTATGGTAGTGGTGTGCTGTTACTTCACAGTAGCTTCAATTTCGCATTTGGATTTACTTCCCTGCCAATGCAGTGCAACTCATAATGAGGCAATGTGGCTCTTAACAGTCAGATACTGTGGATTCTGTAAAGGTGGTAATGTACCCTCTGGACTGGAACAGTACATTGTGGGTCAATGGTGAGTGGTTTGTCAAAAAACATAAGCCAAGATTTCTGCAGCAGTGCACCCTCCAGCTAGTTGGAGGATCAAAGTGATGCCTCTAAACCTAGTATTTTCAAATATTTGGAAGATTCAGTAATATAATGTTCCAATTGTAGGCTGAGTATGGCATGGTAATCAAAATGCAATATGTGCATGGATGCTGTTTCACCAAAATGCCAGGGGTAGCATAAATGACATCATGCACTCTTTGACCTTAAAGATATCACTGATAGTGAAAATCACATCACCTTTGACCCTGAATTTTCCCAGGAGGTCATGCCGCATGACCTTAACCCTGATGACATCACAATAGCAACATCGCTGAGGTTCCATAATAACTGCATTATTAATATAACAACACAACACGGACACAAGTCTGTTTTAGATACCACCTCTGTTAGGATGCTAACATAATATTTGAAAGTTCTGGAGTGTAATACTAACTCTGAACTGTAGTGAGTGAAGCAAGTAAGCCAGACCTCTTTTAAGAGGGTTCAGGGTGCCCTGACCTGGAGAAATGTTCGAAAAATGGGGTCAAATATAAAATGTATAGCACAACTTTCACATGTCTGTTATAAAGCCATAGGCTCAGAAGACACTCATTAAATATTCATGTCCTTTCATGGTGTGTCAAGCCATTGAAACCTGATGCTCCCCAGCCCGAGTTTTTCAAAATGTACTGTGAGTGTCCCATATAGCAAAAATGACTCATATTGTGCCAGGGCCAGCATTTTGTCATGGGTACTCTCTTAGGCCAAAAATTGCATACAATATACTAGGCCCTGAATTTAGCCATTAATGCTTTCCACTTCAGCGGTCCGTGCAGGTAAGCACGGTAGGGCAGGGGGTGAAGTCGACAGATGACGGAATAGGAAAAATTAAATAAATAAATAATTCCTATTCTGTCCTCTGTCGACCCCCCGCCCTCCCCACCGCGCTTACTTGCACAGACTGCTGCTTGCTTTCCATTTACCATAGGGAGCCCTTCTGTCAAAAATGACCTCAGCTTTTTGTCATGGTTGACCTCCCTCATGATAATAATTACTTCCAATGTGCTAGTGCCAGCATTTTCCCACAGGTGCCCATAGGCAAAGAATTTGCACAAGTATACCACCTCCAGTATTTTTCTGTAGGTGCCCTATAAGGCAGGTGTTTCCTTTAAATGGCAATACCAGTATTTTACCTTCATGCCAAGAAATACCTAAAGTCTGTAAGTATTTTGTCACAGATGTCTGTCATGATAAGGATTGCCAATACAAGTATTTTGCCATAGTGGGCTCTAAAATACAAGAATTACATTTGCAATGCCAGAGCAAGCAGCAGACTCACAAACATAATAACCCATTCTCACTCAGGCTTACTTACATTCACTCATTCCCACTTTTCCCACTTCTTCTTTCTCACTAACTTGCACTCATTTATTCATCATCGCTCACTCTCTTGCAGTCATTCTTATTCTCATTCACTGTCACTTATTATCACTGACTCTGAAACCCACATATTCACACTCACTCAAATTCATTCTTATTCTGACTCAATCTTACTTTCACTCTTGCTCATTCTCACTCATTCTCACTCACAGTGATTCTCATACTCTCTAACACTCCCTCACACTGATTCATTCTCAATCCCTCACTCGTAGTTACTCTTTGTTAGAAATTGGGTTTTTGGTTGGCTAGGGTATGCACCTAAGCCAGGCAGAACCCACCACTCTAATCAGGATAAGAGAGTTACACACCCAAGGTAACCCCTGCTCATCCCCTTGGTAGCTTGGCAGAGCAGTCAGGCTTATCCCAGAGGCAATGTGGAAAGCGTTTGCGCAACACACACACACACCAGTGACACCCTAGGCACACAACAAAAAGAGACTCTGCACAAGGTTATACAAAAATATCCTATGGATTATTCATAAAAACACATTAGACCACAGTCACATAAATCACTGCGCCATGAGGCACTTGTCATAAACATGCACATAAAACACATAGATCATCAATCACTTTGCCAGCCAGGCAATTGTCATCATATCACAGGTAGGGCCATAACATAAAGACATATATACTGCCCAAGTCATAAGCACATATCACGCCTAACATCACAGTTAGTGCAAACAGTGAACACTTAAAAGCAGCACATGTCGTAAAACCGTTGTGAAGCCGTTATGAGACAGCATTGTGCAAAGGAAACACAGCCTATTCAGGTACAAGCAAAACTACTCCCACCAATCTAACTGGAGACAAGGTCTATTCAGCCCAGCGATGGCAAGGCAGGGCACACCTCAACCCCACTTGTGACTATCTAGAGTGAATGCAGATCTCCGGCTCCTGTCGCTCCAAAACCAGTCTCTGAATACACAAACAATCAGAGGCACATAGGATGGTAAAGTAAGAAAATGCCCACTTTCTAAAAGTGGTATTTTCAAACACATAATTTAAAAGTCACCTTCACTGTAAGGTGTGTTAATAAATTCTGAGTTCAGAGAGTCTGCAGCTCCCATTGATAGCCACTAGGACAGACAGCCTTTCAATAGTGAGAAACAAAATACACAGCATTTCACTACCAGGACACGCCACACACACTAGTACAAGTCCTACCTTTCACATACACTGCACCCTGCCCATACACTGCACCCTCCCCATGGGGGTACCTTGGGCCTAACTTAGGAATGCCTTACATGTAAGGAAAGGGATGGTTTGGGCCTGGCAAGTGGTTGCACTTGCCAGGTCAACATGGCAGTTTACAACTGTGCATGCAGACACTACAATGGTAGGTCAGATACACATTTGCAGGGCTACTCATGCGGGTGTCACAACCAGTGCTGCACACCCTCTAGTAGCATTTGATTTACAGGCCCTGGCACACACAATGCACTTTACTATGGACTTACCCGTAAATCAAAAATGCCAATCATGGATAACCAATCATATCCCAATTTATACAGAGAGCATATGCACTTTAGCACTGATCAGCAGTGGTAAAGTGCCCAGAATACTATAGCCAAAAAAAACAGGGTCAGAAAAAGTAGGAGGTAAAAGGCAAAACGTTTGGGGAGAACACTGCGAAAAAGGCCAATTCCAACAATTACTCTTACTCAGCCTCACTCACTCTGACTCACTTATTGACACTCAATCTCAAATATTATCACTCACTACCTCTTACTAACTCTCACTCACCCTCCCTCATACACACTTCTTACATACATACACACACACACACACACACAACACACAAGCATTCTCTCGCTTATAAACACACTCTCACCCACAAGCACTCCCACAATATATTTATATTTGTTTTACTTACATCAGCTGCCAGGAAAGGTCCTGTTACAGCTAATTGAGCTCCACTTTTATTACGCTAATAGAGAATAATGTGTTATTCGCTATCGGTGTAATAAAAAGTTGACGGAAATCAAGGAGAGTGGAGCACTAAACAACACCCAAAATGGTGAGCTGTCCTTGTATTTGTGGCACTAATTTTGCCACCTCCGAGGCCAGAGGTCACAAAGACAGTGTGAGGGGGCGCAAGGGGCAAGCTAAGGGTTGCAGCTGCATTCCCTTGTGGCCACTAAATGACCTCCATGAATATGTGCCTTATACTCAGCGATCTTGGAAACAAACAATATTTGAATAATCCCATGGGTCTTTATTGATTGATGCATGTGTAAAGAGATGTAATTTTCAGTCTCTAATGAGAATCATCTTCCAAAGTGATATCTTATATTTTGCAAAGAACATCCATCATTATTCTGGCAGGAGCTAAAAGATTAGAAACAATAGTTTCCAGAGAAGAATAAATGAAATCAGATAAACTTTTTACACAAGATGTGATCCCAATAACTATATGGCTACCATGTGAAGTGGCACCCCATCAGTCAAAATTAGTCAGAGCGTAGAACATTATGGGTAAAACACATCACAGAAAATAGTTGTCAAAATATTGTGTTACATAAATATATCCTAGGTATCGAGTACAAAAGCACCCAGTGGCGTAGCTAGGCCTTAGGCTGCCCGTGGCGGCCTCTGCGTTTGCCACGTGCGGCGGAGTAATCGAAGAGCGGGGGGGGTGCTAGCGATTCATGCGGCTGCAGGTAAGAGAGGGGGGTGCTGGTTGAGGGGGTGCTGCTGATTCTTGCAGGTGTGTCGCCCACGCGTAAGAACTCATGGCGCCTGGGGCGGTCCGCCCCCACCGCCCCTCCTAGCTACGCCACTGAAAGCACCATCTGAGTTAATAATAGAAAATCTAGAACCGATGGCGCAATATTTTTGAGAACAAAATTGAGGACACAATATTAAAGTCAGACAATATTTCTGTATATGACATAGTGTCATACAACCTTTATTATATCTCTGCTGAAATAAATTGTAACACTTTGGCGACAAGGTCCAAATTCTGTTGTGTTTGCTTGGGCTATTAATATTAAGATACATAGCTGTTTAAAAAGACTATCTTGATTTGCCTGTTGTATGGGCCCAGTTGTTTACTGGAATGCTTTGATAGGTATGTATCCTATTCCTAATCTATACAATTTTGATCACCACCCATCAAACATCCTATGAAACTGTCTTTCATTTCTATTAATCACTCACAATTAACTCATTGGCTCTTTCCTCATCTCTTGTTTTATTTCCTTAGCACTATTTTAGAACTGCAGCCTAACTTTTGGGCTTCAGAGAGCCTTGTCCATGAGGCAGAAGCAACACACTGTTTGCCAAAGGTGGCAGCAGAGACCAGCTGTCGATATTAGGCCCGCTGCAGTGACACATACAACTAAAACCCACCCTGTTTGCCCCAACAACCTTCCAGAGAGTGACAATCCTTTAGGAGGGGAAACCTTGGTGTAAACATTATTTCAACGAATAAGAGGGTTAAGAAATCACAGTTAACCCTCCCCCAGTTACTTTGTTCATCGCAGGAATGGAGTCCTGGCACCCATGTTTGTAGTCAATTTCATTATCGCAAAATGCTTCAGGTGCTTTCTTGAATCTAGGGCAACTTACTGAAGGCAACTTCATGGTGCAGGGGATCTGCCAGTACTTACGACTGATCATTTGTCTAAGTGTTTTTTTTAGTATTGGATTCCCCCCCCCCCCCACAAGGTAAAAGAAGAGTCTGTTTCCCCTTTTAATGAGCTCTGTAGCTCAGTTAAGTGAGCCTTGAGACCCTCACGGGTGAGTAGCGCGCGCTATAAACCCCCTGATTGATTTGTCTGTGGCTGTCTGTATTTGAATAAAGATATTGCATTATATGCACTTTTCTTATATTGCTTTCATTGCAATACCTCTGTAAATAAATCTAAGATTGATATGAGTTAAGGGCCAACCTGTGTTTATAAATGAGTACCAGATAGCCAATCAAACCCAGTTTATTCCTTGTGAGTGAAGTAAGAAGGGTGTGATTGTGCGGTATCTTTGACAACAAAAGTGCCTCTTCTTTTGCTTGCTAGCCCTATGTAATTTTCATAATAGAGACGAAATTACCCGTAATAACCGAATTTCATATTACATGAACCGTGAATTTGTTTGCCATTTCCCATAACAAGTAATTTCATTTGATTTCTGAAGGAAGGAGTGTGGTTCACGCAGAAATATCTCCCTGGAAACATTCTTTTGGTCCAAGCAGTGGCCTGAAGTGCCTCTAATAACTTTTGGATTTGAAATAGGCCTTTACCTTTAAAAGTCTCACATGACATAGCTGGTCAAAACGCTTTACAAAAAGCTTTGCGTTATATCATATAATTTTCTGTAAAATTTGCGAATTTTCCGAGAGCTGGCAAGTTTGATACATTATGCAATAACACTGGGTTGAGACTAAATTGATTGCCTGGTCCTACAGAGTTTAGAGTCCAGATCAACGTGAATATTGTGCTTCTGGATCCATTCAAAACAACTTTGTAAAACGCTTACTTATTGCTCAGAAAACCAAGTTTAAGTTTCTCAAAAGAAAATTCACTCGCCTGGCCCGTCAGAAGGGTGATCTTTTATGTTATACAGTGTATAACATAAAAGATCACCCTTCTGATGGGCTCGTCAGTGTATGTATGGTGTATAATATACACCATACATACACTGACGAGTTTATTGGCATTCAAACAAGAGGCATTATTAGTACCCAAATCAAGCGTGTGTGTTATTGATTTATTATTGATTTCAGATGGATTAAATGTGAAGTCATCTCGGCCTAGGTTCAAATAGGAGATGCGAAAGTTATGTAAAGATATTGAAAGCAGCCGTCCAACCCCCTGAGCTATCTTATTATTTTCTTTTGTTTGACTCTGTAAATCGTCTCTCGCCCTCGTGTCTAACGTGGGTGATAACAGTATGCTGAGGCTTGCAGTTAATGTTATTTAAGGGATGTTAGAACAGAAGCCAGGGAGAGAGGCACATCAGTGCTAGCGGCAGAGACAAAGCCCATTTGAAACTGCAGTGATGGACTCGCCGTCTCCATGGTAACTAACTACATTGGTACCAGCGTGCTGGCTTAATGGGAAGGTTACTCCAGACCGTCTGCCCATCAGTCAGCACTGTATCTCATGACATAGTGTAAAGGAAAACAGTGTTTTTCAATTTTCCGATGCGCTGGCGACTTTGTGCAGCGCTTGACAAAATCTTGCACAAGTTAATTTAATGATTTGAGATGGAGCCTTCTCTCTCAGTGCCGCCTCCCTGGGGGCTCTCCCAGCTGCCGTTGGAAATCTCCCCCAGTTAGCAAAGAGAAACTTTAATAGAATAGAATATAGTATTGTTAATATAATATAATATAATATAATATAATATAATAACCTGTCTATAATTTCAGTTTTATTGGTACTTCCATACAACATCATTATAAACAAAACACTTTTCAAAAGCCACTTATCACTACTTTAACTTTGCAACAGTAAATAAAACAGACTGATATTTTATTGGTTGAATGTCACAATACTCCCAAAGTAAAAGAGAATTTTTTTTTAGCCCTTTGCTCCCTAAATTCAAATGGGGTTCTCACCACCCTTAAAGTACAGAAGAAAGTTACCTGACACTCACTGACAATTTAAAAAGATTTCCTAGAACTAAACTCTCTGGACAGTGTGTTTTACTAATGTCGAGGCAGTGATAGTCATTTTTTTCTATCAGAATATGAGAGATTGGTGCATATTACGGCCAGTAAGAAGGCTTGGTGGGTTAATGTATCTGCTCCAGATTTCTGCGTGAAAACTGCAGGGCACAGATTTGATTGTCAGTAGGGCCTACTCAACCTTTTAACCTTCAGATTTATATTTGTAATTTGTTGTGTTGAGCTTTCTAAATCAGTGTTTTCTTTGATATGACACACCAGATCGTGGGTGACTGCAAAGTCACAACCTTCTATGTCGATCGCTACACCCTCATTTTGGTGTGAGCAACACATTCTGTGGTAAGTTCATCTCAGAAGACAAGAAATCCCACATATCAGCTTTCCAGGTTTTGAGTTAGGATTTTTGGATCCATGAGCAAAATTATATTTAAATTTTGGGTGCTCTTGTATGGAATTCTTTCACCGTGCTTCAGACTGGATGGTGAAGGAAAAGTATACACATTGAAGTAAAGTGATGGGCCCTGGAGCTCACAATTTGGTTAACCAACCAGTAAAGCTTGGAGCTGAGTGTAGGATTGCATACTGTGTAGTCCAGTGACTGTAGGGTTTCATCCTTCTCTCGTACATTCAACTCCAAAAGTTAGTGCTTTGTGTTCAGTTATTCAGGTATTGTTACTCAATTAGTGTTAATATATGGGCTCAATAATTACACTTATCACACCTTCAATCAAACTGATACTATACACTCATATATCAGTGTGCTAGTAACAATATTTAAAGGTGTGATTTCCAGTTTGGAATGCTTCCTAAGATACTAATGATCAAACCTAGTTACAAAAAATGTCTGTCGGAAGCCATGCTGCTGAATTGGACCGGGGCAGAAAATAGGCCCGGGCACCAAAATAAGAAGGGACCCATTAGATGTGTTAGATTGCCCAAATAATGGCCTATGTTGACAAATTCGGGTAATTTTGAACTTGTAAAGACACACTATATTGTTTTTCAATGTATGGAAGACGACATGAGTTTGTACTTGTTGCAGGCAATGTTTGTTTTAATATCAAGAAATCAACAGTAAAAACCAGCCCAACAGGCCCACAAACAACAAAGAAGTGGCCCACACACTGACCTGTCAGACCAGCCTGTCGGGCACTGCCTGATTGCCCTGATGGTCAGTCTGACCCTGTCATGCTGCACTTCACAAGTCTATCCTTGAAGAGCTGTAACCTAAACTACAATCTTGGTGGAACCTCAGAGACCCTTTTGTTTTTGTTAAGCCTCTTTCAAAATCATTTTTTTCTTATGTCAGAGGAGACAGCAGTAGGATAACCATAAAATGGCATCTCCTGCCTTCACTTATCCTGCTGGATCACCTGGCTTGGCAAAAAGAAAGATTTTAGGGAGGGTCAACTCCTCAATGTCAGCAATTCAATTAGTAACAAAGAGATCTCGGAGACCCCACAGAGTTTGCTCCTCACGTTTCAGAGCTTCAAGGATACTTAGGCAGAGTGCAGCCTGACGTCAGAGAGACAGGTTCTTCTTGTCATTGTTTAACCTTCAGTTTCCATGAATCAAAGTATTGTCGACTGCACCCTCCCACTCCAAATCTGTTGGGGATAAATCCTCTGTTCCTCACAGCTCCTGCACAAAGGCATGTCACCATCATGGACATCATTTACGGATCATCAGGAAGAACAGCTGCTTCCGCTGGTGTGCTCTTGGCTACCCATGGCATTGCCTGAGTACCCCGAGTAATGAAAGCAGGGATAAGAAGCAAAAATAAACTGGACATTAGAGGCTTCAATCAATCAAACAGCATTTGTAGAGCACAACACTGTCACTCCTAGGGGTATCTGGGCGCTGTGTCTCCATTGAAGAGCCAAGTCTTGAGTCTCTTTCTGAAGTCTGCCACTGATGAGCTGGGTGGAGACGCCGGTGTAGAGGGCGTTGCTGTAGTCGAGGTGGCTGTTGATGAGGGCCTGAGTGACGGTCTTTCTGGTGTTGGTTGGGATCCATCTGAAGAATCTGAGGAGCATGCAAAGTGTGTGGAAGCAGGAGGAGGTGACTGCGTTGACTTGTTGTTTCATGGTCAGTTGGCTGTTGAGGATGATGCAGAGGTTGCGTGCTTGGGCGGTCGGTGTGGGTGTAGGTCCGAGTTCTGCAGGGCACCAGCTGTGGTCCCATGCAGAAGTGTTCTTCCCGAATATCAGTACTTCAGTTTTGTCAGAGTTGAGTTGGAGGCAGTTGTCTCTCATCCATTTGGCTACGTTGGCCATGGTGTTGCAGAAGCTGGTTTTTGCATTGGAGGGGTCCTCAGTGAGCGAGAGGATCAGTTGGGTGTCATATGCGTAGTCGATTATGTTGAGTCCGTGGGATCTGATGATGTCTGCTAGTGGGTCGTGTAGATGTTGTACAGGGTGGGGCTGACGGTTGATTCTTGTGGTACTCCGCATATGATGTCTTTGGATGTGGAGGTGAAGGAAGGCAGTCGGATGCTCTGTGTGCATCCTGTAAGGAGGGAGGCGATCTACTTGAGGGTGTCTTGCTTTATCTTATATTGTAGAGTCTGTTGATAAAGGTGTTGTATGAGAAGGTGTTGAATGCTGCAGAGAGGTCAAGGAGGATCAGGGCCACAGTTTCTCCACGGTCAATGAGTGTTCTGATGTTGTCTGGGGCGGCAGTCAGCGTGGTGTCAGTGCTGTGCTTGGCACAGAATCCTGATTGTGAGGCAACCAGTATGGTGTTTATGTTCTAGGAATTCAGTGAGCTGCTGGTTCATGCGTTTCTCAAGAACTTTGGCCAGGTAAAGGAGTAGGGAGATTGGACAATAATTTTTTAGATCTTTGGGGTTGGCAGAGGCTTTCTTTAGGAGGGGTCTGAAGTCTGTGTGTTTTCATCTGTCTGGGAAGGTTGCTGTGAAGGTGTTGAGGATACTGGTGAGTTGTGTGCTGATTGGGTTTGTTACAAGGTTGTAGAGATGATGGAGGGAGGGGTCGGCGGGCGCCCAGGAGTGGATGGAGACATGATGGCTGAGGTGGTTCAGGGTGGAAAATGGTGAGCGGAGACCAGGTGGTAAATATTTGGCTGATGTTCGCTGGTTGGTTGAGGTTATTGGGGTTGAAGGTGGCGAGTTGACGGTTGTAATTGTTGTAGATGTTGGTGATCTTACTGTGGACGTAGTCAGAGAGGGTGTTTTAGGGTTCTTGGGAGGGGTGGATGGTGTTCTCTATTGCAGTCGTGTTGGTGAATTCTTTGACTAATTTGAAGAGTTCCTTTGTGTGGTTGGCCATGGAGTCGATGCGGGTGTGATGGCTGCTTTCTTGGCTTCTTTGATGTGCCAGTGATAGTTGCTGAGGGCTGTTCTGTGAGCTGCTCTGTTGTCGGAGTTCTTAGTGGCATGCCATAATTTTTCCAGTTGGTGGTAGTTGCGCTTGGTGGTCCTGAGTTCTGGGGTGTACCAGCTGGCATGTTTGGAGGCCTTGTTAGATTTTGTAGATTTCAGTGGGGGCGACTCTGTCGGCGCTGTCGGTGATCCAGGTGACGAAGATCTGGATGGTCTGGTCGTGGTCTCTTGAGGCCTCGGTTGGTAGGAGGTGAGGTCCTGTGACCACTGAGTTTTGGTGAACTTGCTCCAGCTGCAGTGGGAGGAGATCTGATGCCTGTTGATGGTGTGCTGGGCATCAGTGATGGTGAAATGTACAATGGAGTGGTCAGTCCAGGTGAGGTCTGTGGTGTGGCAAAATTTGATTCTGTCGCTTTAGGTGAAAATGGGGTTGAGTGTGTCTCTGGCTTTGTGCGTGGGTTTGGTGACCAGTTGGGTGAGGCCGATGTTGTTCAGGTTCTCCAGGAGGACAATGGAGTTAGCATCATTAGGGTTGTCAATGTGGAAGTTGAGGTCGCCGAGTAGGACGGAGTGGTGAGAGTAGATTGCTAGGGGGTGATGTGAAAGTTAATCGCGAGGGGAGCCTTGTTTTACTTTCTATGGTTCCTACTCCTTATCCTTCCTCTACTTTAGCAGCAGTAACATGGAGGGTGTGAGGTGGAAAGTGTGGGGCTCAGAGTAAATCCTGTGATGTCACTTTCTGTCAAATACTTCATCATTTTCCATATCCATGGCAATTTGGTAAATTGGCGTATCTGAGCACAATCATCTGAAATTTCCTCCTTGCAACCTTCTGCACTACCCAAGTGTGAGAGGCTGGCCTGGTATATGCTGTCCACTATAGTAAGTGGGCACCTTGCACCAGCCCAGACAACCCTTATGGTGATTTAAGAGGTCTCAGACAACCTTTGAAAGCTATCCAAGTGGTAGCTGTGGAGAGCAGCCTTCAGGCTTAGTCTTGAAGGAGTGTAAAGCAGTTTGTTTTACCAGAATTCAATCTTATAGTATAGATTAAATAAAAGAGAACCATGCAAGGTATTTATAAAAATATGTATTTATTATAGAATAATCGCTTATACGTTCCAGTATCTCCCACAATGAGATAGACACAAAGCACACAATAGTATAGCAAAGAAATCACAGTAAATAGCACTAATACACAGTGGGCCCCAGGGGGGGACCAAACCATATACTCAGAATGTGGTATAAGAACCACGACTCGAGTCAGGACAATGCCGAGAGGACGTAGAATTGCTGGGACCCCAAGGAACCACCCAAGGTGATTAGATAGGGACCCATGGAGTGCGTGTGCAGTGTGAGTACAGGACTGTGTGCTCTGCACTAGTTTATGGGTAAGTCGCGGTTGGATTTTTAAAGATTAAGGACCCTTCCCAGTGGACTACGTAGAAACCCCGTGGATGACAGAAGGTTGGAGAGCCACCCCACCCGTGGATACCAAAGTGACCAAGTTACCCAACCCAGGGAATCCGGGTGCATAGGTGTGAAGTGGCGTCGGAAACCGCCGTCGAACCCAATGGAGGACTTCGAAAAAGAACCGCTGCTGGAAGAGGAGAAAATGTCCGTTGGAATCCAAACCCAAGGAAATTAAAGATGACTCTCAATTGGACCCACAGGCCAGAGGCACAAGAGTTGCAAGAGGACCTCGGGCAGCTTCACAAAACAACAGGCCACGGGCACACAGTGCAAGTTGGTTGAAGATTTTTGTAGGAAGAAGTGCCAGAGGTTGGGGATACTTGGAGCCCGATGCACTTGTTGCAGGATTGCCAACAAGCACATGCACTTGCAAAGGTACGCGGTGCACAGGGGTTCATGTATTGCAGCCCCCACGAGGGATTCTGACCTCAAACTTGGTGAGAGGGCAGCTTGGACCTCCAGGGACGTAGAAACCCACCTCCTGTGTTGCTGAGCCTTTCGGAGTTTGTAGGAGCTCGGGATCAGCAGACTGGTCAGCAGTGTTGCCGTGCCTGCGAATGCAGGGGAGTGACTCCTTCACTCTAAGGGAGATTATCTTCAGGTGTCTTGGATGCTCCACAGGTCCTACATGGATCCTGTACGGTGCACAGACACAGACGATGCAGCAGACTGAGAGGTAGACAAAGTCAGGCCCAAACGAAGTCCAGAGTGCCCAGACGGTTGAACTGCAGTGGTTTCAGTTCTGAATCTTGTCCACGACGAATCTAAGGTCCTACAGCCAGGTAAGCCCTTAAGTACCCACGGGAGAGGGTTGGAAAGATTCAGGGGACCCTCCCAGCGGAGGGTCTCGACAGGGGGGGAGGTTACTCCCATGTCCTTTGTCCAGTTTCGTGCCAGAGCGGGAACCAATGGCTCCCAGGACTGGTTTGAACTGGACTATGCACAGGGACACCAAATGTGCCCCTCATGCAGACTTTCAGGCACTGGCAAGCACACCCACCCAGCCCTAATACACTAAATCCTGTGTGGGAGGTGGTCACACCTCCCTGTGACAGGATGCCTATTGTTCTGCCTTCCTTTGCTCGAGCTTGGCTCAGCAGCAGGAGGGCAGAAATGTGTCTCTGGTCAGCAGCAACCATTTTGTGCTGTCCGGAACTAGAAGGCTGGTACTGGGAACACCAGGGGCCCCACGAAGGACATTTCTGAGGGGTGGAATCATACCTCCCACACCGGTTACCAGTGTGGGGGTATGATTCCAACATGTTTGACACCAAACACAATAGGGTTTGTTTCAGCCGTTTTAGAGTTGGTCATCACGCGGTCGCATAATTCCCCTCTATTGCAGTATATGGCTGTTCCACTGACAACCCGGGAGAATGGACTGCATAGGCTGCAGGAGTGTCCTGCTCATGCAAGGACACCCTCTCACTTAGAACCAAGCACCCTGCCCTCAGGATTGTAAAGGCCTGCTAGAGGGGTGACTTATAGGTTTTAAGTGCAGTGACCCTTAGATATAGTAAACGTATATCTTAAATAAGTTGTGCATGCACCAACTTACACAAGCTGCAGTGGCAGGCCTGTAGTTCCATTTTGCATGGCCTCTCATTGGTGGCATATACATGCTTCAGCCCATGGAAGGCCTCTGGGGTACCTATGCCCTGGGTACATGTATACCATATACTAGGAACTGACAAGGGTACCCCAGTATCTAATCTGGAGTGTACCTAAGTACATAACATAACAGTTTAGGGAGAAAGCAGATAGACTGGGGTCCTGAATAGCAGGATCCCAGTCAGACTAGTCAAAAACCAGCTTAGCACCAGGCAAAAAGTGGGGGTACACATGCAGAAGGATCCTACCTTCCTACACTAATGTTTCTTCAACCTCAGAAACGTTCATACCAAAATGTATGCCACTACCCGCCCAACAGTTGATTGATTAAGGATAATGTACACTACAAGTAATATTAAGGCTTGAACCTAACTCTTGTAATAATTACCTCAAAACCCATTGCATTCCACATTATCCATAACCACAGCGGCATGGTAAATTGTTGATTGGGCAGGGAACTGAAGCAAAAACCATTAAGTGCATTTCGAATTTCATAGTAAGTGACCGATTTAATACCTACCTCAAAACTATTTTGTAAAGCATGGCTACACCTGGCCTGTGTGAAAATATAATTGCACTGCCAAACTTGCTAAATTTACAACTGATTTAAAATTCACCGACTTTCTCAAAATTGTGCATTGCATGATTTTGTGTAATATTTTTACCCAAGAGCTGACCTCTTGTTAAAAATAGTTTAGCTAGATACAAGCAGTATCTTAGTTTTCACAATAAATGTCTTGCTTTAAGAAATGTTCTGCTCAGACCCGTTTTCTGCTACTATCTCACTAGAATGTATTTATTCAAGGTGCATGCTTGCTTATAAAAACAGACCTGATGCACAGGCAAATCACATTTCACTATGAAAGCATAATTGTGCAAAATTTGCATGAAACTTTGCGAAATTTCATGAGAAAATATTCTGTTTGGCACACCAAGGCTCCGCAAAATGGATTATATTTAAATGGAATACTGAAATATATGTTTCTCCTGCATAGATAGCTTTGCACCAATCTTCAATATGCCAGTAAAGTTGATATATTTAATTGTAACATCCTTTCTACCAGAGGTGCTGTGCATAGCATAAGTGATAACAATTGTAGTAGGACGTAAGCATAAAATGATATGGGTAATTGTACATTTCTAAATGTATATAACTCCTAATACTGAGGGGATTGACCTATTTCAAAACACTTCACAAAATTTGGCATATAAGGAATTGATGCACGGGATGGTATAATAATTTGCCTTGGAGCTCATGTTATGGTGGAATGGAAAAGCTGGGCTTAAAACGCACAGATTCCCACGTTTGTTTTTAGGTCTGGCGTTAGCCATGACTTTTTGATTTTACTAAAACTATATGTATAATTACTTACTTAAAGGGGTTTTCAGTCACCTCTCTTCATTCATTGGTATGTTGTGTCATTCACATTTTGGTTCTGCCCCCTACAACACACAGCATGGGGCAATGGGTTTGCCTACTTCAACCACTCGTTAACTTCACTTTGAGTGTTTTACAATTTCTGAAGCACACGCAACCAATAATAACATAACAGTATAAATATGTAAAGAAGCAAAAAATTCAAATCCTTTGGGCTTGTTCGGTCCTTTATTATAATAAATCTTCCATTCCCTTACGCCAACGCGTTTCGTCGTCTTTGGGCATAAACCCTACGACTTCCTCAGGGCTGGAAGTAATACAAACAATCTTGTAATACACCGAATTTTTGTATAGATACATTATACACAATATAAGCCCAAACATAACCACTGTGCGTCAAGGGACTAATCAAAGCAAAAACATTATTGTGTGCATATTTTCATGCTAAAATAATCGTACGCAAACACAAAATGCATATAATAAATGAATGAAATTCAGAATGTTCTACCTGTATTTACACAAACATCCAATACCACAATGTCACCCTCGTGTAAGTGAATCAACACAAAACCCAATAATAGCCAATGTGCAATTCATTATTATTGAACCACCAGTGGATTGCAAACTCCATTGCAATACAAATACGTAACCAAAAAAAGAAATGATACCTTAATATCTAATTCCAGAATCCTTTCTGCGAAAATTAATTAAATAAAAGCCAAATTAGCTCAAAATACATAAGGCATGAGGCAAAAGCTGTTCATTACGTCATAATATCAGCTAAATCGCCAAACTATCAAGGTAAGGCTTACCTCTATCTTCAGTCTTGATTCCAAGTAAGGATTATCTTAATTAAGTAAAATGTTCAACCCCACTCGCGACCCTGTAAGGGAACGCAACAAAGACATAAACCATGACACTAATCAAACATATAGATCGTATACCAACAATCAATTCACCAAATAAACTACACTTACCGCTTATGTAATAAACAAGCGAGTCCAGGTCAACATATCAATATGCTGTAAACAGGAGCGGAAGATATAATTCCGCTAGTTACAACAGGTCCCTGCAGTACGGGGTATCCTGTGAAATAAACGAGGAAAGCACGGTCAATTATCGGTACCGGCCTCCAACAAACTATATTCTTCTAATAAAGAAGACCCGCAACGTTACACATACCTGTAACACAAATTCTTCGTGCCGCACCGCGATAAGGTGAAGACGGACTCCTCGTCCCGTTAGGGATTTAAAAACCTTCCCAGAAAGCAAAAAGTAAAAAGTAAAGAGGTGACTACAATACCAGCATCACCAGCGCCATATTGGAATGGGTAATAGACGGTAAATCACCCGTTACTATGTCAGACTGCTTAGAAATAATAACATTTCCCATTTACATATTGCCAAGTAAAGTGTCAGGATTTGTTTTGATCCATATTTCATCAAACTTTAAAATTGGAAAAATTGTGCTTTCCCAAATAAAGAAAACTCAACCCATAAGTATAATTGAAGCTAATAAATCATATTAAAATATAAAACCAATTTCCACATTACTAGGGGTCGTGTAGCAACCGATCCTAAAGTCCATCCCAAATTGCCTTATGTAAAAGTGCAATTACTTCCTACTCAAGCCTCATCCTATACCTCACACCTCTGTATACATAAGTACAAATAGCGGGCTATGTCTATACACTATAGCCAATAATAAATGAATAAATCCATGCCATGAATACTACAGCCATTAATCCCCAAGAAAATACTGCAATTCCCGATCATAATTGAGCCCCTCCTCCACGGCCCGCAAACGCATGATCCACCGTGCCTCATGCCTTCGTAATTTCAACTCTCTATTACCACCACGTGGGTCTAGTTTAATATGTTCTATACCATAGAACATAAAAGTTTTATTAGGACCTTGTGCGTTACAATTATAAACATGTTCAGCAATAGGATATCTTATATCATTATGCTTTATCGCTCGCATATGTTCTCCAACACGTTCTTTTAATGCCCTAATAGTGCTCCCCACATAGATTTTGTCACACTTGCATATAATAACATAAACAACATATTTTGTGCTACAATTAATATTAGTCAATATTGTATAAACCTTTCCCATACTATCTTTAAAAGATTTCATCTTATGTTTGGCAAACCTACACATCCCACAGTGACCACATTTAAAAAAACCCTTGGAAAACTCAGTTAACCAGGGTTCCAACTCAGATTTAACAGGATAACTGGGACTCAATAAAGTACCCAAAGTCTTACCCCTTCTAAATGTAATCTGGGGTTTATCTGTTAAAAATTCCCGTAGGGTTGCATCAGCCTGCAGGATGTGCCAGTGTTTATTCAAACTCTTTCGTAGTACAGTACTAATACGATTATAGTCAGTAATCAATCTAATCTGCACAGTGGACTGATTATCAATTGATCTAGGCTTCAAGGTAGTAATCCTTTTAACCTTCATAACCCTTTCCTTAGCTATTTTAATATCATGATTAGGATAACCTCTCTGAAAAAACCTCCTCTCCATATCTTTAATACAAGTAAGAAAATGTACATCATCGCTACAATTACGTCTGGCTCTAACCATCTCCCCATAGGGGATGGCCTTAATCTGATGACGGGGGTGTGCACTTTTCGCATGTAATAATGCATTACACGCAGTAGGTTTTCGATAAATATTACTCTGAATTAATCCATTATTAATATACAGTTCCACATCAAGAAATACCACACTAGTGGTGCTCCAATTGGTGGTGAATCTAATATTCAAATCATTCATATTTATATATTCAATGAAATCTTTTAGTAGTCGTTCTGTGCCAGTCCAAATCATTAAGCAGTCATCAACGAATCGCCCCAATAGAGGATATATTCATTCCAACGACTGCCTGATGTGCCCCATATCATTGTCTCTTCCAGCCAGCCCATAAAAATATTCGCATAGGCAGGTGAAAATTTCGAACCCATAGCGACACCTTGAGTTTGTCTAAACCATTGGTCTTTGAACAGAAAAAAATTATTCGTAAGTATGAGTTCTGTCATGGCCAGTATCATTTGTGAGTGTTCCCAATGACATGCCGGTCTTTTAGACAAGAAGTGATACAGTGCCTTAAGTCCCAATTCATTCAATATACTGGTATACAAGGACACAACATCGAGAGTTACCAAGAACATACCAGGGTCCCATGTAATGTCGCCCAGTAAATTCAGAATATGTGTGGTGTCCTTTATATACGAAGGTAGATTAACTACTATTGGTTGCAAAAATATATCTACGAATTGTGATATTCGTTCAGTCGGTCCCCCTATTCCTGAAACTATAGGCCTCCCTGGTGGAAATGGGAGGCCTTTATGTATTTTCGGCAAAGTGTATAAACACGGAAATCTTGGCCGAGTCACTTTTAAATACAAAAATTCATCATCATCTAACAGACAACTATCATGCCATTTATTAAGATATCCATTTATAGTAGTCATTAAGGAGAGCATAGGGTTGTGAGCAACCTTCTCATAACACTGAGTATTGCTCAATTGTGAATAAATTTCATTGTCATAATCAATACTATTCATTACCACTATGTTCCCCCTTTATCCGCTTTTCTAATTGTCAAGCCTGAATTATCCATTAATAGCTTAAGAGCTTGTCTCTCCTGTAAAGTAAGATTATCTCTAAAGGGACTCATTAATAGTCCCCTTTTCCCTTTATTACTGTCCAAATCATTCATAACCAGTCCATGAAAGATCTCCAAATTGTTACCACTAGTAAAGTTGGGAGACCAGCGAGATTTAGTCTTCAGCCCACTAGATATTGATAGGTCTGGTCTAATATCCAAGTCCTCCAGTACCTTCCATAGAAAGTAAATTAACAGTATCTTGTATATCTTCAATGGTTAAAACACTAGACACCGTATCAAATAATGCTGGATTTGTGTCTTTAATAGGAATGGGATTCATTAAAAATACTTTTTAATTTCAGGCGTCTAATAAACTTAAACAAATCAATCTTGGTAGTACATAAATCTCCAATAGACTCTGGACAAAATCCAAGTCCTTTCTTAAGTAATGATATCATTGCTTCAGTGAGTGTACACTCTGACAAATTCACCACCTCAACCTCTTTATTTGTATCAAAAATTATTGTTTCTTGTCCCAAGAACGAGTTTTCATCCCCAATCTGTCTCCTTCTAATCCCGCCCCTCTTCCCACGCCTGGTTTTCTTGTGTTTACCAATGTTTTGGTCTGATTTCGATTCCCTCGCTTTATGCGATTCACCTCTTGCATGAAGGAAGAGTTGCCCAAAGGGTGTAATTGTCTCACTAGTGTACCGGAACCCCCTCAGTTTCACTTTCACTAGTTGGAGTTGTATTCAAAGAGGTACTACTAGAACTAGTAGATAATTGTTCAGACGGTGTTTTATTTATATCTGTCTGAATTAAATAGTCATATTTACTGGAGAAGGTATGTTTCCCAAACATCAAGTAAGTCTTCGTCCAGATCATCATATGTCGGTATGATCTGCGAACGAAGACCTCTTGGAATCCTATGGAGTTTAACATATTGTTTCAAAGTGGTGCCGTCCCACCACTTTGACATTTCCGAACGCTTCAGTCTTTCCAATCTAATGAATTTGTCACGTAAACCCTCATTCTTTGGACGATTACCACTTTTGACCGCCTCAGTTACGGTACTCCCTTTGCACAGGTTATCGAATAACTCTGCTGCCATCCTATCACGATCCAAATTGTCACTCATACTGAATATACTGGGAAAAGGAATTGACATGTAGCTCTATGAAGTTAATGGACATTCTGATAGAGAATGCGGAGAGGAAAGTAATGAAACTTCAAACTGAAATAACACAACTTGAATCTGAGATTGAGGCACTTAACATGCCAGAGCCTACAGCCAAAAATTATGATATTTTGAAGACAGTATTATTAAGCCATCAGAATGACATTAAACAGAGAAAAGCTCGTAAAATAAAACGTGATGAAGTCGATTACAATAGTGGGAGGGTCTATACCTTCTCCAGTAAATATGACTATTTAATTCAGACAGATATAAATAAAACACCGTCTGAACAATTATCTACTAGTTCTAGTAGTACCTCTTTGAATACAACTCCAACTAGTGAAAGTGAAACTGAGGGGGTTCCGGCACACTAGTGAGACAATTACACCCTTTGGGCAACTCTTCCTTCATGCAAGAGGTGAATCGCATAAAACGAGGGAATCGAAATCAGACCAAAACATTGGTAAACACAAGAAAACCAGGCGTGGGAAGAGGGGCGGGATTAGAAGGAGACAGATTGGGGATGAAAACTCGTTCTTGGGACAAGAAACAATAATTTTTGATACAAATAAAGAGGTTGAGGTGGTGAATTTGTCAGAGTGTACACTCACTGAAGCAATGATATCATTACTTAAGAAAGGACTTGGATTTTGTCCAGAGTCTATTGGAGATTTATGTACTACCAAGATTGATTTGTTTAAGTTTATTAGACGCCTGAAATTAAAAAAGTATTTTTTAATGAATCCCATTCCTATTAAAGACACAAATCCAGCATTATTTGATACGGTGTCTAGTGTTTTAACCATTGAAGATATACAAGATACTGTTAATTTACTTTCTATGGAAGGTACTGGAGGACTTGGATATTAGACCAGACCTATCAATATCTAGTGGGCTGAAGACTAAATCTCGCTGGTCTCCCAACTTTACTAGTGGTAACAATTTGGAGATCTTTCATGGACTGGTTATGAATGATTTGGACAGTAATAAAGGGAAAAGGGGACTATTAATGAGTCCCTTTAGAGATAATCTTACTTTACAGGAGAGACAAGCTCTTAAGCTATTAATGGATAATTCAGGCTTGACAATTAGAAAAGCGGATAAAGGGGGAACATAGTGGTAATGAATAGTATTGATTATGACAATGAAATTTATTCACAATTGAGCAATACTCAGTGTTATGAGAAGGTTGCTCACAACCCTATGCTCTCCTTAATGACTACTATAAATGGATATCTTAATAAATGGCATGATAGTTGTCTGTTAGATGATGATGAATTTTTGTATTTAAAAGTGACTCGGCCAAGATTTCCGTGTTTATACACTTTGCCGAAAATACATAAAGGCCTCCCATTTCCACCAGGGAGGCCTATAGTTTCAGGAATAGGGGGACCGACTGAACGAATATCACAATTCGTAGATATATTTTTGCAACCAATAGTAGTTAATCTACCTTCGTATATAAAGGACACCACACATATTCTGAATTTACTGGGCGACATTACATGGGACCCTGGTATGTTCTTGGTAACTCTCGATGTTGTGTCCTTGTATACCAGTATATTGAATGAATTGGGACTTAAGGCACTGTATCACTTCTTGTCTAAAAGACCGGCATGTCATTGGGAACACTCACAAATGATACTGGCCATGACAGAACTCATACTTACGAATAATTTTTTTCTGTTCAAAGACCAATGGTTTAGACAAACTCAAGGTGTCGCTATGGGTTCGAAATTTTCACCTGCCTATGCGAATATTTTTATGGGCTGGCTGGAAGAGACAATGATATGGGGCACATCAGGCAGTCGTTGGAATGAATATATCCTCTATTGGGGGCGATTCGTTGATGACTGCTTAATGATTTGGACTGGCACAGAACGACTACTAAAAGATTTCATTGAATATATAAATATGAATGATTTGAATATTAGATTCACCACCAATTGGAGCACCACTAGTGTGGTATTTCTTGATGTGGAACTGTATATTAATAATGGATTAATTCAGAGTAATATTTATCGAAAACCTACTGCGTGTAATGCATTATTACATGCGAAAAGTGCACACCCTCGTCATCAGATTAAGGCCATCCCCTATGGGGAGATGGTTAGAGCCAGACGTAATTGTAGCGATGATGTACATTTTCTTACTTGTATTAAAGATATGGAGAGGAGGTTTTTTCAGAGAGGTTATCCTAATCATGATATTAAAATAGCTAAGGAAAGGGTTATGAAGGTTAAAAGGATTACTACCTTGAAGCCTAGATCAATTGATAATCAGTCCACTGTGCAGATTAGATTGATTACTGACTATAATCGTATTAGTACTGTACTACGAAAGAGTTTGAATAAACACTGGCACATCCTGCAGGCTGATGCAACCCTACGGGAATTTTTAACAGATAAACCCCAGATTACATTTAGAAGGGGTAAGACTTTGGGTACTTTATTGAGTCCCAGTTATCCTGTTAAATCTGAGTTGGAACCCTGGTTAACTGAGTTTTCCAAGGGTTTTTTAAATGTGGTCACTGTGGGATGTGTAGGTTTGCCAAACATAAGATGAAATCTTTTAAAGATAGTATGGGAAAGGTTTATACAATATTGACTAATATTAATTGTAGCACAAAATATGTTGTTTATGTTATTATATGCAAGTGTGACAAAATCTATGTGGGGAGCACTATTAGGGCATTAAAAGAACGTGTTGGAGAACATATGCGAGCGATAAAGCATAATGATATAAGATATCCTATTGCTGAACATGTTTATAATTGTAACGCACAAGGTCCTAATAAAACTTTTATGTTCTATGGTATAGAACATATTAAACTAGACCCACGTGGTGGTAATAGAGAGTTGAAATTACGAAGGCATGAGGCACGGTGGATCATGCGTTATGCGGGCCGTGGAGGAGGGGCTCAATTATGATCGGGAATTGCAGTATTTTCTTGGGGATTAATGGCTGTAGTATTCATGGCATGGATTTATTCATTTATTATTGGCTATAGTGTATAGACATAGCCCGCTATTTGTACTTATGTATACAGAGGTGTGAGGTATAGGATGAGGCTTGAGTAGGAAGTAATTGCACTTTTACATAAGGCAATTTGGGATGGACTTTAGGATCGGTTGCTACACGACCCTAGTAATGTGGAAATTGGTTTTATATTTTAATATGATTTATTAGCTTCAATTATACTTATGGGTTGAGTTTTCTTTATTTGGGAAAGCACAATTTTTCCAATTTTAAAGTTTGATGAAATATGGATCAAAACAAATCCTGACACTTTACTTGGCAATATGTAAATGGGAAATGTTATTATTTCTAAGCAGTCTGACATAGTAACGGGTGATTTACCGTCTATTACCCATTCCAATATGGCGCTGGTGATGCTGGTATTGTAGTCACCTCTTTACTTTTTACTTTTTGCTTTCTGGGAAGGTTTTTAAATCCCTAACGGGACGAGGAGTCCGTCTTCACCTTATCGCGGTGCGGCACGAAGAATTTGTGTTACAGGTATGTGTAACGTTATGGGTCTTCTTTTATTAGAAGAATATAGTTTGTTGGAGGCCGGTACCGATAATTGACCGTGCTTTCCTCGTTTATTTCACAGGATACCCCGTACTGCAGGGACCTGTTGTAACTAGCGGAATTATATCTTCCGCTCCTGTTTACAGCATATTGATATGTTGACCTGGACTCGCTTGTTTATTACATAAGCGGTAAGTGTAGTTTATTTGGTGAATTGATTGTTGGTATACGATCTATATGTTTGATTAGTGTCATGGTTTATGTCTTTGTTGCGTTCCCTTACAGGGTCGCGAGTGGGATTGAACATTTTACTTAATTAAGATAATCCTTACTTGGAATCAAGACTGAAGATAGAGGTAAGCCTTACCTTGATAGTTTGGCGATTTAGCTGATATTATGACGTAATGAACAGCTTTTGCCTCATGCCTTATGTATTTTGAGCTAATTTGGCTTTTATTTAATTAATTTTCGCAGAAAGGATTCTGGAATTAGATATTAAGGTATCATTTCTTTTTTGGTTACGTATTTGTATTGCAATGGAGTTTGCAATCCACTGGTGGTTCAATAATAATGAATTGCACATTGGCTATTATTGGGTTTTGTGTTGATTCACTTACACGAGGGTGACATTGTGGTATTGGATGTTTGTGTAAATACAGGTAGAACATTCTGAATTTCATTCATTTATTATATGCATTTTGTGTTTGCGTACGATTATTTTAGCATGAAAATATGCACACAATAATGTTTTTGCTTTGATTAGTCCCTTGACGCACAGTGGTTATGTTTGGGCTTATATTGTGTATAATGTATCTATACAAAAATTCGGTGTATTACAAGATTGTTTGTATTACTTCCAGCCCTGAGGAAGTCGTAGGGTTTATGCCTAAAGACGACGAAACGCGTTGGCGTAAGGGAATGGAAGATTTATTATAATAAAGGACCGAACAAGCCCAAAGGATTTGAATTTTTGCTTCTTTACATATTTATACTGTTATGTTATTATTGGTTGCGTGTGCTTCAGAAATTGTAAAACGTTTTGTTCAATCATTGATTGAAAAATTGGGGAATTCGGGTGGATGTTCTCCCTTTTGAATGCACCGCAGGATATGTGTCATTGTTTCTATTTGATTTTTTGTTGTAAATTTGTATGAGCGCCAGAGGACCCTCTTCACCCACTTTAGTTCACTTTGAGTGACTGCATTTTGCTCTTTCACAAGGAGCGCAACCACACACAAGGTAGTTCCCTGCAGGTCCAGTGTTTTTGCTTTTACTTTATAATTACTTTAGTGTTGCCTTTGTGTTTAGAGCCTGACGTGAAATAGAACTTGTTATACCAGATGTGTGCACAGGCCACGTTCCATGCTTTATCAGTTCCTGTCTCCTGCCAATGCTGATGTAAATACCTTTTGAAGAATCCTTTCATAATCTGACTGCCAGTACGTACTACACAGCAAAACAGATAGCGTCCATTTTAAACCATTCTGCATTAAGTTACCTCCTTTTTAGTATGCATGCTGAACACGAACTGAAAGCTTCAAAGTTATACTTGTGAATTCATAAGTGAATGAGTCTTCGGAACACATTTATTCTGAACTCAGTTTCACCAATGGTTCTTTAATAAACTTTGCAGAGGGAGAAAAACTTCCTTTGTTGTGTTTAATTTGCCGCACGTGTAAGACATTTTTTATCTATTCTCTTCTTTCCTCCCTTCTTTCTTTTTTTTCCTTCTCCATTCTTTCCTTGTTTTTTGTTTGTTTGTTTCTTTTTCTTTCTCTCTTGGCTTGTTTCCTTCCTTTTCATTTTCTTTCTTTTGTTTTCTTTTTTCCTTTCTTATTTCATTTTTCTGTCTTCCTTTCTTTCCTTCTTTCCTTTTTGGTTTCCATACCTCCTTTTTTCTTTCCTTCTTTCTTGCTTTCCTTCATTCTTACTTTCCTTCCTTCCTTTTTCCTCTTTTCCTTCTTTCTCACCTTCTTTCTTTCTCTCTTTCTTTCTTTTTTTCTTTCTTTCTTTCTTTCTTTCTTGCTAGAGGCTGGCAGAACAATCTGTTTTTTTTATGTCTTTGTTAGCCTAGACCATTTGATTTTTACAAACATTATGTTTATTGCATAGTTACTTCTATGGGTTTTCAGACTTTTCAGACACATTTCACCCATTTGTCTGAGGCTGTGCCATTCACATTTTTCCCCAATCCACTTGAGCATGCATCCGGGAGCAATGAAGTAGCCAACTTCAGCTATTGGCTGACTTCACTATAATTACTTTCAAAAGGAGCACATCCACACACAATGTAGTTCTCTTCAGTGTCATGTAGTACTGTGGTAATGTGTGCTTTTTTTTAGACCAAAAAACATTTTTGCCTTATTCAATGTTTTTTTTTCTAGATTGACGAATGCTCAGCAGCTTCCTCAACAATAAAGTTTTGCAAAAACCATGACAAAACAAACAAGAATTGCCAAAAGGCTGGCAGACAACGCCAGACCTATTGGCTTTGCCAGCTGAGCTGGAGTTGTCAAGCCTTGTGCTAGCTACCCACTCCTTCGCTTGACGACTATTAGCATGCACTTCCTCAACCCTCCCATGTGCCATGGCCTGTTATCTGGGGGACCAGATTCGAGTTTTAAACACTTTGAGCCTAATTAGATCGAGACTGTGAAATCAATACTGGACAAACAGATGGATGGTTTCTGGATATGTGTTTGTAAATGGTGTCAGGAAGCAATGGTGCCTCTACCCCCTCCTCCAGAGTGAGATCACCAGCCGCTGAACAGCTGTGCAGTAATACGTGCAGGACAGTTGTGGTTGCTACTAACCAGATGCTGAATATCTCTGTGTAGCAATACCAGTATGACAGCAGTGGTGTTAATTAACCAGCTCTCTCTAGTAAAACCAGTTTGACAGCAGTGGTTTCTACTAACCAGTCAGTGAACAGCTTTGTGTAGCAATATGTGTATGACAGCAGTGGGCTCTACTAACCAGCTAACGAATAGGTCACTGTAGTAATACCAATTTGACAGCAGTGGTTTTTATTAACTAGCCAGTGAACAGCTCTCTTTAGTAACATCAGTAACTTGGTAGTGGCTCCTACTAATCAGTTGCTGAGCAGCTCTCTGTAGTTATATGTGTATGGTGGCACGGGCTGCTTCTAACCAGCATTTGTAGTAATATGTATCTGACAGAAGTAAGTTATACTGCCCAATCACTGACGAGCTCTTTGTAGTAATATGCGTCTGAAGGAAGTAAGTTATACTACCCAACCACTGTAGAGCTCTCTGTAGTAATACGTATCTAACTGAAGTAAGTTATACTATGCAACCACTGAAGACCTCTCTGTAGTAATGTGCATCTGACCGAAGTAACCTATACTACCCTACCACTGAAGAGCTCTCTGTAGTAATAGGTGACTAACTGAAGTAAGTTATACTACGCAACCACTGAAGAGCTCTCTTTAGTAATAAGTGTCTAACTGAAGTAAGTTATACTATGCAACCACTGAAGAGCTCTCTTTAGTAATAAGTGTCTAACTGAAGTAAGCTATACTACGCAACCACTGAAGAGCTCTCTGTAGTAATACGTGTCTAACTGAAGTAAGTTACAGTACGCAACCACCGAAGAGCTCTCTGTAGTAATACACATCTGACGGAAGTAAGCTATACTACGCAACTACTGAAGAGCTCTTTGTAGTAATATGTGTCTCACTGAAGTACATTATATGACACAACCACTGAAGAGCTCTCTGTAGTAATACATATCTGACGGAACTAAGCTACACTACCCAACCACTGAAGAGCTTTCTGTAGTAATACACATCTGACGGAAGTAAGCTATACTACGCAACCACTGAAGAGCTCTCTGTAGTAATATGTGTTTAACTGAAGTAAGCTACACTACCCAACCACTGAAGAGATCTCTGTAGTAATACACATCTGACGGAAGTAAGCTACACTACCCAACCACTGAAGAGCTGTCTGTAGTAATACACATCTGACTGGAGTAAGCTATACTACCCAACCACTGAAGAGATCTCTGGATTAAATTGCACCTGATGGCAGTGGGTTCCAGAAACCAGCCACTGAACCTATCTCTAGAAATGTGCATCAGATGGTGGTAGTTTCTAATAACCGTCGACTGAACACAAGCTTTCAGTAGTGATATGCATCTGACGGCAGTGAGCTCTGTTAATTAGATGCTGACAATAACCTTCTGTCGTAATACACACCTGACAACAGTGGGTTCCATTAACCAGCTGCTGAGCAGCTCTCTGTTGTAATATGGGTTTAATTGAAGTTTAACAAGCCGCTGTACAGTAATCTGTATTAGTAAGAATCTAAAGGCAATGGGTTGTACTAACCAGCCACTGAAATGCATGCTGCCAGGGGCCTTTAGAGGATAACAGAGGACCTGGGGTCTTCACCTATAACTGTGTTATAGTGCCATGAAGGGGTTATCTCTTCCTCTAGCAAGTCAACAATGCAACATAAAGGAGACCATAACGTCCGGCCTCTCGATCCAACTAAGCAACCACTGAATATGGCACCCAATAGTCAGCTATGTCTTAAGGAGGTTGGGTCAACTCACCAGCCATTTGACAAGGCACGCCTCATGTTGGTCACATCTATTTCCAAGCCACAAAAGGTCCATGCTCAGTAGTAGCATTCCGCAAGCAATGAAGTTACTCTTTAATAACTGTCTGCTGAACAGTTCTGGACGAAGTCTAGCAAACAGTTAATGAAGATGAACTATAGACAGAAATCTGCTTCTTACAGTCATGGGAGCAGCAGCTGAATATAAGTTTTTACTAGTAGTTTTTATCTAATGCCAGTAGGATTTACTAGCAGTCTCACTTGATAAGACTTCAGTAGTGTCCTGTGTCTCATGCTGGAGGGACCCACTAACCAAACTCAGATAATGAACCTGTTGCAGATGGCAGAATCTCTTGGTAGTAGCAAATACCAACCAGCCACAGAGGATGACTATTGTATTAATCCCTCTCTTACGGCGGTAGAGTTGACAAACCAGCTGTGGATGCTGAGCACTGTGTTGTAGTCCATGTCGGGCAGTGGTGGACCATACCAACTAGCCAATGGGCATCAACTGTCAGGAGTAATGTCTCTCTGATGGATATTGGGCCCAATAACCACCCGCAGAGTATGATTGCCCCATTACATATGCCCACTAGACAGCGTGTGGTTGATGGGGTGCTCTAACCAGTCATTAAATATGAGCTCCCAGTAGTAATTCATGTGTGAAGGACATTCACTCTCTGTACTAATCAACGTTTTGGGACGGTGAAATCTCCATTTACAGTTAGACAACTCTGCCCTTCCTAGATGACATCAATTGAAGTCTGTTCATCTAGCTGCATTCCACTGACAGTCTTTTTTCTATAAAACATTACCGTTGTTCATGCAGCGCTTTTTAAAGTTGCTGAAAGCGAGAAGCAGGGGAGCGGATGTGGCCTAATGGCTAGAGCGGTCGACCTCGAAGCTGAGGAACCGGGTTCGAGTCTTGGCAGGGATGCTCAACATCCTGTGATTCTGGGGAAATCACTTAATCTCCTCGTGCCTACCAAAAAGGAATGTGCCCGTGTGTAACGTAACTGGTGCTCATGTAAAGTGCTCTGATACCTTCAGGTCGAGTTTGTGCTATATAATACTCTAAATAAAAATAATTTAAAAAAAAGTAAGTGCTTGTTATCTGTACAAGTGAGACTAAGTAAGATGGTTGGAAGCGTAGCGTTTCCTCAATTAAGAAACGTCCCTCTGAGCACAGCTGGAAATGATCGCTGAAGGCGATATTTAAAATTTTGTCCAAAAAGTTTTCAAACGAACAAAATGAAATAATCCAAATAAGGATGTGTTGGTTTGAAGATTAATTTGTTTGTTTATTATCAAGTGACGATATTCAATTCAACATATCGTAATTTTGCTTCAAAGTCTTAATATGCACCAGCTTTGTGACACGTTCCGGGTTCTCCGGATACCTTAGATTTCCCCTGATGAAGGGCATTTGAATGCCCGAAATGTATTGGGACAACTAAGAATGTTGGACATATTAAGACTTTGAAGCAAAATTACGATATGTTGAATTGAATATCGTCACTTGATAATAAACAAACAAATAAATCTTCAAACCAACACATCCTTATTTGGATTATTTCATTTTGTTCGTTTGAAAACTTTTTCGGACAAAATTTTTAAATATCGCCTTCAGCGATCATTTTCAGCTGTGCTCAGAAGGGACGTTTCTTAATTGAGGAAACGCTACGCTTCCATTTATTCAAGTACACTCAAATGACCAGAGAGTGATACCTCCGAGGCACGCTACAATCTGCTAAAAACCTCATTCACCGCATTGTGCGTGTTCTATCACATTTCAACTAAGTAAGATGGTGCCATGACCCATCGTGAGCCCCGTTTGCAAGTTCGGGTGCAGCAGAGCCTAGGGGGGATATTTACAATAAAATGTAGGAGCGTGGTGTTACTCCAAAACTGGTAACGCCGCACTCTGCAATTTTTTAAAATGCAGGGATGAGCTGTGTTTACAAAAATACAGCACACCCCTGCGTTTCCCCTAGCACTGACGCTAAAAAAGCTGCTGAACTCCAGTGCAGGCACCCTTGCTTCATGTTGCAAGGGTGCCTGCACTGCAGGAGCAATTGTTTATGTGCAGGAAGGGACACCTTCTTACACATAAACAATCTTTAAAGGTGATTTGCTGTTTCTATGTGTGCCGCAGAATGCAGCACACATAGAAAGAGCAATATACGAGGAGAAATTAATAATTTCTCCTCGTATCTCCACCCTAAGATCAGGTTTTACCTTGCCTTAGTTTTGGGCGCTGCCCCATCCTTGTGAATATGGGGCAGCGACAAAAAGCAATGGGTTTTGCGGCGGAACGCCCACTGCAACACCCATTGCACGCCCCTTGTACGCTAAGTGAAGCGTGAAAAGTGGCCTTATTAACAAGGTGGTGTTAAGCCACATTAAGTGGTTTAACGACACCTTGTAAAAAAAGAGAAGGGGATATCGCCACCACCAAAACGTCACTAAAAGTGACGTTCTGGAGGGACTATCCCCTTGTAAATATGCCCCAAGATTTTTGAAAGTACATGACTGTGAACTGAGCAGATTGCTTCATGTAATTCACCTTTTCTGATTAGTTTGTTATCTGGGAATTTTATTTCCATAGCAGAACTTTATGAGGAGAACGTCAGGTTCAGAGTCCATCAAAGCATGCCCCAAATGGGACATCGATTCATCAACATTAACAGTCATGGCCATAGAAATCGTGGGGGTCTTGGGAGAATAGAACCCCTCCAGATTTTGAAGTGGAAACTAAAGCTTAAAGAGTGACAGACAGAGCATGTCTCTCTGAATCTAAGCTACACTTGAGTAAGTATTCTTGAACTCCTTATGCTGTCACTAACTGAATAACAATTCTTGAATAACTGAACGCAAAGCATTGCTCTTTTGTGTTACATGAAAGAGAGATGCATGTAAGGCTACAGTCTCCAAACTACACAGTATGCAAACCTGGACTCAAATCTTGGATCAGATATCATCCCAGTAGTCCTTCTGGCATCTTCAGTTGTGTACAATCCAACGCCCCACCTCTGAGTTTTCTGCAGCCAGCATGACCTCTGCCACCCACACCGTCCACTTTCCCACGATGCACCTCTTACCTCGATGGGTGGGTTTTCAGGCACTTTCTTCTTGAGTTCCTGGTGCAGTATTTCCGGCCCTGGAACATCCTGTGCCAGAAAAACTGGTACCCATAGGTCGGGCAGCTTTTTTCAAGGACTCATTTGAGACTCCTTGGGAAACACTGGTTCACCAAAGTAAAGTTTTCTGACTGAAAGCAGTTTTTAAACAAGCAATGGCAAACCCAATAGGTCTCGCTTTTAGGAAGTATTAGCTTTGCCAATGCCTTTTGACCATACTCTACAGTCAGGTTTTTTTCAAGACGCTGTACAGCATATTAAAATACATAAATAAATGTAATCGCAATCATGCGACCACTGCCGGAAGCTGACTCATTCCGTTGGTGCGTGCATGTGTGTTGGTATATACACATACTTGTCAGAAAGTGTGCACGTGCCTGTTGAATAACGTGGGTGCCATTTCCTTTATTTTTTTATTTTCTGATTCAAGATGGCTTATGACATTCCGATGGCTAAATAAAAAAAAAATGCTTTTTAGTGGAATAATGATTTTTTATTTTTTAATAAAATGGATCGCGGTGGAGGGATCAATAGAGAAGTAAATGCTAGAGCGGTTGGTGTGAGGAGGGGAAGCATTGCATGAGGCAGAGAGCAACACAGGGGTGGAGAGAATAACACATATGGAGAGAAGAACACAGAGTGCTGGATGGGGAAGAGAACAGGGAGCACTCGGGGGAGAAACACACGAAAGAGCGAGAACCCCACAAAAGTGACAACAACATGAGGAGCAGAGAGAAGCAAATAAGGGCAAGAAAAACATGGAGTGCAAGACGGTCAAGAGGAGAAGTACATGAGCGAGAAACACTGAGTACGGAAGTGAGCAATTGGTGGGATTAAAAGAGAGAGGGAAAGAGAGAGCTGGAAAACACATGCACTTTCATGCAGTACTTTTCCAAAAAGAAAATTAAAGTTCTCTAAAGGTGAGCAGAGGAAGGATAAAAGCCAGCCAATCAGAGAGATAGAAAATAAGCTATGGTTGAGGGGAGGGACAAACACAAGATGAACGAGCTGGGACAAGGAAAGCTATTGAATAAGAAGTAAGAAAATAATAGTGACAGTAAAGCCAGTGAGTTGTAAGCAATTGAGGGTCTCTAGGCGTTTATAAGTTCAGTAAGCCCAAAATAGGTCTTTTGCATTAAGACAGCTTTTGCTGCCTGATAGACTTGTCCCAAAAATCATTCATCCTTCCCAATTACAGTTGTTTTCTTTATTCTGATTTCATTTACTGCACAGTTTTATTCCTGACTTTTGGTAATTTAATGCATGATGTTTTTCTTTCGATTGGTAATCATCTCCTGCTTGTGCTGTTGTCCCACTTGAACCTTTCTTAAAGCGTTACGATGCCTTATGAGGCATTGCTTGCATTTTAGAGTACTGTAAAATAATCATATAAATATTATTATTAAATAAGTAAAGAACATTTGCAGCTTGCGGCACACTATTCTTTACACTTGGCCAAGTGTTCGTGGTGGAGTGACCTTTTTGTGCCACTCAACGCTTAGCCCTAGGTTTATTACAAAAAGTGATCTAATTTTGCTTTCTACGCGCCACCCACCCGCAGACACCCTTGTGAAGGACGCTTCTTACAGTAAGAACAGACTCCTTGGCCAGTGTCCTATGCATTATGCATAAACAAGGCAGAGATTTACTGTTCCGGCCTTCCCGACAGCCTTTTATCTCGAAAGCTCGCGAGTTGATGGCCAAAAGCCATATTTGGCAGAACTGAAAGGGAATTTTAAATGAAAGCAGGTACTTGGGGAGAGAAGGAAAGAGAGTGTAGTATTTGTTTTCTACTTCTCTTTCCCGTCTTACAGACGGTAGCATGAGCCCGCTGCTGGGGGGAGGGGTGGGGGTGGCGTGTCACGCGCCTGCTAGGTTTAGAGCTCCGTGAAGAGAGCAGCACAAACCACGCCGGAGGGGGTGTCACTCGCCACACCAAGGCCCTCATTGTGCATGGCCGATAAATTCCAATTGGGCCTGTTAACGGGAGGCACAGGGCCCCTCTGGATTATTCGTTTTTGGTTTTCACCTGGAGATTTTGGCAGCTGAAGTCCAGGGGAGAACGCTAAAACATTGATTCCCGAATAAATGTTAATCCCCCAAATCATGTTATCATTGCTTTATCCCACATCTGGAAGTGTCGTGACACCCAGTAATGGTATTTCGAGTTTGAAGAAATAGCAGGGTTTGGAACGGGTCCCTTATAATGAAGGCCTACATTGGGTCGGGTAGAAGGGTGCAAGATAGAACCATAGTTACAACACAATCATAGAAACCACACTGCAATGGCACACTCTGAATCCAACACAAGCCCTCTGTCTCAACTGAATGCAAGAGAAACTGAGACACCTGAAACAGACCAACCACACCTTACAAAACACCAACCCCACAGCGCCAGTGAGATTATAAAGTGATCAGCAATCGCAGGAGCTAAACTGTGGATCATCTAGCAACAAGGCTGGGTTACACTCTGCCATAAAATAATCAGGAAACACTGATATGTAACCCTATATCTGAACAAAAAAGCCTCTGGCGCAACGCACATCCATTGCCTCTGGATACTAGCCTGGCTGCTGGTACCTTTCAAGGCCACCCTCCTTCATGGAGACTTTCAAGGTGATAACAGTCCACAACCAGAAGGTAGGAGTCAGTGAGTACAAACGACCACCTACAAAGCCTCAAACAACAAGAGCAAGTGATGTATATCTGAGACAGAAATTTAGGCTCCAATGATTAAGCCCAGTGCATGAACACACAGCTACCTGTCAGAGTTGAGGCTATAACCAAAGGGTGTGGAATCTTTTGTTTAGTCTCCACAGTTAGACCATATTGACAAATGTTTGCCATTCCCTCATGTAGGAAATGTTTGTTGAATATGCCTGACTCTGACATGGCAAGATTGACCTTTTTTCACTGCAGTGGGATATCCCACCGAAGAAGGGTTTAGCATCAGTCTACAGGGAATAGAATCCCCAGTTTTACCCACAAGTACTTAGGGCTGCCATTAGTTGTGACGCTACAGCTACTTCCATTCCCCACCTGACAGACGTCCTGCCCTAAGGAGTTAGGTATCTGGCAGATGGCAAATGAGGCTGGCCAGCAGTGTATTTCTGGAAAAAAGGTATGCAATGGCAGGGTGGGTGGTGACCCCAAGCAGCTGTGGGAATATCCTGGTGCCATTATAACACAAAAAATCCTCGGGTCTGTGCTAGAACAAAGAAGACTGAGAAATGACGGGCTGATGTCTCACAAAATCTCCACATGGGAGAAATCCCTTCTAGGACGAATACCCTCACCCACCATAAGTGGCATGCTTCATCATATGGGTTTCTCCTCTCAGTGGGAAAACCTAGTCCCACTGAGGGCTACAACTCGCTCAATGTGAGGAAGGAGCTCAGGGATGTTTTTAAGATGTTGCTACACTATCAAGGATGCTAAAATCCCATAGGTGAATTGTAGTGTAGTGAGGACGCAGCGCAAGAAATAAAGAAGTGAATAAAAATTAGTGAGATTAAAACTACCTAGTGGGGGCAAAACAGGACTCTTTATTCACTTGCTCGCACTGGTAGGGTTAAAAAGCAGTGCAATAAGCAGTATGGATTTAAACTGCTAAGTGTCAAAAAAATGGTCGACATGTTTCAGCCTGGGTGATCTAGGAGAGTATCTAGGCTTTCATCAGGACCAGAAAAAACTAAAGCTGCTGCTGAATTGAAGTGAAAGAAACGAAATAATGATAACAAACCAGTAATCCTATGACTCTGTGTCGGATTTTACTGGATGTACCTATAAGAGTGAGACAAAATAAACAGAAGCAACAAATCAAACAACCATTAATCCGTCATCTACAATGTAATTTGTGCTGCTTGAGAAGGAATACTATTTTATCCTCTCAACACCATCTGGGTATTCATATGTGTGATTAAGTAGATACACTTACCCAAAGTTTTGGATAAGTGGCCACACCTCAACCTGGCGACAGCTCAGGGAAGGGAGCCCCGCTCTGAAAAGAAATAATAAAACCATGTGTCAAGCATTTTAATCTGAATGCTGACACTGATCTAAAAGCTAGTGTATTGGTCATACACTAACAGTTCGGACAATGTCAGTACAAGGACAATAACATAGATACTCCAGGTCATAAATCATTAATAGACAAGTGTGGGCTCTGCTGACGATGCCCACACCCTGTGGAACCAGTGGAACAGCAAAATTTCATGAAGGTAGCTTTTATGTCAGAATAACTCACAGTCAGAGTGTTAGGCTATATGGTTTGAAAGAAGGTCTAGTATGTGGAGTCTGATCCCCAGCTTCACATTTCTATTTACAGTTGTGAAGCGGGAAACGACGTTTAAATAGAGTAATGGTGAGTGCGACATAGCCTCATCAACCCCACTATCGAAACTGAATGGTCTTTGTAGTCCCGAGTGGAGAGGCAGGGATCAGAATTCTAATAGTTAGGCTCGAGCAAGCCAATGCTTCACATTAAAAAGGCCACTCTTTGGTTAACAAAAGTCTAGGTGTAATTGCGAGGCTGCCAGAGATTACACTCAAATGCGTAGAATAAAAGACGGCTGCCGTTTAACAAAACCTAACTATGTGGACGCCTGCCGGCATGCATACGAACCCCGAAACAACGGGAAACTCGTGTCAAATAGATACAACCAAAAACACACGATAAATGCACAGAGCCCTGTCACTAAATCCCGCTTACCTCTCCGTCGGTACCCCGTCGTGGTACAAGAGCTGCGACCGGAGGTACCGATGGGAAGCCAAGACTGCAGTATAAGTAGTCTTAACGAGGGTGCGCTTTCCCTGACCTCAGAACGTGCACCTGTGCGTGGAAGCATGGGTGTCTAGTGAAACGCCTGTAATAGTAGCCTTTTTGGTGCACCGCGCATATGTGCTGCTGAGCCGCAGTACTACTCCAAAAAGCGCTGTTCTGGAATAACTTTATTGCGCATTACACCTTCAAAGAGCGCTGTTACTGAATAACTTTATCGCGCATTGTTGTACATGATAGGACTACAAAGACCATTCAGTTTCGATAGTGGGGTTGATGAGGCTATGTCGCACTCACCATTACTCTATTTAAACGTCGTTTCCCGCTTCACAACTGTAAATAGAAATGTGAAGCTGGGGATCAGACTCCACATACTAGACCTTCTTTCAAACCATATAGCCTAACACTCTGACTGTGAGTTATTCTGACTTAAAAGCTACCTTCATGCAATTTTGCTGTTACACTGGTTCCACAGGGTGTGGGCATTGACAGCAGAACCCACACTTGTCTATTAATGATTTATGACCTGGAGTATCTATGTTATTGTCCTTGTACTGACATTGTCCGAACTGTTAGTTTATGACCAATACACTAGCTTTTAGATCAGTGTCAGCATTCAGATTAAAATGCTTGACACATGGTTTTATTATTTCTTTTCAGAGCGGGGCCCCCTTCCCTGAGCTGTCGCCAGGTTGAGGTGTGGCCACTTATCCAAAACTTTGGGTAAGTGTATCTACTTAATCACACATATGAATACCCAGATGGTGTTGAGAGGATAAAATAGTATTCCTTCTCAAGCAGCACAAATTACATTGTAGATGACGGATTAATGGTTGTTTGATTTGTTGCTTCTGTTTATTTTGTCTCACTTTTATAGGTACATCCAGTAAAATCCGACAAACAGTCATAGGATTACTGGTTTGGTATCATTATTTTGTTTCTTTCACTTCAATTCAGCAGCAGCTTTAGTTTTTTCTGGTCCTGATGAAAGCCTAGATACTCTCCTAGATCACCCAGGCTGAAACATGTCAACCGTTTTTTGACACTTAGCAGTTTAAATCCATACTGCTTATTGCACTGCTTTTTAACCCTACCAGTGCGAGCAAGTGAATAAAGAGTCCTGTTTTGCCCCCACTAGGTAGTTTTAATCTCACTAATTTTTAATCACTTTTTTATTTCTTGCGCTACGTCCTCACTACACTACAATTCACCTATGGGATTTTAGCATCCTTGATAGTGTAGCAACATCTTAAAAACATCCCTGAGCTCCTTCCTCACATTGAGGGAGTTGTAGTCCTCAGTGGGACTAGGTTTTCCCACTGAGAGGAGAAACCCATATGATGAAGCATGCCACCTATGGTGGGTGAGGGTATTCGTCCTAGAAGGGATTTCTCCCATGTGGAGATTTTGAGAGACATCAGCCCGTCATTTCTCAGTCTTCTATGTGCTAGCACAGACCCGAGGATTTTTTTTGTTATAATTTTACTTTAATAGGGGATATTTTCCTTGCAGGTCTTTAAACCCTCTCCCTTGGACCCTCTCCTCTAGTTTCTTGTGTTATAAAATATCCTGGTGCCAACATGCTATCTCCCCACCACTTTGGAGAAAAAAAAAACGATTTCAGCTTTCCACATCTGTCAATGCTTTTAAGAATTAATGAAAAGTCTCAAAATGTGGAGCATCAACACTTTACACAGCTTCTTCTCATGAGACCTCATCCCCAATACAAGCAACATTAATTTTTCTTCAGTATTTTGGAGCAATCAAATTTTGTACCATGGTATGATCGGATGTCTAGCTTCTTCTGCCCCCTGGGCCCTTGCTACAGATTGTATGTGCATGGTGCTGAGCTCCAGTGGGAGCCAATGGAGTGCATTGAAAGTGCTGTCATAAGTTATGGACTATTGTAGCCCGAGTTAGTTTGCAATGTTCGTGGATTCTTGGAGGAAGCTGGTGTAATTGACACTACATAAGTCCATGAACGCCATGATCAGTGCTCTTGTCAGATCGATTTGGTGGCTGGTAGGAGTGGTTGTATTTTTGGAAAATGACAATTTTGTCCGCTGCATTTAATTGAGGGAGGAAGTTTAAATCTGAGTCCGAGGTTGCACCACGATTTTTCAATTCTGTTCTGGAGCTGAGATGTGTTGGGTGATGCTACATGAGTTGAATTGCTTTTTGGTTGCATCACCCATTATTGCCACCTCTCTTTTGGTGATTCAAGGAATTGGCTGTCCTCCACCATTTTGGAGTAGACATGATTCAGCAGCTGGTGATGCTCACCCAGTTCCATGATTCATTTTTCAACTGGACATGCATCAGGATGTGATCAACAGTGAAATACATCGGCAATGCAGATGGTGCTGTCTGATTGCTGGTGCCATAGCGTGAATCTCCTTGCTAGCAAGACAGATGAATAAACCCTGGACTGAGGTTCATAACCTGGAGGATTTGTCTAGTCAATTTTGATTTATTGACAGTGGTTTTGGAAGAATGGTCATGTAGGTTCCTTTGGAGGTTGCTCTGCATTTCCTCATTGTATCGCAGGCCAATTATATCACATCCACTACATTGTCATACTACTACATCGCAAAGTAAGAATAGTGAAGTAGAAAAAATGAAAACATTTGTTAACAAGGTTAAGAAGTATGGGGTGTAAATGCAGGCACGGCTGGCACAGGTAACAGAGGTGGGGCAGGGCGGTGGGGGGAAAGTGGACAGACAACGGGATAGGGAAAGTAAAATAAAAAAAAAAAATGAAACCATTTATCTTTCGCTCGTCCGCATCGCTCGGCGATTCGGCGAGCGCAAAGTACGTGGTTTTATTTATTATTTTGCTTTCCCTAAACCCGTCGTCGGTCCACTTCCCCCCCCCCCCCCACGCACCCCACCCCGGCCCCGCCGCCCCACTGCTGTTACCTGAGCCGGCCACGCCTGTGTAAATTTTAAAAATATTAATAACGTACATAGCATAATGGTTTATAATGGTCAGCGATGTGCTGGATACAAAAATACTGTAGGTTGGGATAATTTACCTGGATTCAATGTCACGCAGCCTTGCAGAGATATTATTGTGCACTGCCCAGCCTTTTAAAGCAATATGTTATGCATTACAGTGTCACAGACAGTCCAGAGGACCAGGGTACCACATCTGGGCGGTGTATGTCATCTCATTTACACTGTGAACATCCTGCTTAGCCTCACTGACCTCAGTGCAAGGGAAAGATGGCCGAGCCAGGAAACCTTCTTTTATACTTATGTATTCATGGAATTTATACAGTGCCCCAGGACGAAGCACACAGAAGCCATTTCTCATCAACTAGGTTTCAGCTTGTTTTCCTGGGCGAGGGTGACCTACCGAGGACTGTGCTCTTCAATAGCGACGACAACAATGTTGTGGCACACTAATGTCATTTGTGGACTAAATACTGAAATGTGCATAGAGTATGGATTACTAGTCTTTACTCCACATCTATGTACCTTATACATTTATATATCTTCATGGTACATAGATGTTAAGTTATTTATAGAAAAGCTATACATATTTACCTTTTAATAGTTAGTCCCTTGATATTTTGTTCATGAGATTAGTGTCACACAATATCCTGGACACAGTATTCAGAAGTCACACTCTGCAGAGCTGAACGAGGAAATGCCAACACTTCAGCAGATCTGTTATTATATCTCAGAATGAAAAGAACTCTCCTGTCCTCAGTAGTAATAACATAACCGGAAGTGAAAAACTCGCTTGGAGGAAATGTAGGGGCCTGCACTGTGACAGGTTGATGAATCAGAAAAAAACGTGTTTTCAGTTCTATACACATCTGGGAGATTGTGAATTATGCATGGTGATTGAAAGTACGTTACATAATATAACAAACACAATGGAACATAATATAACTACTGAACCAAACTCAACCACAACTAACTTAGATTGACTGTTCCATCCCAGAGGGTCAAGTCGCAACACACTTACTAGGTTCTGGGAGCAATTAATAAACTGTCACTGAATCACAGTTGGGTATGGCTACAGCTCCATTATAATGTGGCCAATATTCCCTTGAGGACTCTAGCAGACACACCTACAGTGGTGGCTCCAGTGAGTGGGTGGTGGCATTAGTAAGACGCAATGGAAGTCGCCACAATAACCTTTTAGATTCCCGGGCATTCCTGGTAGTGGGAAGAACACAGAAATGGCGTAGCCAGGGCTCAAGGGAACCAAAGGGTTCATCTTTCGTGGTTGTTATGGGGGTAATCATGGGATGTAGAACGGTGAAGGTTTCCTATAAAAGGGGCTAGGAAAAGGTGAGCATAATGGTGGCGACCACCAATAGAACTCTAATGGGCGTGCTGGAGATGGATTGTGGATTTAACCACAATCAGAAGCCTGCGAGGGCAGGGGAGTTACCAGTGGAGGCCAGCCATATATAAAGGACAGTCACTGTCATCCGTGGGGAGAGACGAGCAATAAGTGAATGAGTGACATCCATAGCATCTCTCCCACAGGCTAGTGGATTTCCTCAGAGGTGGGCCCATGGCATGGTAGACTAGTGAGGAATGGAAGACGCAGGAACAGTTGGAGGGAGACTAGTGACTACACTTTAACTTCATCCCCCATTTAGCACTACTGCCAAGACTAGGTTTATTCTTGGACAACCCCTGGTGCCACTCCCAAAGAGAAAGTTGATAGTTCTTTCCACAGCAAAAGGTATATTGAACTATAAAGTAGTGATTCTAATTCTTGAGAGACTGTGGGAGATGTTTGATGTAATATTGCTGCCAAAAAATCAATAAAACGTATCCGGAGACCAGAGACAACGTTTTTGGGTCAGATTACCACTTTGGCGGGTTACCTGCGGTCTATCAGGGTGTCGGAGGACATTAATTTCGCCACCCTAGCTGTAATCTGCCATCATACTGTGCAATCACCACTGGTTCAGTAGTGACATCTGCGGCTTTAGATGAGCCACCGATAGGCTGCAATGCACAAAACATTTTTGTTTTCCAAAAATAAACTTTCCAACCGGGAGTCTATCACAGAACATTTAAAAACTAATGACACCCAGGGCATGGGAGTCATTTTTCTTTTCTTTCTATTTACTACTAGCAGATATTTCCTGGGAGTGATGAACATAAACAAAAAATATAACACTAGACAACCCGCTCTAAATTAATTGGGCGGGTGTTCTGATATCCTTCCTTTGACATACCCTACTCCATCGAGCCACTGGAATAAACGCCATTCGGGTCACTGCTGTTGGAAAGTTGACTGTATGCCCAACTCAAAATAGAGTAGGTAGATAAAGGGTTTGTTGGATAGGGTACACCGCCACATTAGTGGTGGAGCACCCTGTCTGTCAAGCTCTACATCAGCCCCTCAGCCTTCCTTCCCACTTCAGAAAACTGACTGCTGGATCAATGGTGTTGCTGATATGGAGTACTTGAATGAATTGGCAGAGCAGCCAACTGAATAGCACATTCTAGTAGAACATTCTGGTTATATCACATCCTTGAGCTAAAAACAAATAGGAAGGAAGAACCTGAATCTACTGGCCTAGTGTGAATTGTCACACAAAACAGCTCCATACATGAAGATACCTTCCCCATTACACACCATGGTTAATGGCAGCATTGTTTGAACCAATCATGGCCAGTGACATGGAAAAATATTTCAGCATAATTAATTCACTGATAGGAACCATTTTGCCAGATAACCCAGAGGAAATAGATATCATTAAACACAAGATGAACTTTGTAATTATTCTGTCTATACAGAATGATAAAGCCCCAAAACAGTTTGTCCAAAGAGAGGTAGAACCCATTCTTGTCCTTAACATTATAGAATTCTCCCAGGTTGACTCTCCCTCCCCTATAGTTTAGGCGACTTGTCTCTTGCATCAGGTTCTGAATAGGCCAGATGAAATTTTGTTTACACCTGCATAACCGCAAGTTATTTTGGGTGTTTCACATTATTCTTGTTAGGTGAAATGTCAGAGATTATTCCATTCAGCCACATTGCATAATTAATGTAATTCTGGTAAAAATCCTATTGTGGGAGCATGGGAATAATGCAAATGAACAGAACATGAGCGACAGTTGTTCACCTTATATGTGATTTTAAGTTATTGTTTAGTCTGAAATGCATTCTCATGTCATAAATGGACAACAGGATGCATTTTGTGTTTAAAAAGTACAAAATGCTAGTCTGGCATTTCACATAATTTCGTGTACGTTTTGGGCACTTTACATCATTTCCACTAAGAAAATTGCCCACATTTCACCCAGGCCTTGTTTTGAATGATTTCAAACAAGTCAACAGCATTTCAATATCTGAAATATACCCGTATAAAGGGGTGGCATAATCATTTAACAGCTGGACCAAGCTCTTACGTCTGTACTCTTGTTTAATGACATGCTATGGTCAGGATTACCCTCCATCCCTCACAGAAGAAAGAAACAGCTTTTTTCACTTCTGCAGGGTTAGTTCAGACTCCTACCATTCGCCAGCCAAGGGGACCTGCTACATTTAAGTGAATGACGAATTTCCCTTCTAAAGCTCCATCAAGTCTAAGCCTCCTAAAACTTAGATGATATCATTGCCTATAGTACAACCTAGAAAATCGTGTGATTTATTAGAAGCTCTTCTGGACTGTTCTGGACATTAGAAACAGCAGGATTGACTGTTAATTCATCCAAGTGCAAATTGGCATTGAGGGAAGTGAAATAACGTGGATACAGCTTTTTGTGTGGATGTAATATGATTCCAGATGAAGAAGGTCGAAGCCTTCATTCATTTCATAATGTTTAGAATCAGCTTTCCTGAAAAAAGATAGGTTCAATTAAGTCCATTGGTGGTCCTTTCGGGGTCTGTTCTTTGTCTTTTTTGGGAATGTGTTCCTTGAGAATGAGGCTGGTGTCCAGGGTGAGTTCAATTTAATTTACAGGAAGACATTTCGGGTTTGAAGCCATGAAGATTCGTGTAATTGAGCCAGGTTTGTACGGTTTCTTGCTTGTTGTTTCCAATTAACATGAATTGTCTCGTGGGCGGATGGAGCTTCAGGTAGGTGCTGAACCCTCAGGTGTGGATTAAGTGCTGTCAGTGTTTGAGTCATCAGATGTCTGGAGAGTGGGAGACTTTCAAATTGAGTTATATATTATCTGCATTTTGGGCGATTTTGATGCTGTTATCTGTCACTAGAGCCCTCAGTGCTCTATGTTGAGGTTTAGATGACTGCAGACAGTATGTAGCGCTAGGAGAAAATGATCTTTTGGGAGCTGGAAGTGCCAATGTGTAGGAACTAGTGTCATTAGAAAGGTAGGAGGAGAGCCAGTGATGGACATTGCCAGTGATCCCCATTTGCGATTCCATGGTACGGTTGAGGGTGGGATGATTTCAAAGGCAGCTAAAAGGTCCAGCAATATCAGGAGGCAGAGGTCATCTTCATCTTTGGTCAAAAGTGTGCCGTGTGCGATGTGTAAAGTAACAGTTCTGTGCTGCAGCATGATCTGAAGTCAAATTGGTAGTTGAGCATGAGATGGTTAGCATTGTGGTGATCTTGGAGTGAAGCACAGACTGCTTTTTCGATGAACTTGCCAAATAAGGGTAGGTTAGCGATAGGCGGGTAGTCAACTAAGTCACAAAGCTCTAGTGTAGTTTTCGTTAGGAATGGGAGGATTTGGCCTGTCTTGAGAGCTTCTGGGAATACTTCAAGTGGGAGGCATTGACAATGGTTAGTAGAGGTGAGAAAGCGTCCTCAGAGACCTTTGATGATGGATGGAGCAAGACATAATCTTCATAGTTTGTGGCTATGAGGGAATTAACTATGTCAGAGAGATTTGTGAGAGAAAGGGATTTGAAAGGTGACTATTGTGGGATTCTATGAGAAGGGATGGCTTTAAGAGTAGAAGTAGGCTTGGTGTTGTTAATGAGCTGTTGGATCTTCTATGTATTTTCACTGAAGAGAGGTTGATGGCATTACACTTGTCTGTTGATTGTAGGATAGGAGGATCAGGCAGTGCTTAATGCAGGATTTGATTGTCTGTGGCATAGTACCTTGCTTTGGATGATATGATGTGCTTTAATGTCATGAGGTTATTAGGCATTCTCTTTTTCTTCCTTTTTCAATCCAGTCTGTAGAAGAAAGTATGTACTGTCAGCGAGATATTTAGAGTGCCAGAGTGCTAAATGTTTTGGCTTACAATTGAGTTTTATAGCTTTTTTCTGTTGTGATAGTTTCCTGAAAAAGTATTGAAGTTGCTTAGAATAGTGTTGGCACTCAATGTGAAATTGGCAGGGTAAGAGATGAGTTCAAACATTAGGTTGTCAACGGAGACGTCTTTAAAGAATCTAAAGGTTTGGTCTTCTCTTTTGAATTGCCCTTGATTTGTTGGTAGGATGCTGAGCAGGGTGAAAGGGATGGTGAGTGACCAGTTCAGTTCAACGGTATAGATCACTTGCACTGGATTTGTTGGTGATGTTGAGTAAATGAGGTCGATGATGTTGCACTGAGTGTGTCAATAAGAATGAGGAGGGTATTGCTGTTTTTTTTTTTTAAGCCTGCGCTATCTGGAATGTTGACATCACCCAAGTGGGTGATTGAGGCAAGTTGGATGTATGAAGTGGTGAGGACATCAGAGAATTCATCAGTGAAGTCCTTGTTCTGCCAGCGAGGCCTGTCGATGGGGTGGATGGCTGACTTATGGATGGGAAAGGAGCTCCATAGAGTTAAGAGTGCCATACATGCTTAGGGTACACAAGAGGATTTACAGATGACAGCACGGCCTCCTCCCTTCTAATGAGTGCAGTCCACATGATGGAAGCTGTAACCTGTCAGAAGTAGGAAATCTAGGATATACAAAGATGTACAGGTGAGTCTGTTTCTCTGATGAATACGGCTTCAAGCTTGTGATAGGTGATGGTGATGAGGTATGCAATGTATGGTGCATGGATTACTGCATAGTGAGTGTGAATGGGCATAAGTTACAATGTCAGTTCTTTAGTTTGCAAGTGTGTGTTAGCAAGTGGGATGTGTTGGGGCTGTGGGTTGTGAGAATGTTATGTAAGGGGTTGCGCCATCTAAGTGTAATTATTGGGATGAGCAGTGTGGGATGCTGGGTCAGACACATGGTTATATTTTAACTTAGGTTTCAGTGGACCAGGGATTCTGGACCAAGGCTCTTACTGGCCCTAACCAGCCCTAACAGGCAACACTTTTGCCTGTTTCCATCCTTATCAGGGACGCTCGGGTGGGAACTCCTGAGGCATTGATAGAAGTAGGTGTAAGTCATGAAGTGATGTCCCATCTTGAGCAGACAGATGCTGAAAAATGCAGTGCTATCATTTCATGTAGAAAGTAATGCTTGCTAGGGAATTAAGTAGTTTGCTTGTCTTCTTATTTTATGGGTGGTTTTGGTGGAAACCCAGTGATGTCACTTCCTGCACATATGGACACTGGGAAATGCAGTGAAGTTACTTTCTGTGGAGAAAATTGATGGGGATTAAGTCCTCTTGTCTGGCGTTTTCTTTTTAAGATGTCACTTCCTGTGCAGATGGTTGAATGAGAATCTGCTCCCTCGCCCCCATGTAGGCATTGAGTCAGGTGGGTACCCTATCTTTCCCAGGCCACAACCTCGTGCCCAGGGCTCTCCCTGTGGCTGTATGTTCACTCACACAAAGTCTTAATGCTTCGGAATAGGAGGGTAGACTGGTCCTGACATGGGGAGCATTATATGCTGAAGAGGTTAGGTGGGACCCAGTTGAGCTCTTAACGTTAGCTCCTACCCCTGCAACAGTTTCAATGAGTGGGAATCCATACCCAGTTAAACAGAGCCCAGTGTGCCTGGAAATATCATGTCTGGAGTTGGCGGTCCCCTAATTACACAGTCCAGAATTTGTGGTACTGGTAATTCTGGACACTGGGCTGCTCATAATGGTGAGTGATGGAATTCCACCCAAAGTAACTTTTCCAAGTGGATTTTGCCACTCTCAGTCATGGTCTTATTGTGATACTGCAAGAGGAGAATGATATAATATGCCTACCTTAAAAAATAAATAAAACGTGTGAGACCTACTACATATTATCTCCAGAACTGTGCCAAATGGAAAAATCATCACTATCACAACACAACAAAAGACACCATGATATCCCAGCCCAACAAAACTACATCTCACCATAACCCAACTAAGCATAAAACAACAGAACCAAAACAACACCAACACTGCACAAAGCAATTAAAGATAAAAACATAACTCAGCCTAATACAATCCAACTAAACATAAAACAAAATAGGTGAACGAAAGCACAGACTACACGAACAAGCAGAACACAATATAATCCAACCCAAAACAACCTCAGCACAACTCAAGTACAAATAAAGCAATATAGTTCATACTAAACAGCCACGCCACATCTCAATCTTAGCCCAACACATACATGGCAGGTTCTACAGCATAGTAATAAACATGCTGTTATGTAGAACACCACCAGCAGTGGGGCACCAGAACTGACATATTATTCATTGTGGAAGATATATAGCTCTATTTCAAGGAGTCAGTTGCAACAAAATGACCATCTTCCTAGGATGCCTGGCAAAAAGGGGCTGCGATCTGCCCATCACTAAATGCCCGTCTCAGTGGAATTCAAACCTGAGACCTAAAGCAACATCAAAGTCACAGAGCTTTCTTAACAATCATCTTAAATAAACGTAAAACCAAAGAAAGAGATGGATAATTTGGCTTTTAAAATGAAAGGAAAAGCAAAATAAAGGCATCCTTGTGTGTGCGAGTATTTACATAGCATAAAATTCCCTATAAAACAACAATACACTCGATAAAAGAAGGGAAATGTACAAAAAGAGAGCAAGTAAGACTTGCCTACAAATGGGAGTATTCAGATGGTTGGCGTACATAGGGGGTAAGCATTAAAAGTAGTTACTTCCTGGCGAGGAAGATGCGCAAATGTATTTGTTTCTTTGTCGTAACTGAGTCAAGTTCATGATTTTTTCTTATCACGAAATTACGATTTTTTTTTCTTTCTTTCAAATTAAGGGGCATATTATCAAGAACGACGTTAAAAATTATCGCCGGGTTAGCGGCAGAAAACTGCCGCTAAAGCGGCGATAATGGGCTTGATAATATGCCCTTGAGAATTCCAATAGAAGTCCATGTTCTGGTGTGAACATGGGCTACTATTGGAATTCTCCACGGCATATTATCAAGCCCATTATCGCCACTTTAGCGTCAGTTTTCTGCCGCTAAACCGGCGATAATTTTAACACCGTTCTTGATAATATGCCCCGCAGTCTTTATGTTCTTCAGCAAAACCATATTTAAAAGAAAATTTTCCAGGAATAAGTCAATTTGCAATTTCTTTTCACAAAATAAGAAAAATAGTCTTAGAAATCTTGTTAAGATGAAAAATAATAATTTGCCCGTTTCATTTTCCTGCAAACACTATTTCTGCAATTCGTGTCTCCTGTCTGTATGCAAATTCACAAACTTTAAGATGTTGCTCATTAGAATCATAAATTGTTTGGAAGTGATGTTGCTCAACTTTGCACATCTGTAGAACAGTACTACTGATAATACACCTCGGTTTTTAATTAGTTATGAGTGTAATATTATCCCCCTATTTACCCAGAACCGGCATGGTTGTCTTATCCTACCACAAATGGGTGATTGTTCTCAAGTTGAAACAGATAACTTTCGTATCCTGAAATCAACCAATTTAAGTAGGTTTTGGCCCAAATGTTGCTACAATCGTCTGTTCTTCTGTTTTCACATCAGAAATTAGATTGCTAAAATAAGACGTGCCTCTGCTCTATGCATATTAGTGAACAATGGGCTCCTACCCTGCTCTATCACCTTCCCACAAATGATCCGTGTGAGTCTTCTCTGCACTCCACTAACTCAAAGCATAATGGGATTCCCAAAAACATGGGGCCTTATTTATGAGGGCCTTACGCCGGCGTTCCGTCACTTTTCAGTGACGCTGCGGCGGCGTAATCAATGCGCCATACTGCGCCTTATTTACAAAGTGATGCATCTAGGCAGATGCGTCACTTTGTAAATGCCTGCGCTACATTGTACCTGCGTCAGGTATAATGTATGCAAGGTGGACGTTCCCAAGTGAAAAAGGCTTGTAGAAGTGGTGCAGTGAAATCTATCTATGAGATTTCACTGCGCCACTTCTACGACTTGACTGCGTCAAATCCTTACGGCTGCTTCAAGCAAGCATAAGGAGTGGTGCAGGGCCTTTCACATGGGACTCGCCTCGTGTTATGACACATCGCTGAAGTTGCGTCAGGTTGCCAACACACTCCAGCAATGCGTCATTACTGTGCCACCTCAAAACGGCGCATCCATGGTGTCGCAAGGTGGGCGCAATGAAAAGTGTTGCATCACTGTTTTTCCCTAGCGATGCAAGACTTTTCATAAATGAGGCCCATTGAGTGCAATGGCTGCCATTACCTGATCACGCCGAAAGAGCTGTGATGCTTCCACCCTGTGCTATTGACTCTCTTAATTTAAGGGAGTCAATAATAATGCTGAGACAGAATTCTTATGAAAGATTGGATCAGAAATAAAGATGAGGGGAAATGTTTGGACAACAGTAAGGTAGCACATAAGCATCCCCTCAGCTGCGTGCAACCTTAGTTCATGGACAACCTGGTCAGAGCAGATAACACCTTACAAGTAACTGCACCTTCTTTGCATGCCCCAGTGCAGTCTTCCCGCCAGGGGCCTGCGCTGTTACGCCACCGGCTCCAGATTAATGCTGTGTTTTGATTTCTTTTTAATGAATTGTAAATTTAATGTTTGGGGGAAGTCACTGAATTGGAACCTGTGGCCTTCTCTTTACTGCTGTAGGGCAGGGAATTCTGCAGCCTGTTTCATGCAATGCTGCACAAGGCAGACTACACTCTAGATTTATTGGCTGCTGAAGTGAATGTAGGTAATTATTTTACCATATTTGGTGCACAGTCCATTGAAAAGATGTAGAATTACCTGCGTCCTGTTCAATGCAAGCCTCTTTGCTGGAAAGTGGCGTGTTATTTTTCAATTTAAATTTCACCCGTGATGAAATATATTGCCTGTTCTCCTTTTCTTTTTTATTGCATTTTTTTCTTACTAAAACATATTTTGTATAGTCAAATTCAGTAAAGTTTATTCTTATGTACATTTAATTAAATTTGTGATTTAACCGACACTCATTTAGCTTCAGAGCAAAACAGTCACATGATTCAAGACAATACTTGCCAACTGTATCCATTCCGCCTATTTCCCTGTCTATTCTTGACACTCCAAACCCAGTGAGCGCTCCATATATACACCCTCCCTTACTGAATGCTCACACGCAAACCATGTCAAATAATTTTCTGGTTCTTCCTCCTCCACGACTTCAGCTTGGATCACTCATGCATGCCCTCGAATTTCGTAAAAGTAGCTTACCAGTGAAACCTATTATCATCCTGCTCCAGTTTCATAATTTATTAAAGTGCATATCTCTCATATCCCTTACCCTCGCCTCCCCTACCAGATATCCATGTATAAGTGCACGCCTTTCTCCTTTTAGGATCAATTTAATGTCCTATTGATTGACTGCCTCTGATCTATGTTGCTTATCTTTATGGACATGTCGCTTTCACATACAAGCCCAAAACTCTAGACTTGGCCTCCAAACGTCAACACAATACTCCAGCTGTGGCCTCCTGAAGTGAACACAAAATCCTAGAGATATACTGGGAGTCAAAGCACAATCAACTAAGCATTGCCTAAGGTTTGTAGACAAAACTACAAATGCGTCTTCCAAAACCGAACACGATCTAAAGGTCTGACCGCTTGAAATTAAACTATATTCTAGACGTGCCCAACAAAAGTGTGTAATAGTTCAGATGTGGCCTCTTGCGTTGGACACTGTAGTCCAGATTAGGTTTTCATATTTAGACACAGGACTCCAGACAAGGGGGCATATTAGCAAGGGCAATTACGCCGCTTTAGCGGCACTTTCTGCCGCTAAAGCGGCGTTATTTCTATCGCCCAATCAACAAGCTGTCGCTAACAGCTGTTAGCGACAGCTTACTGCCAATAGTGCCCGTTTCCTTACCGCTTTGCATGTCAGTGATAAACATCACTAATGACATGCAAAGTGGGCGTTCCCAACATCAAAGCGACTGAAAGCAGTCGCTAACCCACATTCCCCTATTACCAAGTCCCGCGGAGCGAAACAATAACTCGCGCTAACCGCGAATATCGCCTGAAAGTTACACCTGCTAAAATCCCTACTTAGGTATGCATATAATGGGAGGTGGATTATGGGGTTACGGCCACATGGCCGTATCAGCAAGCATTTCGCCGTAGTGCCAGGATGTTCGCTGGTTTTTCAGCGATGTCTGGCCGTTTTTCACGCTATTGCTGGAATATTTATCGCCATAGCGCTATTCGTTGCTAATACAGCGTTAGCGTGGCGAAATATTCCAGCGATAGCCGGCGATAAAACTATTCACGCTAAGCGCGCTCTGCGATATTTATCGCAGTTTGTTGCTAATATGGCCCTAGGTGTTCAGATTAAAGGGATATGCAAAATTCGTGTAATTGTTTTTGGGCATAATTATACAAAATTTCGGAAAATGGAGCGAAAAAGGCAAAGTTAGCATTTGGAACCATATTTTAGCAGGAAAGGTGTCCTGGTGTCCACGTTGGACATGATGATAAAAATGGGGCAAAAACGAAAGTGCTGCAAACAACGGCTGCTCGTGTTCTGTTCCTTCACATTGTTCCTGTGTTCTCGCAATAGGATTTATACTTGAGGTAACTTGAAATTATGCGACTTGGCATAATGGCATAATTTTGTGAATTTCTCGGAAGAAGCGGAATGCAAAATGCTGGAAATCACATGAAGTTATGCAGGGGTAATGAAAATGTATTCATGATGTGAACTAGACACAATACTTCACACGAGGCCTCCAGAATGGGAAACAGTATTGCAGGATTGCCCTTCAGAACTTAAGCCTACTGGACTTGATACTGCCAATGTGGCATCAGATTCCAAATCCTTGGTTATAAGTGGGTTTCTGACCGTGTACTCTTTTTATGGGCTTCACGGTGGAGAGATACTTCATCTCCAGTCTTCTATAATTGGCAATGGTACAGATGAGTGTTCCATACCAGAAGCTACACATAGAAGTCTATAGGCCTAATTAAGATGTCGGTGTCGGTCCCACCTACATCTGCCCCTGGGGTCCGCCTGCCGCATTACATTGCGGCAGGCAGAGGCATCAGGCAGAGGGACTGTCCGCTGCTGTTCCGATGGGTTCCTTGAGACCGTTGGAGCTTCGGAAATGCTCATGATCCCTCAATGATGGCGGTTCTGCCGTCGGGGTATTGATGTCATTTTATTTCCATGTTGGCCTTTCTGACATGGAAAGGCTGTCGGAAAATGACTTTGGGGGCCCCTAGCAGGGCCCCCTTCCTTCCTGGCCCTCTGCTATGGGGCCTGAGGGGCACTATGCCCCCCTAAACATCCCTGCACCGTGTGGCAGGCACAGCATGGTGACTGCCACCCAGTGCAAGGATATTCACAAACATCAATATTTCAATGGAAGCTTGTGCTGCGGGCCTTTTCCGCCTGCCGCACAAGCATCCATTGGAAAATGGATGTTTGAAATCGCCCTATGGGCGGTCGCTTCCTAATCCTGAGGTTGGAACCGCCGACCTAAGGTCGGGTGGTTCCAGACTGATGCGGTGTCAGGCGGACGCAAGCCCGCATGACATCGTAATCAGCTTCTATGATGTTAGCCCAAATCTTGAAATGGTCAGATGTACATTCTGGAATACCTATACCACGCTTCGGTAAGGCAGCAGGCTTTGTGTATCACCTAATGGCAGTGTACAGTTACTGCAAAAGGGCAGGAAAAAAACTGGTTTTGGGCAATGCTCAAGTGGGCAAAACGCTGTTTTAATAGAAGAGCTAAAAATCCTCACAACATTACTCTAAAGTACTAACTTATTAGGCTGTTGAAAAATGCCTCTCCTTTTTCAAAAGGCAGTTTGGCAGACACTCCGCTTTAGAAAATCTTCTCATTAGTTGTGGGTTATCACAGATCTTTGTGGTTGGCAACCTCCAATGTTGGAAGAGGCACATAGGATTGCATAGTACAGGCCACTCATTTTGTACATTGTGTTTTAGTGTGTTGGACAACAGGTGCAAACATTGTCAAATGCAATGGTTCAACCTCTCTAGCAATCACTGCTGCAGTCGGCACCTTACAGATCACTGCAGCAGGTCATCTACAAACCGGGCATCTAAGAGCTTCGTAGCTGAGGTGGATCAGTCAGCGTGGCTCTATCTTCGCCACTAGGTCCTCGATCTCTGAAACTCCTTGCCTGTGCTCCGCCACCAGCATCCAGCTCATTAAGCACCGAAGAAGCTCTGGCATACCTGGTCCCACCCATGAGTTTGGGACTCAGGACCTTCCAATGGACAGAGGGAAACCAGTGTTATGTTAATAGTGAGGGGTTCGTAGGTGAGCCTACAGACCTAAGAAGAAAGCACCAGCTCACAATTAATATGACACCACCCATCCGCAGTTAACTGCATCTCACCGCTGACAGCTATCTTGATATTCCCATTTCACACATAACTAGACACATTCAGTTCAGAGTTAATCAGATATTAGCAGCTCACAAATAACTATATATCTCCTGGATATACCTAACTGCATATCAACAGCTCCCAGCAGCTTGATATTACCAGATCACGCATTACTAGACACAGTCAGTTCAGAGTTAAACAGATATTAGCAGCTCACAAAGAACTTGGGGGCATATTATCAAGAAACGGCGTTATAATTATCGCCGCTTTAGCGGCAGAAAACTGCTGCTAAAGCGGCGATAATGGGCTTGATAATATGCCCTTGAGAATTCCAATAGAAGTCCATGTTCTGGTGTCAACATGGGCTTCTATTGGAATTCTCAAGGGCATATTATCAAGCCCATTATCGCCGCTTTAGCTGCAGTTTTCTGCCGCCAAAGCGGCGATAATTTTAACGCCGTTCTTGATAATATGCCCCTTGGTTCTACCTAACGAAATGTAACAATATTTCTATTGCCTGGATATTATAGGGTGGCCAGTCGTCCCAGATTTCCCTGAGACTCGGTTTTTCACCATCTGTCCCAGCAAATTTCAGCATATTTAACACATGTCCCGGTTGTCAGAGAGGGTCGACTGAACACAGAGGGAGGCAGTTTTCATGTATTCCGGTACAGGATTACTTAGCAGGACTTATCAGATGATGCTGTGTGCATATGTTGCATTTAATTTTCCTTAAGTCTTCTTTGTCTGTGTTTTCTATGTTAGTGAGTGCTGCCACTTAAGTTGACTGCGCCCCACTGTTGATGCAAAAGTGTAGTCCTACATCTATGTTTGTAAAAGTCCTGTGACTTGGTGTACAAAATTGGGTCACAATGAGGTATTACCATCACTCAGGTGAATGGATAAAACTAGCTCCTTTTTAAACAGGTATAAACTGTTCACAGTGAATCAATATCACCGCTCATGGGGAACCAGATATCCATAGCTCCCAGGTATCTAGACGTAACCAGCTACCAGCTAACTAAACATCACCAGCTCATACCTAACCTAAGTATTGCCAGTTCATCATTGAAAAGCAATGAGTGTTGATTGTGATCTGTTGCCAGTTGTTTCTAGTGCTTATTGGAAGATAGCCATAAGGCGCCCAGTGTACGAAATTAATTTGCTGTTGCAAACTGATTGATTCACAAAATCACAGGATTTGTGACTGCAAAATGCCATTTCTTAATGCAAACCCATTTTGTAGTTTGGAAAAGCCCTCCAAATGGCAAAAGGAGTTTTGCATCTCACGATGAAAGCACCGTTCCCATCTCATTGTAAATTGCAACAAAATGTATTAATGGTTTGCAACCACAATAGCATTCACAACCATTAAACGGTTATCTAGAATTCTAAGGAGGTTGTTGGACCTGACATTCTTGGTATGTTTTTCATCCTCCTGTTTCTACTGACTTCATTTTTGCTGGCCTTGAGACTCTGCACACTTTACTACTGCTAACCAGTGCTAAAGTGCTTTTGCTCTCTCCTTTAAACATAGTAAAATTGGCTTACACCCAATTGGCAATTGAATTTACTTATAAGTTCCTAGTAAAGTGGCACTGCATGTACCAAGGGCCTGTAAATAATATGCTACTAGTGGGCCTGCAGCACTCATTGTGCCATCCACTTAAGTAGTCTTTTAAACATGTCTCAGGCCTGCCATTGCAGCCTGTGTGTGCAGTTCTAAACTGCTATCTCGACCTGGCAAGATAAACCTCTTGATAGGTCCAAACCTCTTGTTTTATTACATATACACCACCCCTAAAGTAGGCCTGAAACAGCCCAGGGAGCAGGGGGTAATGTATTTAAAAAGATGGGCATGTACTTTGAAGTTTTACATGTCCTGATAGTGAAAAACTCCTAAATTTGTTTTTCACTACTGTGAGGCCTACCTCTCCCATGGCATAACATTGGGTTCCCTTATTTCATTTAATAAGTGGTGACTTTCAATTGGGAGCAGATGGGAATATTGAGTTTGGTGTCTATGGAATTGTAATTTAAACCACTCTTAATAGTAAAGTCAGAATTCTGAAAATGTCACTTTTAGAAAGTTGGGCATTTCTTGTCCTTACCATTTGGTGCCTACAGCCTGCATCCTGGGTCACATCCTGCATCCTTGTCTTTGTGTATTTGTTATATCGTAGGTAAGTAGTTCCAGTAGTCTTGGTTAGGTTACAGATGATAAGTTTATTGATCTTAGATGTTCAGATAGGTTTTCCAGTATAGACGTAATAAAGCCCCACCAGGAGCAGCTTCTCTGCTGCTCAGCCCAGGATCCAACTGACAGTCCCACTCACAGCATACCCAACATTCCAATGACATCACATTCACACTAACATTCTACTCTCACTGGCTGAACAGCAGAGGCAGAGAAACAGGGAAGATGTAAGGTAGAAACCTAGATATAACACACCTTCCCTCTTTATAAAATGAACAAAGAGAAAGCAAATATAAATAGTAACATTGCAGTAACATCACAGTAATACTGAAGAAACTTGCCAGAAGAAGTATAGCAAATTGCACATAAGTTATGAAAAACATGCTAAAATAAGCAAGTAGAAAGGTGATGTAAAAGGAAGCAATAAGGAAAAGAAATTGCAAAATATAAACAGTAATGCAATGAGTAAACACAAAGATAGAGTAAAGGAAATCTAAAACTAGAAAAGACACACATCTCCTTCCTTAGCAGAGCAAAAAAATTGAAGCAAGAAGTTTCAAAAGGAAGGAAATTGTAAAAGAACGTACATACATGAACAAGAAAGAGGTATACCATGAAAAATTAACAAAGAAATAGTGCACCAATGTAACCACCACAACCACACCAACTGGCCAGACTGGCGAGGAGGATGGAAACACTGAACACAGCAGGAAGAAGGAAAACGACAAGAACAAATGTAAGCAAAAGGTGACCAGCACCCAAAACAGAAAGCAAGCATGTTGCTTACTACATAACATAAATTGGCGACGAGGATGGGATACGAACCCACGCGTGCATAGCACACCATGCGTGAGGACTTACTTCAAGCTTGAAAAGGTACTTTTATACAAGATTTTACTTAAAAAAAGAACTTACCTAAGGATCTTACGACCTCCCGCCCCACCAGTGTCCACATTCACCGGACAGCCCATAGACAAGGCGTAAATTTCCTGCTACCTGCTTCTTCCTGCCTGATTTCTACAGCCTGCTTCTTACTGGGCATGTTTCCTGCTACATGTCTTTCCAACCTGATTCCTGCTACTTTAAAATTTCTACCATTGTGTGGACCCGGCATCTTCAAAGATTGGCACTATATCTAAGAACCCATTTTACAGGACGCATGTTTCCTGCTACATCTTCTTCCTGCCTGATTCCTGCTGCCTTTGTCTGCCAAATACTGCCTGTACCTCATCCTGTGTACCTACTCTTTCTACATGGGAAACACTAACGTTTGCACCCAGCAAGCAATTTGAGCAAGCGCCATCCATACAAACTGCCGATGTACCCTGGCTCTACATCAGAGGTGTACCTTCTCTTCATTTTGCGAGCACTTCCCAAACCCGTTGTGTATTTTGGGATGCTTTCGTGGAACCAGTGACTAGCATCAACTATGCCAAGAATCAACTTTGGACACCCCAGAGACTGAGCCTTGCTTACTCGCTGACACTTTACATGGATCCTGTTTGGTGGCAAGTATTGTGAACATTTTGAGGTAAATCATAATTGATTTAATTATGGGCCTCGGTTTCCCCTCTACATTTGGCAGTTCAACCGTCCTGTCGTGGTTTGAAAAACAACGCGCGCCATGCTCAGCACGCACTCTTACCTTCTCGTGGATCCTCTGATCTTCAGTGACGCTTTCGAATCCTTCTCCGTCTCAGCGTTACCGTGCAGCAATTTTGGTGCACGCACTTGCCTACAACCACCCAGCACTGCGTCACCGAACGTGCCGCCATCTTGCGGTAGGCACCATCGATACAGCATACCTTGCCCTGCTTTACACGTTATTTGCTGACCACGTTTTGTCGTTAGTGTCGTTGAGCTGGCAGTGGACGCTATGCTGACTTTACGCGTGAGGAATCACAGGTTCAGAGGTGTTTTCTTCTTCGTTTGCAAGTTTCTGCGTTCTCCACTCTGGCAGTGAACTGTGCTCGGCAGACACCATGACTTCTGTTCCTTCACTGGATGTAGAACCCGGGTGAGATATCGCTCACCGGTGTTTGCTGTCTCCTGCTTTCGTATTTGACTAATTCATACTTTGCAATGTATTCTTTATATTGTATTGTGTTCATTAAGTTCGTTGTTTCTGGGTTTTATTCTCTATATTCCTGATTCTGAGTGTTCTCTTTCCTTGTACTGCACTAGAGTTTATTTTTGAAGCATTCTTGATTTGCCTGAGATTTTGCTCGTCCTGTCAGGTGTACAGCGTACCTTTGCGCTATTGAGTTATTTGCTTGTCCATTCTCCTTATACTGTGTTTGAGGCTGTTTACCACCTCTCTTATTGCTTTCTGCTTACATACTTTCCTATGCACTCCTCTTATTAAGTCATTGTTTTCATTCAGTTCACGTGCATGAATATGTGTGTACTCTATTGTGACTGGGGTGCTTTACCTTTTCAGTTTTAAGGCCTAGTTTATACTTCTCTTGTTGTTTATTGAGTTTACATTACTCATTGCAGTCTTTACAGACTTACTGCGCAGTTTATATTTTACGTAATTACCTCTTCTTTGCGGGTTGTGTGTAGGCGTACAATTCAGCTTCTGCGTTTTTTCTTGAGGGTTGGTGACAGTTACGCTTTCTCTACATTTAAATCTCTGCTCGCGCACCTTACCGTCCTCTCAGTGCCGCGCGCAGCAACAGAATCCCTGATGACATCAACAGCAAAAGAATCACAATAAAACAGATGCATGTATGAGATGGCAATAATAATTACATGCAAGAGAGGGGCAACATTCAATATATGTAGATGGCGAAATACATGTATACAAAATAGCAAAAAGATAAATATTTGGAAGAAGTAAAAGATTACGCAATACAGCAATTATAACACTCACCACTTCTCCCTTTCTCATACAAACAAAACAAAATCCACGCTCCCTTAAAACCAAGCCAAAGCAACACACCCTACCAGAAATCAAGCAGAGGTGAAAACACAAAATAGTGAATCCCCAAGCAGTAAATGCAAGGTAAATGCGATCTGGGTGAGCTGCACCACACGTAAATCAAAAGTACAGTCACACCTCAAGTTAGACCATGCATGGAAGTGCAAGGAAAATGCGATCTGGGAGAGCTGCACAACATATAAAGCAAAAGTACAGTCACACCTAAAGTTAGACCACATATGAAAACCTGCGCACAATAAAACAAAAGCACTGAAAGTAAAATCGTGTAAAGAATCAGAGGAAAAAGGAAAAAATGCTCCAGGGAAAGTGCGATCTAAGTGAACTGAACTACACAGCAAATAAAATTCAGTCACACCTAAAGTAGACCACGTATGAAAGTGCAAGGTAAATGCGATAAGGGAGAGCTGCACCACTTAGAAAGCAAAAGTACAGTCACACCTCGAATTAGACCACACATGAAATTGCAAAGAAAATGCGATCTGGGGGAGCTGTACCAGGACACAGAAGAGAGAAAATAATACGTTAAGTGGTAAGTAGACAAACCCTCAAGAAAAAACGCAGAAGCTGAATTGTACGCCTACACACAACCCGCAAAGAAGAGGTAATTACGTAAAATATAAACTGCGCAGTAAGTCTGTAAAGACTGCAATGAGTAATGTAAACTCAATAAACAACAAGAGAAGTATAAACTAGGCCTTAAAACTGAAAAGGTAAAGCACCCCAGTCACAATAGAGTACACACATAATCATGCACGTGAACTGAATGAAAACAATGACTTAATAAGAGGAGTGCATAGGAAAGTATGTAAGCAGAAAGCAATAAGAGAGGTGGTAAACAGCCTCAAACACAGTATAAGGAGAATGGACAAGCAAATAACTCAATAGCGCAAAGGTACGCTGTACACCTGACAGGACGAGCAAAATCTCAGGCAAATCAAGAATGCTTCAAAAATAAACTCTAGTGCAGTACAAGGAAAGAGAACACTCAGAATCAGGAATATAGAGAATAAAACCCAGAAACAACGAACTTAATGAACACAATACAATATAAAGAATACATTGCAAAGTATGAATTAGTCAAATACGAAAGCAGGAGACAGCAAACACCGGTGAGCGATATCTCACCCGGGTTCTACATCCAGTGAAGGAACAGAAGTCATGGTGTCTGCCGAGCACAGTTCACTGCCAGAGTGGAGAACGCAGAAACTTGCAAACGAAGAAGAAAACACCTCTGAACCTGTGATTCCTCACGCGTAAAGTCAGCATAGCGTCCACTGCCAGCTCAACGACAGTAACGACAAAACGTGGTCAGCAAATAACGTGTAAAGCAGGGCAAGGTATGCTGTATCGATGGTGCCTACCGCAAGATGGCGGCACGTTCGGTGACGCAGTGCTGGGTGGTTGTAGGCAAGTGCGTGCACCAAAATTGCTGCACGGTAACGCTGAGACGGAGAAGGATTCGAAAGCGTCACTGAAGATCAGAGGATCCACGAGAAGGTAAGAGCGCGTGCTGAGCATGGCGCGCGTTGTTTTTCAAACCACGACAGGACGGTTGAACTGCCAAATGTAGAGGGGAAACCGAGGCCCATAATTAAATCAATTATGATTTACCTCAAAATGTTCACAATACTTGCCACCAAACAGGATCCATGTAAAGTGTCAGCGAGTAAGCAAGGCTCAGTCTCTGGGGTGTCCAAAGTTGATTCTTGGCATAGTTGATGCTAGTCACTGGTTCCACGAAAGCATCCCAAAATACACAACGGGTTTGGGAAGTGCTCGCAAAATGAAGAGAAGGTACACCTCCGATGTAGAGCCAGGGTACATCGGCAGTTTGTATGGATGGCGCTTACTCAAATTGCTTGCTGGGTGCAAACGTTAGTGTTTCCCATGTAGAAAGAGTAGGTACACAGGATGAGGTACAGGCAGTATTTGGCAGACAAAGGCAGCAGGAATCAGGCAGGAAGAAGATGTAGCAGGAAACATGCGTCCTGTAAAATGGGTTCTTAGATATAGTGCCAATCTTTGAAGATGCCGGGTCCACACAATGGTAGAAATTTTAAAGTAGCAGGAATCAGGTTGGAAAGACATGTAGCAGGAAACATGCCCAGTAAGAAGCAGGCAGTAGAAATCAGGCAGGAAGAAGCAGGTAGCAGGAAATTTACGCCTTGTCTATGGGCTGTCCGGTGAATGTGGACACTGGTGGGGCGGGAGGTCGTAAGATCCTTAGGTAAGTTCTTTTTTTAAGTAAAATCTTGTATGAAAGTACCTTTTCAAGCTTGAAGTAAGTCCTCACGCATGGTTTTGAATCCAACTCGTCGCCAATTTATGTTATATCGTAGGTAAGTAGTTCCAGTAGTCTTGGTTAGGTTACAGATGATAAGTTTATTGATCTTAGATGTTCAGATAGGTTTTCCAGTATAGACGTAATAAAGCCCCACCAGGAGCAGCTTCTCTGCTGCTCAGCCCAGGATCCAACTGACAGTCCCACTCACAGCATACCCAACATTCCAATGACATCACATTCACACTAACATTCTACTCTCACTGGCTGAACAGCAGAGGCAGAGAAACAGGGAAGATGTAAGGTAGAAACCTAGATATAACAGTATTGCTCTCAGACAGTCAGACAAAGGGGAAATAGGTGCTGGCAGAATAGGCCATCTCTGACTTGATGAGAGGGAGGAGCTGTCACCTACCACACTTGCACATCACAAAGGCTCTGCCTGAGCACACTCACAATGGGTTTGACACTAGTCTTTTGTGACTCCAGACAAGATGGGGCCATGACAGAAAGGCAGAAAATTCCAGACATCTCTGGAGACGGAAACCTCCAGAACCTTCTCCTACTTCAAAGTGGGCACCAAATACACATATTGGGCCCTAGGACCAAACTCCTCAGTACACCTTTGGACCTGTGGAAGGCTCAGAAGGACTGCTGTGCTTCTCTGCAAGAAGGATGCTACTCTGCTGCCCTTCTGCCCTGCTGTCTGATTGAAAGGACTGGACCTGCTTCTTGAACCCAGGACCACCAGAGTGACTCCAAGGGCTAGATGGCTGGCCTCCTGATCAGAGCGTCAGGGATAGAAAAGGCTCCAACCACCTTTAACCCAGCACCTAGCCTCTGTTTATTGTGAGTTCTATCCGCCTTGGAAGTGGGCATAAAGGTGCTTTGCCAGGCCAGCTGTGGGCAGAGCTGAAGCAGCATGACACATCTCCTTGTGGCTTCGGAACTGTCGCAGCGCGATGCATTCCCGATGCCAAATCTCACACCACAGCCTCCTCTGAACTGCCGCTGCATGACCTATCCTCAACGCAGGACTTCGTATTGCAAGCCATCTGTCAACAGCATCCTCGACGACAACACAGCACTGTACATCACAGCCCAGCTGCTTCTTCGGAACCGCCACTGCACGATCTTTCCTCGACGTGGGATCTCGCAACACTCCGCAAACCAGGATTTAAGGATCTGTGGTCAGCAGGCCTAACTTGGTTCCTGTTTGTGGCCCACACTCCATCGCCGTCATCCTCAACTTGTGACTTTATTTTTTTAATTCAAACTTTGAAATTGCA